>CAIGQV010017079.1:132437-144556 GCA_903798115.1 Danio jaintianensis | reverse complement strand
AGACAAATGCACACACACAGACACAGATAGACACATATACAGACACATGCACACACACAGACACAGATAGACACATATACAGACACATGCAAACACACAGACACAGATAGACGCATATACAGACACATGCACACACACAGACACAGATAGACGCATATACAGACAAATGCACACGCACGAAGACACACACACATACAGAGACACACACAGACACACAAACAGAAATAGGCACACATGAGCACAGACACACACAGACAGGCACACACATGCATGCACACACACATACAGAGACACACAGACACACAAACACACACATAGAAACAGGCGCACACACAAGCATGCTTACACACACACGTACACACATACATACATACAAAGACACACAGACATGAACACACACACAGACACACTCACACACAGTTAGTAGTCTTTAGTAGTAGTTCAGTCATTAGTAGATTATTGAACTACACGTGTTAATAGCGTGAATTGTAAAGTGTGACCATAATAATGGGGTAATAATACTTTTACAATATAAAAATATACAATATTTAAAAGCATATATTCCAGCCAAACTATAAAAAACAGCACTTTCTCCAGACATTATAATAGGAAATACTGTGAAAAATGTCCTTGCTGTGCAAAATATTTTTAAAATCATTAACATTTTAAAGGAGGGCGAATAATGCTGTCTTCAACTGTGTTTGCGTTATCTAAAACAATAAAATAAAGTGAGTTTTATTAGTTTATCAGCATTAATCTGCTTACCTGCTAGATATTAACTGTTATAAAGTATGATCTTATTTTACAACCCTAATCCTATTTATTAACCATTATTAATCTGCTTAAACAGAAAGCATCAGTAAAGTAGGTCTGTCCTCCTCTGGAGCTCAGCCTGAAACACCTCCTCCTCCCTCGACTGATCAAAAGTTAATTAGCAGTTAATTAGAGCGGGATCTCCAGTGGAGGGCTGATATAAATATACCCGTGCGCTCCGGCCTGGTTTATTTCTCCTCCAGGACAGATTCAGCCTGAGAAAAGCCTTTAAAAGGACAGCAGGAAACAGCAGGTACTTCAGCTCAGTGCACTGCTGCTGCTTTTAGAGACTTCTGGAAAAACCATGCTGCTATTTCCATCCCGCTGCCCTTTATGTGTTCATCCGCCTCTATAATCACTCACTCACTGTGTGTGTGTTTACTGTGCTGATTATGGACATGAAAAACATGGAAAACACACTCAAAGAATGCAGGAGTCTTTAACCCCTGAGCTGTCGCCTCCACTTTATGAACTCAATTCAGCTTCATTCCTATAGCACTTTTACAATGCAGATTGAGTCAAAGCAGCTTAACACAGATGAAGTTAAGTAAACTGAAATGACTTCAGTCCAGGGGGCAGCACGGTGGCCCATTGGTTAGCACTGTGGCCTCACAGCAAGAAGGTCTCTGGTTCGAGCCTCGGCTGGGTCAGTTGGCGTTTCTGTGTGGAGTTTGCATGTTCTCCCTGTGTTGGCGTGGGTTTCCTCAGGGTGCTCCGGTTTCCCCCACAGTCCAAACACATGCGCTATAGGGGAATTGATTAACTAAATTGGCTGTAGTGTGTGTGTGTGTGTGTGTGTGTGTGTGTGTGTGTATGGGTGTTTCCCAGTGCTGGGTTCCAGCTGGAAGGGCATCCGCTGTGTAAAACATATGCTGGATAAGTTGGCAGTTCATTCCGCTGTGGCGACCCCTAATGAATAAAGGGACTAAGCCGAAGAAAAATGAATGAATGAATGACTTCAGTCCAGTTTAAATGATTGCCAATCTTCAATGCTTCTGTCTTCAATGCTGCTTTGCAAGTTTTCATTTCAGCAGGTTCAGTTAAGGCAGCGGTTCCCGAGGACCGGAATTGAGAACCACTGAGATAAGGCGTGTGTGTGTATATTCAGTATATTATACGCCACACTGAACATACGTACACACGCACACTCACACCTTAACTAAACCTTTTAAAGAAGACACTTGTCAGATCGTAGCTGAAATTAAAAAAGCTAAATAAAACTAAAGTTATTATTTTCTTAAACAAAGATGCATAAAACTATAAATTCATTCATTCATTCATTCATTTTCTTTTTGGCTTAGTCCCTTTATTAATCCGGGGTCGCCACAGCAGAATGAACCACCAACTATTCCAGCATATGTTCTACACAGCGGATGCCCTTCCAGCTGTAACCCATCACTGGGAAACACCCATACACACTCATTCACACACACACACACTACGGACAATTTAGCTTACCCTATTCACCTGTACCACGTCTTTGGACTGTGGGGAAAACCGGAGCACCCGGAGGAAACCTACGCCAATACGGGGAGAACATGCAAACTCCACACAGAAACACCAACTGACCCAGCCGGGACTCGAACCAGCGACCCTCTTGCTGTGAGGCGATCGTGCTACCCACTGCGCCACCGTGACGCCCAAAACAATTAATGTATGTTTTAATATATTACATAAAATATGTATTCACAAAAGCATATTTACAAATTGACAGAAAATCTAAGCTAAATATCTAAAATTATATTCCAAATACAGGGTTCATACACATTTTTACTACTAAAATTCCATGACTTTTTCATGATTTTTCCAAGACTTTCAAGTAAATTTTCATGACCTAATGTTTCATGCAATGTCTACATATGCGTAGTAAAAAACAATACGTTTAAATTTATTACAGCATATCGTAAAACACACAACAATCTATTTAGTTTCAGCTTATATTTATATCTATGTAAAATTGATTTAGATAATGCTTACACCGCACTACTAATGTGAGAGTGTGTGATTGGCCAAGGACAGAAAAGTAGTAAAGACAACTAACTTATATTCAAGTATACAGATATCTGTTTTCCATGACTTTTCCAAAACTTTGTGGGCTTTTCTGATTTTCCAAAACTTTTCCAGGTTTTCCATGACCGTATGAACCCTGCAAATTTGAAGTTGATATCTCAAAAAACGAGCTTTCGGTAGTCTTGTAGGAGTCTTTAACACCAATGACATGTTCAACTTAAATGATAGCCAATCTTCAACGGTTGGGTGCATATATTTCAGATTAAAGCTCATTTTATAGATGACACTTGTCTGATTGTAGCTGAACTGTGCTGATTATGGACATGAAAAACATGGACAACACACTAAAACAACGCATGTTTCTTTAACCCCTGAATTGTCGCCTCCACGTTTTAAACAAAGATGTAAAAACGACATCTTCAACTTAAATTATTGCCAATCTTCAACTCTTTGGTGCATTTATTTAAGGTTAAAGCTCATTTTAAAGAAGACACTTGTCAGATTGTTGCTGAAGTGAAAAAAGTTTAAGAAGTTAAATAAAACAAAAGCTATCTGTCTTTAAGTTTATGAAAATAATAAAACAATAAATGTATGTTTTAATGCATAACATAAAATATGTATTTACAAAATCGGTTCTAGCCTAAAATTGACAGGAAATCAAAGCTAAATATCTGGACAAATTATATTCCAAATTTGAAGTTGATATCGCAAAAACAATGAGCTTTCAGTGAGATTTAGTTTGG
Organism: Danio jaintianensis; assembly: GCA_903798115.1. Taxonomy (NCBI): domain Eukaryota; kingdom Metazoa; phylum Chordata; class Actinopteri; order Cypriniformes; family Danionidae; genus Danio; species Danio jaintianensis. The sequence continues at coordinate 140,990 of CAIGQV010017079.1, read as the reverse complement.
CTGCAGTACCAGACATGACCACCAGACATTCAGTTTACATTGATGACCATATAAGAGCGCGCCCTATACTATGCATGTTTTCAGGCATTTTACCAAATGTTCTAATACTTTTGACATTATTTGTAAAGTAGGCATCAAATCTAAAGTAGCATGGACAGTTTGATGACATTTAATATGAATTTAGCCTCTAAAAAAACATCCCAAAAAAAGTAAGTGGATTGCTCTAGCAAAGTAATGCTTTATGACTCAGAGTACTCTTGTCACAAATTAATAAATAACCGTTGCTCAGTAATATCGATCAAAAATCAGTCACCAGATATGGAAACTAGACATTTTAATCCTTCAAATGATATGTAGTTTGTCATGATTGCTTTATGTTTAGACTATAATATTATAGGTGACAGAAGGGTGACAGTAAATGTGTTTTGATCTCTTACTCTTCCTAAATAACCAAAAACAGTGGTAAAATATGTATTCAGAAGACTTGTTTATCTACCTCTATAATCACTCACTCTGTGTGTGTTTACTGGGCTGATTATGGACCTAAACAACATGAAAAACACACTCAAACAATGCAGGAGTCTTTAATAGATGCCTTTAATAGAGTTAATTATCAAAAATGTTCATCATAAGCTTATTCTACTCATTAAAAACACCGTAACAGCTGTAAAAAATAGTGAAATGTTTTCGCAATATGAAATAAGTTTGCTTATTGAATTTAATTTAAAAATCTAATTTATTTCTGTGATTTAACACTGAATTTTCAACATCATGATGAGTATTAATAAATAAATACAATTAATAAATAAATAATGGCTGTATTAAATTAATAAAAATAAAAGCTAAAATTTCTAATTATAAAGGTTAATTGTTTTGATGTTTTCTAGCAGTTGATGATGATGATGTGTTTTTAATGTTTTATGCCCTTTGTATGCAGCGATGCATCACGACAAACACAGCCGAGCCTTCGACAAATGCTGCTACACACACAGACGCACGCATGCACACACACTTCCAGAAAACAGGAGCCGGACTGACGGCTTTCTCTCTGAAGTAGCAGCTCAATTATTAAACAAATTATTTTCCGTGCCAGGGCTCAAAATTGTGACCATTTTGGTCGCATATGTGCCCGAAATTTAATCTATGCAACCTCATAATATATTTGGGAGCATTTGTGCGACTGCATATAATGGTTGTAATGCGACCTGTTTAGATTTTATCTATAAACGTGCTGCATCGCTCTTCCCTGCCGCTATATTGGTTCATATTAGCTGTCAATCACTCAGTGCTTTCCGCTGTTAGATGACAGGGAGCTTTTGTGATCGTGAACTTTGTGACTGAAGTTTGAGGAAGACGCAATGAACAGTACACAGGTTTGCAAACCCACCTAAAGTTACAAATAATGGCGCCGATGAGAGTAATCATGTGGTGAGTGTTGATCCGACAGCGTAGATCAACTGAGTGTTTTCAAACTGAGTGCTGAAAGACTCAGAGTGGATCAGCTGTTTCATAGCCCGAATCTCGATGCGTTGCATTCACTGCGTGTTCAGTGCAAATGGCCGCTAAATGTAAAATCTAACACTGTATACATCATCGATAAGAAGCTCGCCTTTACTAAGTTTAAACTGAAACTACGGCCCATGACAAATAACGGTATAGCACAGGGGGTCATCGCGAGAATCATGCTCTGCCCAGCTTATATATTGGGCCGGCTGACTAGCCTGCATTTCCACAAACACAGAAGAATGTAAATCAGCACATAACAAGACTGCGCATTTAAAACGACACAAACCAAAACCAAAACCTTTAAAGAGTGGTAGAAGTGAGACTTTTCTTCCTTTCTTTTGTCCGTTCTTTCTTGAGGTGCAAATCATCTTTCTATTAAGTTACTGATGACTGCTTTGCAGCTTTCAGCATTGAACTGAATAATTGATTATAATCTTACGTTTATGTTTTCTAGCAGAAATATTATTTGTTTATTAAATTGACATGAATATAAAAACAAGTGCAAAAATTATATTTCTTACTACAACGCTTCATTTTTGTTTGATGCAAACCATAGATTTATTTTTCATAATGTAAATGTAGGACTTTTTATAGCAGATAACTCCCATTCAAGGCAGCATGATGATGAGAAATGTAATTCATTGTTTGTATTATTGTCATCATCGTCATCATTAATTTTCCATAATTATTAGACATTCATTTTGGAATTATTGCGCAAATATTAATAAGTCATTACAGAATTAATTAGATAGCCGTTTCTGGTTTTTGTTAGTCCTGATTGATGTTGTTTTCAAATACAATAAATCAATTAATATACAGTTTGCAGTGGTGTCATTCATTTTTGGTGGTGCTCCTAAATTCTTTCTGGTGCTCCTAAATTTTTGAAGTTGGGAGCACCGATGCGGGGCGAGGGCGAGGACCGGAACTGAGAACCACTGAGTTAAGGTGTGTGTGTGTATATTCAGTATATTATACCTTTCTACATGCCACACTGAATATACGTACACACACTCACACCTTAACTAAACCTTAAACTAGACTAACCAAACTAAAACTTAAAAATAATTGAACCAAATAATTTTTTTTCTACAGATATATATGCTTCATTATATATATATATATATATATAAGAAGGTCGCTGGTTCAAACCCCAGCTGGGTCAGTTGGTGTTTCTGTGTGGAGTTTGCATGTTCTCCCCATGTTGACGTGGGTTTCCTCCTAGTGCTCCGGTTTCCCCCACAGTCCAAACACATGCACTATAGGTGAATTGAATAAGCTAAATTGGCCGTAGTGTATGAGTGCGAATACAAGCATGTATGGGTGTTTCCCAGTGTTGGGTTGCGGCTGGAAGGGCATCCGCTGTGTAAAACATATGCTGGAAAAGTTGTCGGTTCATTCCGCTGTGGTGACCCCTGATTAATAAAGGGACTAAGCTGAAAAAGAAAATGAATGAATGAATGAATATATATATATATATATATATATGATAGAAACAAAACTGATATCATATACATATCTATTTTAATATCTAAATATAAATATTTTTAGTACACACACATATATTATGTCAAAACAAACTTTTATTTTGGGTGCGATTAATCAAGATCATTTTTGCCCAGCACTGGAAAAAACATCTTCCTCCAGAGATTACAAGAAAAGTAAAAAGTATGTGTTTTTCCTTTGACATTGAATACAAATTGTTCTGTACTCATTACTGTAAATAGTTCACAGTTATGATAACGATGATGGAGTATTATAATTGGGCTGTTTTAATGGGCTGTGAGTATTAATTTAAGCATACAGTACAGATGATCAGATACGGCTGTCAGACTCTGAAGATAAAAACTGACACGAAAAACCAGGACGGAGAATCTACAGAGAGCAGCTGATGCTAAAAATACTGAGAGAGAGAACAAAACCTTCACAAACACTCAAATATAATTATGATGGAAAACTCAAAACTGAACTAGGCCTGTGACGATATCTATATTTTGATATACGATATATTGCACCAAAATATATTGCGATAAACATTGTCATTTTAAGACCATTTTATGCCACACATTATTATAAGATGCCAGAATGACAATATAATATCAGCACAAATGCAAGTACACTCTTCCAGAGAACACGTCATATTTCATTCTTAAGGATATTTCATTTAGTTAGTCATTTTAACAGTTTAATAATCAGGCAGTAGAGTCAGAATGTGAAAAGGCATATCCTAAATAAATAATAATAAATGTTAACACAAAAGTGCAGGGTAAAGAGTAACAGAGGCTGCGATATCTGCTACCAGATCTATTTTCAGCTGTCAGACACCCACATAAACATATACTATAGTAATTTACAGTAAATACTATAGTGTTTTAAACCATACTGACAATAACACTGACTCCAGTAGAGATAGAGATGTTGAGCAATCAGCTGAAATGTTGCTAGAATTGGTTTTTATGTATGGGCGATATATGCTGCATCACCAAAAATGACTGAGCTCATGTCCATGTGTTGAGCGATCAGTCAATATATTGATTACTGTGACAGGCCTAAACTGAACTTGACCTCCAAACTAAGCTTCAATGTTATTCTGCCCTAAACAGAACCACACAATTGGGCAATTATCTATTATTAAAACAATTCATATAAAAACATATCCTTTCTATATATCGCCTCAGTGATCTGGAAATAGAAAAGGTGGACATCAAAAATCCTGACTCCTAAAGAACAGAGATTACGTACAAATTGTGACACAAATCAAATAAAGGATGTGTTTTTCTGCCCCAAATACTCCACAACTAGAGAAATATTGTTCACACAAATTTGAAACCTTAAATAATTTATTCTTTAATTTAAATTACTTTACTATATGTAAAGTATAGTGAAGTGACATGCAAAGTAATGCCTTATTTATCAGGGGTCGCCACAGCGGAATGAACCGCCAACTATTCCAGCATATGTTTTATGTTCCAGCATATGTTCTCTCACACACACTACAGCCAATTTAGTTAATCAATTCCCCTATAGCGCATGTGTTTAGACTGTGGGGGAAACCGGATCACCCGGAGGAAACCCTGCCGGGACAACTGTCCCAGCCGGGACTCGAACCAGAGACCTTCTTGCTGTGAGGCCACAGTGCTGACCACTGAGTGCCGCCCCTCACAGGGTATTAAAAGGTGTTAAAAGTTAATAAATCAGATTTAAAATAAATAAATAAATAAAATTAAGGCGCTTTTAAAAGTATTAAAGGCTCTTAAATGCTATTTTGCCTCACACATTTACAGTAAAAGTGCATAAGCGGAAGGTTTATTATGTTAACATAAAAAAAAAAAACAATAATAAGAAGAATCAGGGGCGTCACAGTGGCGCAGTGGGTAGCATGATCGCCTCACAGCAAGAAGGTTGCTGGTTCGAGTCCCGGCTGGGTCAGTTGGCATTTCTGTGTGGAGTTTGCATGTTCTCCCCGTGTTGGCGTGGGTTTCCTCCAGGTGCTCCGGTTTCTCCCACAGTCCAAACACATGCACTATAGGGGAATTGGGTAAGCTAAATTGGCCGTAGTGTATGTGTGTGAGTGAGAGTGTATGGGTGTTTCCCAGTAATGGGTTGCAGCTGGAAGGGCATCTGCTGCGTAATAGTTGGTGGTTCATTCCGCTGTGGCAACCCCAGATTAATAAAATGAATGAAAAGAAGAATCAATGACCTGTAGAAACACTTACTGCCCCTGTGTAAATAATATACAATCATATAATCTATAAAAAATAACCTAAGACTGATATGAGTCATTTAAAAAAGTAGTTTACTCTAATTACAAGCACTTGATGTTTGTAATCTGATCATTTAATCCAGATTTTACATGTAATCCACTACTCCCTGGCTGCAAACAATGAGTTTCTATCTTGTTTCTAGCCCAAATACCTAAAAATATTAAAACAAGAAGCATTTTCTAGACGAGCAATAAAAATTGTCTTGTTTTCAGAAATAATGAGTCAAAATGAAGAGAGTTTTTCCTTTACACAAGCAAAATAATCTGCCAATGGGGGAAGCAGAATAATGTTATGTCGAAAGGAAAACAAGATTGTTCTGCGTCCCCCATTGGCAGATTATTTTGCTTGTTTTAAGGAAAAACTCACTTCATTTTGACTCATTATTTCTGAAATCAAGACAATATGTTTTACTAGAAAATGCTTCATGATTTAAGAGTCTCTGCTCCTCATCTTCAGGACTGACAGAGAACTTTCCGGAAATCCTCCATCGGTGGAAAAACACACATGCAAAACAAACAAATAGGACACGCGTGTTTCCATCAGATTAAACAAAGCCAGCAAACACAGAAGAGCAGCGGACGAAACAGTCACACACACACACACACACATTTTGACGTCAACCGTATACAAAATGTAAATACAACTAGAAGCTAAAGTTTATTGACTGCGCTTGAATTGGGAATGGTGGCGCGGTGGCGCAGTGCTGCGGCCTCACAGCAAGAAGGTCGCTGGTCCGGGTGCTCCGGTTTCCCCCACAGTCCAAACACATGCGCTATAGGGGAATTGATTAACTAAATTGGCCGTAGTGTATGAGTGTGTGTGTGAATGAGAGTGTATGGGTGTTTCCCAGTACTGGGTGGCAGCTGGAAGGGCATCCGCTGTGTAAAACATATGCTGGATAAGTTGACTGTTCATTCCGCTGTGGCGACCCCTGATGAATAAAGGGACTAAGCCGAAGGAAAATGAATGAATGAATGAATGAATGAATGAATGAACTGGGAATGGCAGTTGGCAGAAAGCACAGCGGTTGCTAAATGGTTGCTAGCTGGTTACTAAGGTGTTGTTAGGGCAATGCTAGGTGGTTCCTAGGCAGTTGATAACATAAACTGGTTTGTTAATTGGCTAGCCTCATTTACATGTTTGATCATAACCTAACATTTAGTAAGCATTTCTACCATATGTTATTTCACTTAGCTAACCGATATTAGCATGTAGCTAATCGTTATTAGTATTTGGCTTAGCATGTGTAGTACACAGGAAGTCCCGTTTTGCTAGCATGAGTCAAGCCAATCCGCACGTCCCTACGATGTTCGGATACAGAGATACTGCTGCTGTTAAATCGTTGCTATAGTCAGGAAGGAGTGTTGTCTACTGAGTGAACACTGCTGAAATACTGCACACTGATGAGGGAAAACACAACATTCACAGTGTATGCGTGATGAAGAGCTTGTTTCTTCATGCTAAGTGAAATTGAGGATTGAAATTAAACTGATCTGCTGTATTTTAGAGGTTTAGTGAAGGCGGGTCAATTTGACCCGAAAGACGTAATAGTGTTTAAAGAATAATAGAGCACAGGAGGGTTAAACACACACACACACACACACACACACTTCTGTTCATGAGCATTCTGGGAATTAGCATCAGTAATGTTCACATGATCATTACACCGAAGATTATCTCACAAAAGACACTTTGAGAGTCTTGAAGATGCGGATCTGAAGAACAGAGTGTCTATTCAACACCACAGAAAACATGAGGATTACACACAGAACAGATCAGCTGTGTCAATCAGCCACAGGACAAGCATGTGATCAGAAACAACATGCTGAACATTAAGCTGAATCTGTGATTATATAATACTGCTAGGATTTTGGTAACATTTCATTTAGTGATTTGTCACGCTGATGCTGTAGTTGATGGCCTCGTTCTGTTCAGTGCAGTATGCTGATTCACCAGAAATAATCAAAGAATTAGCAGATCAACACAATCAGAGCTGCTGCTTTCCAGAGAGTTCTTGAGAGATCTCAGAGTTCAGTGATGTTTCATTTCCAGCAGAACGAGAAAACACTGACTCAAATCTGCACACGACGGGAAGAGTCACTGATCAACACACACACACACCTGAACTGTATTCACACACACACACACTCTCACATATATACACACTCACACACACTCTCACATATAGACACGCTCACACACACACACACACGAAATACTCTATCCCACACACACAGCTGAACCGTATTCACATGCATACACTCTCTCACATACATACATGCTCTCACACACACACACACAACTGAACCGTATTCTCACATACACACACAAACACACACACTCACATATATACACGCTCACACACACACACACAACTGAATCATTATTTTTAAACACTAAAACACTCACACGCATGTTCTCTCACACAGCTGAACCGTATTCACACACACACACTCTCACATACACGCAGACACACACAGCTGAATCATTACTTACACACACTACAACACTCACACACACGGTCTCTCACAAAGCTGAATTAATAATACAGATGATCGTACTCACACACAGACTTGCGCACACACACTACAAAACTCTCTCTCTCTCACACACACTCTGTCAGAAACCTGTTTGAGAGATCAGATACAGACAGACAAAATCTTTTTTAAAGCAGTTTATCAGGATTCCTGATGAAAAGAACGCAAAGGTTTGCTTCTTAAAGGACAACTGTACAATACACACACACGCACATAACAGACAGACACACACACACGAGGCGTATCAGAAACACAACTTGTGCGAAAGAGCCATTTAAAGCCGAGCCGTCAGACAAACAGACAAAGATCTGACCACAGTCATTCTGGACATGTCAACAGTGACGGTCAGAAAAACAGCAGAAGTGGCTGAAATTAGAGGAGTGTGTGTGTGTGTGTGCGTGTGTGTGCGTGCGTGTGTGTGTGGTGGAAAATCTCCTGCTGAGATGCTACACTGCAGTGATTGTCCAGTTATGGCCACAGCGAGTGAAAGAGAGAGCAGATCTCCCAGAGGACCTGCACTGCTGCATTCTGGGAGAAAAACACTGAAGACTAAATATACACATTCCATACACTCACATACACACATTCACTAACACACACACACTCTAACATTCAATAACACACACACAGACGAACAAATATACCTACATGCACACTAAAATACATTCACACATTCTCCAACATGAATACACACACACAAACTTGTGCACACTCACTCATAAATAAACTCACATAAACACACACACACA
>CAIGQV010017079.1:97073-118701 GCA_903798115.1 Danio jaintianensis | reverse complement strand
GCCACAGCGGGATGAACCGCCAACTTATCCAGCATATGTTTTACGCAGCGGATGCCCTTCCAGCTGCAACCCATCACTGGGAAACATTCATACACACACTCATACACTATGGACAATTTTTAGCTTACCCAATTCACCTATAGCGCATGTGTTTGGACTGTGGGGGAAACCGGAGCACCCGGAGGAAACCCACGCCAACACGGGGAGAACATGCAAACTCCACACAGAAATGCCAAATGACCCAGCGACCTTCTTGCTGTGAGGCGAACGTGCTACCCACTGCGCCACCGCGTCGCCTACACCACACTTTACTGTAGTAAAAAATAAAGTATACTATAGTACTCAATAGTTTATCAGTTCACTTTAGTTAATATTACAGTATGCTGGAGCATTCATTAGCAGAGTTGTAAATGCTAGAATATATAGTTTAATGCACATTAGAATGGTTCGAAAACAATACTGAAAACACACACACACACACACACACACACAGAGCCAATACTGCCAGGAGGAACTGAAAAGCACAAGTGACAAACACACACACACACAAATCAGTGCAATGACTGCTGCTCCTTTTTTTTTTTTTTTTTTTTTTTACATCAACCACTGTGTGTGTGTGTGTGTGTGTGTGTGTGTGTGTGTGTGTGTGTGTGTGCGTGCATGCGAGAGAGAGAGAGAGAGAGAGAGAGAGATGCGCATCTTGATTGTATCATCTTCATGTCTGCAAGTCTTTGAAGCAGTAACAGATCTGACCTGTTGACCACTAATACTGTAAACACAACACAGACTCACTGCACAGCAGCTGGAGAACACACACACACTGAACACACACACACAGACAGTGAGTTCAGTAGTCTGTCACTGCTCATATATCAGTTTTTGTTGAATTTAAACTATTATTTCACCACACACACACATTCACTGTCACACAAACACACACACACATACAGACACACACACTGACACCTCTACATTACACACACACACAATCCTCTTCTAATAGTTTTTTTGCTTTCAAAACATGATTTCTTAAACGAAAAATCTCTTGATCAGTGAAAGATTTCCCTCCATCACTTTCAGTGTGTCTTTGACAAGCTGCGGCAGAATCAATAAAAAGTTGTAAATCTGGAAATGTTTCAATTTTTGCAATCTTTAATGCACGACCTAGAATATTCACCTTTTAAATAGTGTACGGACCGTACAGACATTAAAGAGCCTTCATCAGAGTCTACCAAACTATCACTTTCAAGGGTTTGTGAACAATCTTGCAGAGGAAACTTCTTCATTTTAACGGAGATCCGACATCCATCTCCAATTTTTCTCTTTCTTTCATTATCTTTGATAGCATTATCCTCAACAAACATCTCACCTTCTTCATCCAATGAACATCCTGCATTCTCTACTACTTTCTGAGTACTAGTGACTCCTTTCTTAATATAAAAATCATGTGGGGTATTCTTAACATTTTGATTTTCATTTAATCCATTTGTCTTCTTCCCTTTATTTGATTCATTCTGATTTTGTTCCTGAGAAACATTCAGTTCATTTTTTTGTGTCCCTGTTTTTCAGTTAGATCATACTGTTTCTGTACCTGAGAATCACTCTGTTCATTCTCCCCTTGTGACTTAGAAAGTTTTTCAGAATTTTGTTCTTGAGTTTCAACAGGCCCACTCTGTTCTAACTCTTGAAATTCATTCCGCCCTTGTTCCTGAAATTCATCTTGCTCATTTAGTTTTTTCCTTTGAGACTTATTTGTCTTACCCCTAACATGCCACTGAGTTTCATTAGATTTATTTTTCTTTTGAGATTCGTTTGATTCAGCTTGTTCTAAAACCCTATTTACATTTCCAGCATTTAATTCCGGTCAGGAACGTATAATATGGCCTTCCATTCCACATCCAAAACCTTTCATTTTTTCTGAGGTTACATAAACGCTATAATCGTAATCCTCCACCCTAAACTTGAACACCAAGTTTAATTCCTCGTTATCTTTCAAAATCATAAAGACTTGTCTTCTAAATGAAACGACATGCTTTAAATGCGGAGATTTGCATCTGAGGGAAATCGATCTAATCGGCGACATTAACTGCCCATGTCTTGAAAGCTCTCTCTCTAACATTTCGTTACTAATAAACGGCGGAACATGCAACAAAATCTTTTTTGCCGGGTTAACTAGCGGCACTGCTTGAACAAACACGTCTTTAACTATTACACCTTGCTCAACAATAATGGCAACCTTATCAACACTGTCAACAAAAACCACAAACATAACCAACTATTTCTCTGACTGCCAACACACAATCCTCCACAGAACAGTCTATAGTTGGACAAAGTTTACAAGCATGCCGGCGTGTGAGCGTTTCCAGCCCCACACCTCCTTCTCCGCGAGCTGGCATGACTCTCTCTTGAAACTGTTCAATTTGGTTCTGAGTGTTGGTCATTTTCCTGACATATGGAATAAAGGATTAATAACGCCCATATTCAAAAGTGGAGACAAATCAGATCCTAACAATTACAGAGGCATCTGTGTGAGCAGTAATCTGGGGAAGCTGTTCTGCAGCATCATCAACACCAGACTCATAGGCTTCCTTACAGAGCACAATGTCCTCAGCAAAAGTCAGATTGGGTTTCTGCCAAATTACAGAACATCAGACCATATCTTCACCCTTCAGACTCTGATGGACAAATACGTCAATCAAAACAAAAACAAAATATTTGCTTGCTTTGTAGATTTTCAGAAAGCATTTGATTCAATTTGGCATGAAGGTTTGCGGTCTAAACTTCTAGAATCAGGTATTGGCGGTAAAACATACAACATTATAAAAACAATGTATTCCTACAATCAGTGCGCGAACAGAATTCTTCACTCAGGGACGGGGTGTGAGACAGGGCTGTCCACTGTCACCGACCCTCTTCAATATTTACATCAATCAATTAGCAATGCTCCTAGAGCAAGCAGATACGCCGGGTCTCACACTATACGACTCCAGTGTGAAGTTTCTGCTGTTTGCAGATGATCTGGTGCTGCTGTCGCCAACAGAAGAGGGTCTACAGCAGCAGCTGGATATCCTGCACAGCTTCTGTCAGACCTGGGCCCTGACCGTTAACCCAAAGAAAACCAAAACCCTAATATTCCAGAAAAAACCCAGATGTCAGGGAAAGAAATACAACTTCACCCTTGGTATGACAAAAATTGAACCTGCCACAAGCTACACATACCTTGGGTTGAAAATAAGTGCTAATGGAAGACTAAATGTGGCTGTGAATGAACTGAAAGAGAGAGCAAGAAGGGCTTTTTACGCCATTAAAAAATCAACACAAATAGAAATTCCAGTCGGAATCTGTCTCAAAATGTTCCAGTCAGTGATTGAACCTATAGTGCTATACGGGAGTGAAGTGTGGGGTCCTCTCCTCAGTCATGAGTTTGATAAATGGGATAAAAATCCAATTGAAAGCCTACATGCAGAGTTCTGTAGGAGCATTCTCAGGGTACAGAGGAACACACCCAGCAATGCATGCAGGGCAGAACTAGGCCAGTATCCTCTACTCATGCGCATTGAGAAACGGGCCGTCAAATTTTGGAAACACATAAAAATGAGTGACCCCAACTCTTATCATTTTAAAGCCCTCAAAAACCAAGAAATGGACACTGAAAAAAGCCCCCTGATTCAGATGGTCCTGAAGCTGCAAACACAAACCAACATAGCAAATATGACTAACAGCAGGCAGCATCAGGACACGGACGTGCTCATCCACAGAACTAAAGCCAATCAAATGATAAATGCAGGAAAAGAAGAGTATCTGATCTACTGGAATGAAGCAGCAGGGAAACAAAGTAAACTTCAATGTTATTTAGAGTTAAATAGAGATTATACGACAGCAACATATCTGAGTGCAGTAAAGGACAGTAAATTAAGAGCAACACTGACCAAATACAGGCTGAGTGCTCACAGTCTGACTGTAGAGACGGACTGATACAGACAGAACTGGCAACCCAGAGAGAGCCGCATCTGCCCACACTGTGCCCAGGCAGAGGTGGAGACGGAGGAACACTTCCTCACCCGCTGCACAAACTATCAGCACATCAGAGAAACATTCTACCCCAAACTCCAGAGCATTTACCCTCAATTCACTGAGTCAGACAATACAACACAACTGCAGTATTTACTAGGGGAAAACACTGACTGTATGCTTCTAGCAGCACAATACATTAATGCCTGACACAGAGAGAAAAAGAGGAGACCAATAAACACATCAGTGATGCGCTTGCAAACACACAAACACACACACACACACACACACACATCTAGATTATTATAAATGAATCATTGTAAATATACTGATTATTTTAGTTTTTATTACTGTTTTATCCTAAAATGTTGATTGTTAAATGTGCAGTGTATTCTGATCTATACTTTTTTTATTGATATATATGAATAATATGATATATTGAATAATAATAATATGATATATTATTTTTATTTTTATTTAATTATTATATGTATATATCTTTTTTTATTTTTTAACTACTACTACTATTTACTGTGTTTTTTTTATTATATATGTGTGTACTTTTATTTTTAATGTAAACTTTATAAATGCTTTGGCAATACATTTGTAACATTTGTCATGCCAATAAAGCAATTATTGAATTGAGAGAGAGAGAGAGAGAGATTGCGAATGTAGAGCGGCAGGTGTGTGTGCGCGTGTTGGAGTGGAGAGGATCTCACTGGCACTGAAACACACACACTTCAGTCAGTCAGAAAGAGAGCAGACTTTGGGAAGTGGGGCTCGTCCCCGTTTCATACATCAGACCTACTTCTTCTACATGCCCCAAATACATACACACACACACACAAATATAACCATCAAATATGATATATAATGAATTATACTGTGCTATCATTTGTCCAGCCTCATCTATATCTCTACACCCAATGAACATAAAGACCTCAGTGTTTCATCAGGAGCCGTGGCTATTGATTTGGACTCATTTGTACGTGTTTATTTTTAATCTAATGGTTATTATTAATTTATTATATTATTATTTAACCCGGTCACCACTCACTGCCATTATATGACACACCAAACACCACAGATTCAGCTCAAAATCTGCTGAGGAAAAAAGTCATCTACATATCGGATGAGCCGTGGGGAAGGAAACTAATGGGAAAGTTTCATTTTTGGGTGAACTATCCCTTTAAACTCTACACAGCTCGCCACAGCAGGACGTCCAATCGTGCTGAGATGCATTGTGGGTAAAGTGTTTAACACACACACACAAACACACCACTGAGTCACGAAGGATAAAATTATTCCCCGCTCCTGTTCTGAGGTGTGAAACACTGATCTATTTCAGTCTGGAGTTTCCTCCTACACTTCAGACAGACAGAGAGAATCACAGCTCTTAGTGACACACACACACACACACACACACACACACACACACACACACACACACACACGGTAACGGAGTGCGTATTCACCATACATGGGCACCTGCCTGTGCCAAACACTGGAAAACTGATGGAGCTCCAGAGGATTTTTGTAATGATTCCACAGAGTTGCCATGGGTGAAGAAAGCCAGACACACACACACACTCGCATAGACACATAAATGTATACACACACACACACACTAATATACACACACAAACAAACTCACATACACACACTAAGGGCTGAACGACTTCAGTTTTTTTTTTAAGTCGAATTTATTGTTATTAAATGTAATAGTCGCTGCTGGCGCCTTTAATAAAACACAAGATGCAAATGTTTTGCAACACGCCACAATTTGCTATTTATTTGCAGGAAAAATATATTCACATGCTGTCTGACAACTAACACATTGCAAAAACGACGCAACATCACCAATGCCTAATTTTAATGCAAAAGAAATGCATTGTCAATGTCAACACTGTTCATCGGTTAATAACGCAACTAGGCCTGTATAATAATCAAATCACAAATCACAGTAATCAATATATTGACTGATCACACAACACATGCACATGAGCTCCGTCACTTATGATGATGCAATATATATCACCCATACATAAAAACCTATTCTAGCAACATCTTAGTTGATTGTGCAACATCTCTATCACTATTGGAGGTGTCAGTAGCTGTTTTCATCCAAAAATGCGAATTAACTTTATGCTCAAAACTGGAATATGGCATAAAAGATGTGCAAATAAAGCAGCGTTTCCATCCAACAGTCAAAGAGAACAAAATCGTCACTTCCTGATTAAATGGCGCCAAATATCAACAGTAAAAACGGAATTTGCTGCGGTCGGAGAAGCTGCATCAATCTTTTCCTTATTTAATAAATGACTTAGAAGGCAATGCTGACACGCAGTGAACGCGTGGTGGCGTTTGAAGGCGTGAGACGCGGAGCACAGACGCTCTTAACAATTCTGGAGGTCATTAATAATATAATACACTAATACTGAAATGGTGAAGGCATTTTAGAATGACCAAAACAACATTTCAGATGTTTTACAGTGTGCTCAGCCTGCTGGTTTGTCCATTCACACACACTTTCATCATCACATGATCTCTTATAACCAAATCACATGACCTTTTTTTAATGCGCATACTGGAATGTGTTCGGTAAAAGTGTTTCCGTCGTAGTTTATGCGCATCTTTTCTTATCCAATAAAAAGTTTATCCTACTCAGTTATGCGCATAAATTTTTTATGCGCATTTTCAAAATTTACGCGCATCTTAGCGTTTCCATCAACCGATTTTTTTTATACGCATATCCAAAATGCACATAAATATAGGTGGATGGAAACATAGCTAGTGTCAGTATAGTTAAACACTCTAGTATTTACTGTAAATTACTACCCTAGTTCACCTGGTAAAGGACTAGTAAATGACCACACACACATACTTTACTAATGATGTTTTGAGCAGCTCTTGTGTCTGAACATCACAGATGACATCTCCTAATGCTGTATTCCGACTTTTCCTCCTTTGAGCCGCATGTTTACATTCCTGAGCAAAAGCAAGTCCAAACCCGCATCAGTTCAGTTCTGCTGCTCTACTGAAACACACCCTCAGACACACACACACACACGCCTAAAACACCTTCTGATCATCACAATGCAGGAGTTCATGCAGAGAGATGCAGCAATGAGAATAACAGCACGATATTCACAATATATGGAGAGGAAAAGACTAAAAGTAGAGACTAATGTAAAAAATCTGAGATAAGAAACAGCCAAAGCAATATCACTATCATAATATTATAACAGATTCATATTATTTCAGATAACATATAGTCATATTATTTTGGGAAAGAAGACAAAATTATAATGTAATTTCAATAAATGATAACTGTATGAATGAATACAACAAGGAATATATATATATATATATATATATATATACACACACACAGGCCACTTTCATTAGTAGGTACACCTGTCCAACTGCTCGTTAACACAAATTTCTAATCAGCCAATCACATGGCAGTAACTCAATTCATTTAGGCATGTAGACATGGTCAAGACGATCTGCTGCAGGTCAAAGCGAGCATCAGAATGGGGAAGAAAGGGGATTTAAGTGACTTTGAACGTGGCATGGTTGTTGGTGCCAGACGGGCTGGTCTGAGTATTTCAGAAACTGCTGATCCACTGGGATACACACACACACACACACACTAGTGTATATATACACACATATACAGTAGAGCTACTATATAAAATACTAAACTAACATTTACAATAACATAAAAGCTAAACAGAATTTCCAAAAACAATTAGGGAAGAATAAAAGCACAACCAAATTAATCAAATTATAAAAGCTGATTTAAAGAATAACATTACATTACATTTTACACTAAACACAATGAAATTGCACTGGCTTAAAAACATACATTAAAATGAAAAAAACACAAAAATCATTTCTTTTAATAATAATAATAATAATAATAATAATAATAATAATAATAATATGCACACACACACGAAGAGGAGAAATGCATGTTTTACAGGTTTCTGTATATTGAATTACAGCACTTGTGTTTGTTTTTTGCACGTCAAACATCAGCAGCATCAGTGTTTAATGAAAAGATCAGCCAAAGGATCTGTGTTTGCACAGCGTTAAAAAACAGCCCTCATTAAAGCAGCTGCCGTATATGACTTACAGTACAACCATCAGTGGAGGATAAAATAAACATAAGACAAACAAAACACACTGCAGCAGAGGAAAAAGAAAAACACACACACTAACAATCAGCTAAAACAACTCCAGCCATTCCTGGGAATTTCTCATTAATTGTCAAAAAAAAAAGGAAAGAAACGAATCTTGACACACCCGTATCTCAGTTCTAGTAAAACATTAGCAGTGCAGCATTAACAGCTAAATGTCTTCTACTGGAAAATAAAATTAAATAAAAATAATACAACAAAAAATAAAATAAAATAAAATAAAAGGACAAATTAATCTAATAAAATAAATGATAAAATAATTTAATAAATAATTAAAAAAAACTAAAAATAATAATAAAAAGATAATAAAATATAATAAAATATAATTTTTTTGTTGTTTATTTTAAAACTAAATAAAAAGATAATAAAATAATAATAAAACAAAAAATAAAAGATAAAATTAAAAAATAATAATAAAATAAAACGAAATTAAAATTTAAATAATAATAATAAAAAAATAAAATAAAAATCTATATACACAATGGTATACATACATACAAGTAATTATATTATTGTAGATGTTCAATAAAATGAATGTAGTTTAACTTTTGAATAAAAAATTAAATAACAAAATAAATTATGAAAACAAATTACTCTGGTATTTTTAATATTTTAGAACATTTAATATATATATATTTATTTATTAAATACATAACATTACTTTGTTAAACTTGTAATAAATTGATGAAAAATGTTATCAAGATAATTTTAAAATCTTAAATTCACAATAAATAATTAGGATTTTCATATACATATATACACAAATATACACATTTATTTATTTGTGTATGTAATTGTCTATATACTTAAAATTACAATAGAAAACATGGTGAGAACAAACAAATTTATCAAGCTTAGGGGTGAAAAACCTAAAATAAATACATTATTTCATAGGGTCCCAAAATAAATATAAATGCGGTTGTAAAAAACAAATAGATTTTGTCAAGACCCCTGAGTCCACAAAAGCAAGAGTGAAACCCGCACTCTTTTCTCCGTTTCTCTCCACAAACCCAGAGATGAGGATAATTCCCAACGCCACTTCAGCTAATGGCTCGTGCTCGTTTAGATCCCGATAATGTAAAATCCATTATCAATAATCACTGCTCTCCAGAGAGGAGAGGGCGATTATTCCTCATTCAGATCAAACCACGTCCGCTGTTTTCTGCAGCATCCACTCTGATCAACACACTCGCAATCACACCACTGGACTGCTTTCACTCATCAAATATCATTTATATTTTAGTTATTGGTTAACACCTCTGGTTGCGGGTCGAGTGATTTTTACTCGCTGTCCGTTTTTATTCACTGTGGCCTCACAGCAAGAAGGTTGCTGGTTCGAGCCTCGGCTGGGTCAGTTGGTGTTTCTGTGTGGAGTTTGCATGTTCTTTCCGTGTTGGCGTGGGTTTCCCCCACAGTCCAAACACATCCGCTATAGGGGCATTGATGAACTAAACTGGCCGTAGTGTATGAGTGTGTGTGTGTGTGTGTGTGTGTGTGTGTGTGTGTGAGAATGAGTGGGTATGGGTGTTTCCCAGTACTGGGTTGCAGCTTGAAAGGCGCACGGAGCACCCGGAGGAAACCCATGCCAACACGGGGAGAACATGCAGACAACACACAGAAATGCCAACTGACCCACCCGGGACTCATCAACATATTAATAATAAAACAAATAAAAATAATAAAGTAAATTTAAAGTGGGGTTAGCGTTGTCGCCTCACAGCAAGAAGGTCGCTGGTTCGAGCCCCGGCTGGGTCAGTTGGCATCTCGGTGTGGAGTTTGCATGTTCTCCCCATTTTGTGAATCTGTTAAAGATCACTTGGGAAATATTTTTAAAAGAAATTCACAAGAGGGCGAATAATTTCGACTTCAACTGTAAGAGCTTCCGTCTAAATGTTTGTAAAACTGCAAAAAAATGCACTTAAACCAGTTTGACTGTAGTTTCTGGTGAAATAAACTCCGCAGGGCAGCATGACAACAACATATTGTGTTCCTTTCACACTACAGAAACTCATTATTGATGAATAATAGATTATTTTTGTACAGTTCTTTGCACAACACCAAATAAATGCCACAAAATACCTTAATGGGCACCTATTATGCAAAAATCACTAAAGTATAAGTGTAAACATGTAAAAAAGAAAAAAAAGGATGAGTATATTTCCATGTACAACAACATGTGCCCTAATTAACAAATTTTAGATTCACAAAAAGGTACACAGGGGCAGCACGGTGGCGCAGTAGGTAGCACAATCACCTCACAGCAAGAAGATCGCTGGTTCGAGTCCCGGCTGGGTCAGTTGGTGTTTCTGTGTGGAGTTTGCATGTTCTCCCCGTATTGGCGTGGGTTTCCTCCGGGTGCTCCGGTTTCCTCCACAAGTCCAAACACATGTGGTATAGGTGAATTGGGTAAGCTAAATTGTCTGTAGTGTATGTGTGTGATTGAGTGTGTATGGATGTTTCCCAGTGATGGGTTGCAGATGGAAGGGCATCCGCTGTGTAAAACATATGCTGGATAAGTTGGAGGTTCATTCCGCTGTGGCAACCCCTGATTAATAAAGGGACTAAGCCGAAAAGAAAATGAATGAATGAATGAATGAAAAAAAGGTACACAATGCCCTGTAGTGGATTTGTTATCTGAAAGTACAACTAAACGTATCATAATAAACATTTAAAATTAGCAAAACGTATACAGCACCCTCTAATGAATTTGTTATCTGAAATGTACAACTAAACGTAACGTTATTAACATTTTAAATTAACAAAAATGTAGACAGCGCTCTCTAGTGGACTTGTCATCTAAAACATACAACTAAACATACCCTAACTAACAACTTCACAAAAAATTTAAACAGCTCCCTCTAGTGGTTTTAATCTGTTTTGACAGCAAAACAATTCATTCAATTAAAAAAAACATTTGTGTTTTCCCCAACAAGCTATTAAATCTGTCAATTATGAGCATTCGTACTGAGCAGCAGGGTTGATTTCCAGTTGATCGGAGCATCTGTTCTGCTATTATAACAGCGGCTGAGCACAAATACAGCAGCGCATCCATGTCAACGGTTCACAACAATAGACAAGACCTGAGCATGTGGAAAAAAACAACATCAGGAAACACACAGACTCTCTCTCTACATTTGTTTGAGGAGTCAAAACAAGCTTAAACATGCCAAAAATTTTAATTAACTCACTATTTACTCTCCCTGAAGTGTTTCCAAACCGTTGAGTTTCATTGTTCTGTTGAGCACAAAAGAAGATATTTTGAATAATGCTGAAAACCTGTAAGCATTGACCCCCATGGTATTTGTTTTCCTACTGTGCAAGTCAACGGTTACGGGTTTCCAACATTTTTCAGAATATTTGCTTTTGTGTTCAACAGAAGAAAGAAACGCAAACAGGTTTGAAATAAGTAAAGAGTGAGTAAATGATGACAATGTTCATGTTTGTGGTGAACTGTCCCTTTAAATATATCAAAAATGAATATCCTCAGTCATAATCTGAATGCAAAATCGAAAGAAAAAAAAATACACTACCATATCAATTAAATCATTGCAAATAAAAACACAATTACAGACTATTGGAGTTTGACTAGAAAATCCCATTTCATTTTTTCACTTTAAAAACTCTTACTTATAGAGGGTTTGCACTTGTGTCAAGATTTGCTCAGTTCCCCGTATGCACAGCCATACTGCTGATATTGGGATCAGTAAACAATAGCTGGATTGAACAGTTAACCCTTGTGTATTGTTCAGATTGACTCCCCTTTGGTTATGTTGGTGCTGTTTTTGCCCCATTGACTTCCATTATAATCACATTTATTGACTGTAAAGCCATGACAGCATATAATCATGCATTCTTGATTGCTGCTGGTTTTCCCTGTTGGGATTAAGAGGGACAGTTTGTCATTTTTCCTGTTGATCATCAGTGTGCAGCATTAACCCTTTAGATCGGCCTGTGCTGAAGAGTTTCTGTCTTTTATAAAGAGTTCAGTGGAGTAAAACAGCAGATTATAGTGTGTGTGTGTGTGTGTGTGTGTGTGTGTGTAGAAATACACTTACGGTGTTCTGACAGCTGAGGGGATTATTCTGAGTTTCTCAGACATATCAAGATAAGTGTGCAAAGGTCTCTCACACACACACACACACGTACTACATACATACACACATAAACTAAGCTTTTTTTATACTATGTTATTAATGGAGATGTATTAACAGTATTTAAAAAAAACTAAACAACCAACATTGGGAAATTATATGGAATTTCAGTTTTGGTTTCTTTTCGATTAATTGTCCAGCCCTAGTTATAGCAAACAATCAGAAATGACCCATTTGTGTGAGTTTCACCCACTCTAGCCACAGATTTTCATCAAATATTTCTCTAAAGTCAGCGCGAGTTCACAATATCCGGCACTGTTTGCCCATCAGATATTAAAGCCACATTTATGGGTGTAATCTGGCACCTGTGAACACCAGCCAGACCAGCTGATTTCCATGAGGGAAGTGATTTTAATGTATCCTGAAGAGCTGGCCACAATATATCTCCATTACACACTTTTATGACTCTCATCTTCCCAGAAACACAACAACATCTCATCAGGAGAAGAAATCAACACAGCGGTCGACTTCGCCAAAAATATGTGGAAGCCGTCCAGCACTAAACACCTCATCTTGTGATTGCTGACAAAGGCCTCATTTACTTCATTCATGCAATTTGGAAAATCCTTGTATTTGTGGCTCGTGCGGCACAAAAGGCCCATTCAGGCTGCAGACGAGACGTGTGCGACATTTAGGTGTAATTGTGCATGCAGGAGTCTATAAGCACTGTGCAGGATTTGGCTGCGCTTGCATCTAATACAAGTGTGCTTAGGGCTGGACCACACTGTATAAAATGATCCGTTGAATTTACTTAAAATACAGTACGCGAGTAAACATGTTGCATTTAAATGATTTTAGCTGGCTTTGCTTGAAAACATGAGTAAACCTGTTGCCTTACACATTTTTAAATAAGTCAAGTATGTGCATAATTATAAAAGTTAAAGTTAAATCAACTTAACAGTTCCAAGTTACAATGGGCGTACTCACTTTAAGTCAAGTCAACTTGTCACTTTTAAGTCAATGGGTGTACTCACTTTAAAGGGCACCTAAGATGAAAATCATCTTTTATAAGCTGTTTGGACAGAACTGTGTGTAGTATAGTGTGTCCACAGTCATATTGGGGAGATATAAAGACAATATGTCTCTTTTTTTTAATTTCCTGACGTTAAAATAGGATCCAAATTCCTTCCATTTTGAGGCCGTCCGCAGCGTGACGTAGGAGTGTTGTTTCCCCGCCGACCGAATTGATTGACAGCCGCATATTAACATGTCTCCGTAGCAACGCGTATAATCATATCAACAAGACACGACATGCGCAAAGCAACCGGGATTAAAAGATTTGTTCAGCTCGCTGTGATCATCAATCATCATCAAATGTGAACAAGGAGTTTCACAAATTTAACACGTTTCTAAAACAGTGCATGTTTGTAATAAAGATAGTAAAATTGCTACGTAATTCTTTCCCACAGCTGCATAGTTGTCACGGTCACACAAGGAAGACAAGGAGGTGTAAAACTTCAAGGGTGTTTATTCAAGTGATAGGCACAATCGTGATTAGGTGAAGTTGGTGAATGGTGTCGAAGAGGGTAAGCAATCTCACACGCACACACAGTTCAGTTCAGAGGCTATTGCCCACGTAAAGTAAGTCACTTCCCTTATATCGATGCTGATGGCATTCACAGGTTGAGGACATCCATGGCAGAGCGCAGAAGAAGACAGGAGAGAAGACGAGTAGACCATGCGTGTCTGATTCCAGCCACTGAATGAATGAATAAGGTGAGTTTATATGTTGGTTGGTGAATGCGGGTGCAGGTGATGGTGATTAGTATTCAGGTGAGAGTTCACGGGTGTGGTGGATGGTGACTGAGAGTGGTGACTGGGAGTGGGAGAACGAGCAGCAGGTGTGACAATAGTGTCAATACAATTATGAAAGAAGACGCCTCAATCCCGGTTTGTGGACGTTAAATAAGGTTTATTTTTTACATTAACATAACGATGTCCATACAGCAGTGGATATTTACGTGTACCCTGTCACATTTGCCCTGCAAAAACAGTGCAAAGCTAACGTGTGCGTGTGTGCGCGTGCACACGAGTGAACATTATAACGTCATTGTGTGTGACTCATCGCTTCAGAAAGGCTTAAATTAACTCCACAACAAATATTTCAAATAACCGTTGTGAAAGTTCTTACTGTAGTAAGGGAGATCTGCTTCATTCTTGTCTGTCACTGTGCTGTTTATCTACGTGATGGCTATGTCTGTGACATGCACGTGGGAAAGGTGGGCGGGGAGAACCAGCTCATTAGCTTTAAAGGCACAGGCAACTAAAACAGCTACTTTATCCAAACAGCTCACATTCCCAGATTAAAAAGTCATAATAAATAAACTGCTGGGTATTTTGAGCTGAAACTTTACAGACACATTCTGGAGACACAAAAGACTTCCATTAAATCTTGAAAAATGGTTAAAATTGGTGCCCTTTAAGTCAAGTAAATAACTTTTTACAGCGCATACGACCTAAAAATCACCTAAAACCTTGGTTAATGGAACACTTTTCAAAATGTGCGATATATACTCACCGGCCACTTTATTAGGTACACCTGTCCAACTGCTCGTTAACGCAAATTTCTAATCAGCCAATCACATGGCAGCAACTCAATGCATTTAGGCATGTAGACATGGTCAAGACGATCTGCTGCAGTTCAAAGCGAGCATCAGAATGGGGAAGAAAGGGGATTTAAGTGACTTTGAACGTGGCATGGTTGTTGGTGCCAGACGGGCTGGTCTGAGTATTTCAGAAACTGCTGATCCACTGGGATTTTCACGCACAACCATCTCTAGGGTTTACTGAGAATGGTCTGAAACAGAGGAAATATCCAGTGAGCGGCAGTTCTGTGGGCGCAAATGCCTTGTTGATGCCAGAGGTCAGAGGAGAATGGCCAGACTGGTTCCAGCTGATAGAAAGGCAACAGTAACTCAAATAAGCACTCGTTACAACCGAGGTCTGCAGAAGAGCATCTCTGAACGCACAACACGTCCAACCTTGAGGCGGATGGGCTACAGCAGCAGAAGACCACACCGGGTGCCCCTCCTGTCAGCTAAGAACAGGAAACTGAGGCTACAATTCACACAGGCTCACCAAAACTGGACAATAGAAGATTGGAGAAACGTTGCCTGGTCTGATGAGTCTCCATTTCTGCTGCCACATTCAGATGGTCGGGTCAGAATTTGGCGTCAACACCATGAAAGCATGGATCCATCCTGCCTTGTATCAATGGTTCAGGCTGGTGGTGGTGGTGTAATGGTGTGGGGGATATTTTCTTGGCACACTTTGGGTCCATTAGTACCAATTGAGCATCGTGTCAACACCACAGCCTACCTGAGTATTGTTGCTGACCATGTCCATCCCTTTATGACCACAGTGTACCCATCTTCTAGCAGGATAACGCACCATGTCATAAAGCGTGAATCATCTCAGACTGGTTTCTTGAACATGGCAATGAGTTCACTGTACTCAAATGGCCTCCACAGTCACCAGATGTCAATCCAATAGAGCACCTTTGGGATGTGGTGGAGATTGGCATCATGGATGTGCAGCCGACAAATCTGCAGCAACTGCGTGATGCTATCATGTCAATATGGAGCAAAATCTCTGAGGAATATTTCCAGTACCTTGTTGAATCTATGCCACGAAGGATTAAGGCAGTTCTGAAGGCAAATGAGGGTCCAACCCGGTACTAGTAAGTTGTACCTAATAAAGTGGCCGGTGAGTGTAAATGCACCAGAGATTTTCTAAACAATACAGAGATAGAAATCTGTGTATTACTCACTATTGAAAAAAGCTTAAAGGCTATCATGGATTCCACATTAACGTCACTGGTCAGCATTTACAATTGACAGACCTAGCTGATGCAGCATTCCCTACCCTGGGAATTTTTTAGGGTAGAACATACATTTAATTCACCATGAAGGTGTTGTTTAGTGTAAAACGTGTTGAAGATTAGCGAACAGGCTTTCGATTGATTAAATGACAAGTTATTTCCTGACAAATCTGGTTATTCCGTATAGCGACGCCTCTCCTCCAGTAACCTTCAATAAAACAAAACCGTCTCTGGTCTCCTTCCTTATGTACTGGCATTAGCAATTGCAGTCTATTAGCTTTGAATGCACATCACATTCAAATAAATTTAATGGGTTAATAAATAATAAAGTTCAGTTGTATTATTAAGTGTAACATTAAGGCTAAGTCTACACTAATCTGGATAAATCTGAAAGCGGTGTTTATATCTAAAAACTCCATGTCCACACTATCGTTTTCAATTCTTTCCATCATCCACACTAAAACGACTGAAAACAAAATGATCCGAAAGATCTGCTATAATAAAAAGATCGGAAACCGCTCTCTATTTATTTTCATTGAGTATTTCTTTACTCTAAGCATTGATATAGAACAAGTGTTTCAAACTCAATTCCTGGAGGGCCGCAACCCTGCACAGTTTAGTTCCAACCCTGCTTCAACACACCTACATGCAGGTTTCAAAAAAGCCTAAAGGACTCAATTAGTTTGATCAGGTGTGTTTAATTAGGGTTGAAACTAAACTGTGCAGAGCTCCGGCCCTCCAGGAACTGGCTTTGACACCTGTGATGTAAAAGAAGTAGGGCCTTTTTTTTTAATAAAAAATCTGCAGATTTATGCAGAATGATTTTGGGAGTATCATAACTAAACTTAATATAGGAAATAAAAAATAACACCTTTTTAACTTTTATTTAATGTTTACAATGATCCACTTATTTGATAAACAAAGCAAGCCTCTGATATAATATATCTGCTAAAAGACAGAAAATATTACTTTACAAACTGTACTGTAAATATATAATTCGCACATTTTCATAATAGTCAATAATATTACTGAAATGAATTTAAAAACTGAATAAATAAAAATGTACACACATTCAAACAAGTAAATAAATAGATTCAATGATGGGCAAAAGATGGGCTTAATAATAACGCAACATACAAACCTGCAGAGATCTTTTAGTTATTAAACCAGTTAAAGCAACACTTTTCTGCACCTCATGTCAATATTGGAGTAAATAAATGTATTGCTTTAACTGTATAATAACAAAAAGATCAGAAACTGTTTTTCAGAAAGATCTGGTATAATAACTGGTATAAAAACAAAAAGAATAACAAAGAAACCATATTGTGTTTATTTTCATTGAATATGTCTTTACTCTAAACATGAATATAATTATAGCAACATACAATACTTATTAAACCAGTTAAAGCAACACTTATTTCCACCTCACGTCAACATTGCAATAAAAGCTTCAGCACTTATCGCAACAAAACAATCTGCCGTGTCACATGCCTAAAACTAGTCATGGATAAACGGTGATATTCATAAGACAGCAGTTCAGCGGTCATGACAGGCCAGCTATTTATAACTGCAGAGATAGTACTGGAGAGTTCCTCTTCACAGATGCAAGAAAACACTGAACTGAAGAGCTCCTCGCCATCAAATAAACACATCTAAACTGCTCACACAAACCTCAGGAGTGCTGTAAAAAATGCTGGGTTACACAACCGATTTGACTCGGGACAACATGAAGGAATTAAGTTAATTTATTAGTTTTACAAATTTAAGTGGATTGAACATTTGAGATTGAGCTCAAGAATGGTGTAGTTTCTGCTTATTTTAAATAAGTAGTTTGAACAAGGCCCGTTCACACCAAGCAGGATCACTATAAACATAAGGATAAAGCTGTAAAAAAGGTTGCCAGTGTTAAAGAACAGCAAAGTTCACAGCCATAAACACACAGAGGAACGATATCGACACTTTCAGGAGGAGTTTTCCCAGCTGATGAACCATAAAACACTGACAGCCAATCAGAATCCAGTGAAAATTAAAGCTACACACTAACACTGATGATGTTCAGCCCTCTTTTACAAGATTATTTAAAGTTCATGACTTTAGTGGAAGAAATTGGTTATAGCATGGGAAATAATGATTAAAAAAATGCATGGAAGTTCTGAAAGTCATGCTGGAAAATTGAAGTCTAAAAATAAAAGTATGTGAGGAATCCAGGGCTAGTTTGAGTGTGTTTGTGTTGAAAATGCTCGAGAACTGACTATTAGGGCTACACAATATTGCAATGTGCACATCCGCAATAGTCACATTACTGTTGAGCTATGATTATAGTTGACCAGGAGAAACAGTTCTGGACACATGAGAATTGTGTCGTTATTGCAAAGTTTAACCAAAACGGAGTGAAAGTTTTTCATTTTCAATGTGTTTTTAAGCCCTGACGGCGTTCAAAGTCCTCAGGTACAAGAAATTTTACTTTAATAAAGAATACTTTTATTGAATTATTTATACAAAGGCTTTTGCAGTGTTATATTACATTTCATTATTCAAATTCTGTACCTGAATGCTATTTGACTGCCCTGAAACCATAAAGCACTGTTTATTTCACTTTTTATTTGTTTTTTTTGACATTTATGAATGATTCACTTCCCTATAGAATCATTCATCTGGTGAAATGGTATCGCAAAAACAAAAGAAAAACAAAATATATCAATGTCTGATTTTTCCAAATAATTGTTAGTTGCAGCCCTAATAGGGAGTGTGTTTATTATAAAGTATAATAAACAAACTACAATCATAAATGAATATAATACAACAAAGATACAAATTAAATGCTTTAGAATTTTCTGGATATTATTGGTAAAATTTACAATAATCAAAATATAATTAAATGCGTATAGTGTAAATTGTAATAAATAATACCATTAATCTTTAGCTAAAAAAGGCTATTTTTTGTCCCCAAATGGGTTAAATTAGCTTGAAATCTTACACAGCCACAAAAATTAATTTGTTTACTCTATTGGATTAAACCTTAAAACCTGTTTTAACAATATTTTTATACTTCATTGTTTTTATTTCTCATGCTTGTATTTTATGTTTATTTTATTCTTGTTTATGTAAAGCACTTTGAATTACCACTGTGTATAAATTGTGCTATATCAATAAACTTTGCATGTGTTCTGAACTGTGTTTTCTGGTTAATTATAATCTCAACTCAACATTGCAGATCATGCGAGGTGACTATTGCAGATGTGCACATTGCGATATCAATGCTGAAACCATACACTGTGCAGCCCTGTGCAACACTGTGCAGCCCTATCTGATCATCAAAACACGCATTAAAAGCCCAGCGCATGTTTGAATGCCTTTAATAGCTCACATAACTTACACGCCTTGCACTTCACTATTGTTTATGCAGACACTAATTTGCTTAAACCTCAACTCGCCCTGATCTACCACAAGTTTACATAATCATTTGCCTAGAGTCCAATAACAGGTGAGATTTCTAGTAAACCGCAGCGTCAGGAGTGATTCTGAGCTCTAGTTTGAGTTAGTATGAGTATAACTGATGGTGATGGTCACGGTTACGCTTGTACATGACGGATTAACGGTGTCTTATCTCTCTGCTACAGCGTGACATACACACATTAAAATAGACCTATTATGCAAAAATCACTTTATATGGGGTTTAAATCCAGCTGTGCGTCAGCAGTGTGTCAATATATTCAGCCTCAAATGGTAAACATCAATTAATTGTATTTGTTCTAATCAGACTTGATAAAGGAAACACTTAGCAATCATTAGCATAAACAGTAGCCCTGAGTGAGAAGCAGCCGTCTGTCTATTAGCCATTAGAGTGTTTGAGCTGCTGAAGATAATGTCAGCATAGACTAAGAGGATTATAGATGTGGAGTTTTAGATGAACAGCGACAGGAGTCTCCATAGACTGACAGAAGCATGAAGCACACACTGACAACATGCACACCTGACCAGCACTGACAACACACACACTGCTGTTTTACATCTGTCACACAGCCGTCTGTAGCTCCGCCCTCTTCTGAAAAGAGCACAATCTCATTTGTGACAGTCACCAAAACGCCACAATTAGGATCAAAGCCTAAAAGGGTCAGTTTCAGAGGGGTAGAGAACATCATCTGTGTGTTATTCTCAGCTCAAACTTCACTTCACACTCTAGAGACAGCAGAGACACATTTCACATCTTGGAAAAAGGGGCAGAATAGGTCCTCTTTAAATGCATAAAGAGCTATTCTTGATCATACAATTAAAAAAATTAAAATAAAACTCTCCAGTCTTAAAGGGATAATTCACCCAAAAGTAAAAGTTTGGTTACACTTTATTTTAAGGTGTATTGACTATTCATTTTACTACTGCGCAATATTAAATTCATTCATTCATTTCTTTCGAATTAGTCCCTTTATTCATCAGGGGTCGCCACAGCGGAATGAACCACCAACTATTCCAGCAAATGTTTTACACAGCGGATGCCTTTCCAGCTGCACCCCAGTACTGGGAAACACCCATACACTCATTCACACACACACACACACACACACACACACACTCATACACTACGGCCAATTTAGTTCATCAATTCCCCTATAGTGCATGTGTTTGGACTGTGGGGGAAACCAGAGCACCCAGAGGAAACCCACGCCAACACGGGGAGAACATGCAAACTCCACACAGAAACGCCAACTGACCCAGCCGGGACTCGAACCAGCGACCTTCTTGCTGTGAGGCCACAGTGCTAATCATTGAGCCACCGTGTCACCCATCAATATTAATTAATTGTACATAATTACAATATAATGTGTGTTAGATTTGGGGTTAGTTGCATGTATCTATACATAATTAATAATTATTTCAATAAAGTAACCTTTAAAAGTCACCTTAAAATAAAGTATCACCAAAAGTTCACTCGACATCAGGTGGTTCTAAAGCTTCATTTTTTCTGTTAAACACAAAAGAGGATATTTCAAAGAATGTTGGCAGCTCATGATAACTTCCATAGTAGAAGAAAAAATCTATTAATTGGTTTCCAGCATTCTTCAAACTTTTGCATTTGATACAATACAATATTTATAAAACAGATTAAAACGTAAGCAATGTTGACCAAAGTGCTGTACACAGGTGTACTAAAGACAGAGAAGACAATAAGAAAATAAAATGTATAAACAAAACTACCATAACAATCAGTAAAGCAATAAAAGAACCAGTAATGAAGGAGTATTAAAAGCAAGAAAACACAAATAAGTCTTTAAAACTGACTCAAACTCAGAAATAGACCAGCAGTTGCAAACACTCAATCACCTCGTTTCTTATACCGTGTTCTAGTTAAAAATAAAAACTAATATGTTTGAACTGAAGTGAATGGTGAATAAATGATGACAGTTTTCATTCATTTGTGAACTATCCCTTTAAACCAGACTCTC
>CAIGQV010017079.1:60524-76096 GCA_903798115.1 Danio jaintianensis | reverse complement strand
ATGGGACACCATACTTGGCCACACTTCACTTCACTTCACTTCACATGCAAATATTAAACCACTGGGAGTTGAGGAATTACAACATACGAATAGAAAAGCATGCACAATAAATGCTTGCAAAAAATCATGCATGACACAAAATTTGCAGGTTAAAATGCAATTCTTTAAAACCCTTTACTTGCGTACACTCTGCATGCTCATTAGAGCATCACGTCAACACACAATTATTAAATCACTGGGAGTTGGGGACTTTACATAAAGAGCTTACAACACCGTGCATGCTTTTCTATTTGCAGTATGTATAGATGCACAAAAATGCATGCTTAAAATTCATACACAGAACAAGATGTATGCATAAAATGTCATAAATGATGAAAAAATGCAATTCTTTAAAAACCCAAAGTTAATAGAGCATCATGTCAACATGCAAATATTAAACACTGAGAATTTGAGTCTGTTTGAAGAGCTTACAATATAAGGTCACAAATGATGCATACTACAGCACACATAGATGATAATTTATAAAAATGCAGGAGAAAACTAAAGCATGAATAAAACCGCATAAAAAGCAGGAAAAAATGCATAAATGCTGCAGAAAAAAATACATGTATTAAAATGCAGAAAATACATGCAGAAAAAAATGCATAAATCCTGCAGAAGAAACGCATGAATAAAAATGCATAAAAACATGTAGGAAAAATGCATAAATGCTAACAAAAAATAACAACACAATGCATATAAATGCAGAAAATGCATGCAAGAAAAAAATACATGTTTAAACACGCAGAAAATACATGCAGAAAAAGAATAGAAGTGCAGTGGAAAAAAATGCAAGTAAAAATGCAGAAAATATATGCAGAAAAACTCATAAAATGCATGCGGGAAAACAAAATGCATGTGTAAAATGCATAGATGTTGAATAAAAACGCACAGAAGATGCTGGGAAATGCGTCATTCAAGTTTGGGTCCCTAGACATTGCAGTCACAAAAAGCAGACTAAATGTGCCTGAGTATGGCAAACACTGGCAGTGGGAGCGACTCGTAGACTTAAGCCAATATTGAACCAAGAAAAGCAACTGATCCTCAATAAACATGAGGTGACCTGGCAACCTCCAGCCAAACTGAGGCCATGGGAACCAACCGGGAAGTTAAAGAGGATTCCACACTAAACGAAACTGAGCTAAGAAAAAATCTGCACCTAAAAACGTACTTTCTTCTAGAGCGCAAAAGGAGATGTTTAGCTGCATGTTCATGCTGCTCTTTTCAAAACTACAGCAAACTGGAAACAGCATTACAACCCTGATCAAAAGAGCATGAAATCTACTTGAATTGTTTGTTTGTACAGTAATCTGTATTGCACAGTTTAAACCATCATTTACTAAAAGCACTTGTGTTTATGTTTCGTATCAGCGTGTTTTATGGAGAAGCATAAATGAGAACAGTCTAGTCAGTGATTACTGTCACTGTAAGAAATGGACAGCATGAGCTTGCTAAACTTTTACTTTGGAAGGAGGAAAACTCATTCAGTCTTGTAAAGTCATATGCATGAATTTGATTACATTTAAATGAAGAGTTACTTATTCAATTTGACAGTAGAAGTCTTAAAGAAACAGTACACCCAAATTGTGTTTACTCACCCTTAATGAGTTTGAGGAGATATTGTGAAATATGTTACAGTAGTACTTTCATAGTAATTGTTTTTCCTACTATGGAAGTCAATGGTTACAGGTTTTCAGCATTCTTTAAAATATCTTCTTTTGTGATCAATAGAGAAAACTCAACAATGTTTAAAGCAGGGGTGCCCAAACTCGGTCCTGGAGGGCTGGTGTCCTGCAGATTTTTGCTTCAACCACAATTAAACACACCTGGACCAGCTAATCAAGCTCTATCTTGGTATACTAGAAACTTCCAGGCTGGTGTGTTGAGGAAAGTTGAAGCTAAACTCAGCAGGACACCGGCCCTCCAGGACTGAGTTTGTGCACCCCTGGTTTAAAAGCACTTGAGGGGAATAAACTGAGTAAATTTACATTTTAGTGTGAACTATCCCTTTAATCACCACTCAAAATTCTTCTGCACTGATCATTTAGTCCACAAGGTGGCGCCGTGCCCTTTTTTAAAGACCAAATAAATAAATAACATAACAGCAGAAAACTACTGGGGTCTGCTCTGCGTACTTCATTTAAACAATCTAGGATGATTTGGCAGATCCTGGATTCCTTCACAAAAACTCAATGAGAATATCACTGTCCGTATCACACACTCTCAGAAATTGTCATAAACTGGCACTTTTATTTTAAGGATGAACTTTCTCTCCGAGAGAATAAAGGGCAGGTGCTCAAGCACCCAAACCCCCCTTCTGGACGTGTCTGCTGTTTATAACGGAGTAAAATGAAATAACTCAGAGATAAACCATCTCCGCCTTCACAGTTCAGTCTGCGGCTGCTCATTAACTCTTGATGAGTTCACTACACCGATGGTCAGAAAGACGTGCACCGCGGTGGTCATAAATCACAAATGATCAGTGTTTTCAATCACAAGAGACTTATTTTAAGTTTCAAATGCTGAAATACACATTAGTAGTAGCAGAACAACCCTTTACAGTTAATACACCACGGCTGTCTGTGAAAAGGGCAATAATCATATAAGCATAATCTGACAACGTGCTTCATACAGTACTGTGTGCATAATTAGCCATGTTGTGCTGTCCATAACTGTACTTTTGCGTATGCGGGTCAGTTTAGGATCATGATCGGTTTACACTGCACATCTGATATTGGCCACATTTATAAAAGCAGTGTGAACAGCTACACAAAAACATTAGATCTGAGAAGAAATCAGATTTGAGCACTAAGCCTTGCAGTGTGAACGTAGCCAAAAGCTACTGGTCAGCCCATGATTCAGCAAAACATTTGAAAAACAGATCACTTATAAACCAACATCCAAGCATGCTATAGAGCTGAACAGTGCAGTGGCTTACTTTATATCCGAAGAACAGAGAGATATCTAAATACGCCTTTTTAAGTTATAAAGTAATCTGTGTTTTTGAAACTAATGAAGACAGCAGAAGTCAATGATTTATTTTTATTATTTAGCCTGAGATGTTTACTGCTCCAAAATATTTCAAATGTTTCCCAAAATAAAATGTATTGTGTTCAATGGGGAAAAAGTTGTTTTTTACCCAGACATTTAAAAAGACCATATTAGCAATAATCACAACACCGTGATTCAGTGATATTTTTATCCAAGGTTATCATACCATCACAATTTTATACCGGCCCATGCCTATTCAAGACTACTAGACACTACTAGATCAGCTGTGTTTGATTAGGGTTGGAGCAAAACTGTGAAGAGCTGCGGCCCTCCAGGAATTGAGTTTAAGACCTATGATGTACATTTCAAAGTTTGCATTTATATCTGTATTGGCATAAAGGTCTGTATTGGTATGTATTAGTACCTAAAGGGTACGTATCATCCACTAAAAAGACAAAAATGACGTTATCCCTGAAACGGTGCCACATCAGTGACAGTAGGTACGTTTCCATCCACCTATTTTTATGTGCATTTTGGATCTGCGCATAAAAAATCGGTTGATGGAAACGCTAAGATGCTGAGTAGGATAAACTTTTTATTCGATAAGAAAAGATGCGCATAAACTGCGATGGAAACACTTTTACCGAACAAATTCCAGTATGCGCATTAAAAAAAGGTCATGTGATTGGTTATAAGAGATCATGTGATGATAATGTTTGTAAATGGACAAACCAGCAGGCTGAGCACACTGTAAAACATCTGACATGTTGTTTTGGTCATTATAAAATGCCTTCACCATTTCAGTATTAGTGTTATTATATTATTAATGACCTCCAGAATTGTTAAGAGCGTCTGTGCTCCGCGTCTCACGCCTTCAAACGCCACCACGTGTTCACTGCGTGTCAGCATTGCCTTCTGAGGCGCAAGTCATTTATTAAATGAAGAAAAGATTCACGCAGCTTCTCCGACCGCAGCAAATTCCGTTTTTACTGTTGATATTTGGCGCCATTTAATCAGGAAGTGACGATTTTGTTCTCTTTGACTCGTTGGATGGAAACGCTGCTTTATTCGCACATCTTTTATGCCATATTCCAGTTTTGCGCATAAAGTTATTTCGCATTTTTGGATGGAAACATAGCTAGTGTCTCTACCCATATTGTAGGGAGTAGATTAAATAAATTACACAGATTTTTACTTTTACTATTGTACTGTTATTTCCCCCATTTACTCTTGCAGGGAAACATCAGCAGCTGGTACTGACTTTCAGTGTCACCTTTGCTTCAAAGGACTCAATCTAATTCTGTTTATATAAAATAAGGCTGATCCCTAACAGGTTTGAGCTTGCAGACCTGCAACAGCTCATGGACGAGTTTTGAAGAACGAAAATCTCCTGGATCGTTTCAAAATACCATTAACCAAATCCAGCTGAGAAATCAACATACTGTATGAAGAACGGACCCCAGGAGATGCAAAAACTATGGACACCCCCAAAATTCACATTCACTCTTATTTATGTGCACTAAACATTTTAATGCACATAACTTCTAGAGCAGGGGTCTCAAACTCAAATTGGGCTGGGGGCCATATCAGTGACTGACAATTCATAGGAGGGCCGCTTTAACATTCTAGCCCACAAAAAAAGTGGAAACCTGGGTAATTGATGCACTCAGACATTCTTCCCCAGAGCTCCTTCTTTTTGTTTCTTGTTGTACATATTGAAGGGGGAGTTTAAAATGCTATGAAAATACAACAATTTAATAATAGGCATAATAATAATTCTTATGTCCCAATCAATTGTTGCTTAATCAAAAGTTTAACGGATAGCGTAAGACAGCAGAATGCAGTTTGGGTAACTATTGACTTTACTGGTGATTGTTCTTCTCAATATCATTCTTTTTTGTAAAACTACAACAAATAGGGGAAAAGTAAGTATATGCTCACATTTACTTTAACATGTTCAATTCAACCAGCAGTCAAATATTACTAATGCGCATTTTTATACAAATTTTAATATGCATATGAGGAAAATCTATTAAATAAATATTTGAATCGAATATTAGCAAAATTATCATATATACACCACCAGCATAGCGCGTAAGCCATGAAGAGGTGTTTGTACAACACAATACAGGTGGTATAAAACTGATTATAATCAAATGACGCTTGAATATTTACAAAAATAGAGCTTTAGTAAAAATAGAGCACTTACGGACATATATTTCAACGTTTAAATCAGCCCCAGAAATAATCTGCATGTGCGTTACTCTCGACCGCACACTGAGAGAAACCGAAAGTAACCCGAATATACAGTACAGTACCTTAAATATCCAGTAGGTGGGGGGGTCAAAAGCATGGGCACTGGACAAAAGCTGAAACTTTCTTGTTTATATTTGTACCTGTGTTTGTGTCGAGGCTGTACGTTCATCTGTATGCAAACTGCATTAGGCCATATTTGAAAATCATTTTTGAGCGAGTACCACAACACACTTCAGCCAATCAGCAGTAAGGGCTGTGTCCAGTGACTATCTTGGAGATATCAAAAAGGGGTGTGGTTTGTTGGAGTGTGGGCGTGTCTTTATTGGTGGCTTCAAAAATCTGCAAACTTCACTCATTAAACACTGAAGTCCGAAATTTTCATATGCATTTGGTTTCATATTCATATCCATAAAATTTGTCATGCACAGAAACCCTGCACCCTGATTCTGATGCATATTAATTAATCCACTGCAAAAAAAAAAATGTAATTATTCAGAGTCAATTCAAGGAGAGATGCTTTGTTCTCTTCTTCAAAACAGAAACTACTTGAAGATGCGCACCAGGCACTGAAATCAGCACACATAAGGCTACAGCAGTCGATCCGCATTTTTATATGACGGATGAAGGTTCTTGAGGCAGTAAGATCGAGTTAATTTATTAATGTGGGAAAATTTCTAAATCAGTGTGCAACGACTATTAGGATTAATGCAAATGGAAAGACAATGCAGAGGTGGAGTGGAGGAGAAAGTGGGAAAAATAAGTAAATGCATTTATTCAGATATTTTTAATGTTTATTATTTATTACTATTATTTAATTTTCCTTAGAGGTCAGTATACAGTATGTACTTATACAGGGCTCGAAATTAACTTCAAAAATGTTGGCGCACCAGCCAAAATTTAGGCAAACCCAGGGAGATGAATAATTAATAATAATATTCAGATTTTAACACTTTTAATCAGAAAATGATATGAGATTGCACTAATTTAGTTTTTGTTTGTAATTCATTGGCTTTTGGACTGCTGATATACCTGGTATGAGCATCATATGGTTTAGTTATTTATTTCCTTTATACTTCATTTGCATACTTTCAATGTTTTGTTTCTCACGTTATAACAGGTATTGTATCAAAGGTGGAAATTTCAATATCGTGACAACACTAAGCTCCAACACTATTCACTTTGTATTCAATATTTAGTTTTTCTCCCTGTCTATTTGTGTTGCTTTATTGTCAATAATGCAAAGACAAGCAAAGCGAGCCTCACCTAAGTTTCGCAGTGAGCCAGAAGAGATGTGATTTCTGCACCCATGTGTCCCACCGCTTTGGCAGCTTCCATGATGGCACGCCGGTACATCCCTTTCTTTTTACGGTTGAAGCGTGACCTGAAGAACTCACGGAATGGCGACAGTTTGGCAACCGAGAGTTCGGACGTGGTCGGAGATCCAAACCAGGAAACCTTCGCTTCAGGCCATGGAGCGTCAACCTCTCCGTCCTCTCTGCGAGTCCCGCTAATACTGAGGATCCGAGCCGGCCACCAGGGGAAGCCGTGAATCTTCCCCCAAACCACGTCCCCGACGGTCACCGCATGGCCGTCCTCCGTCACGCATTTGGTCATGCTGCGCGTGTGCAGGCGGACGGTCAGCGGAGGAACCGTCTTGCCTTCTCCTTGAGAGGATGAAGACACTGAGATATCATCGCCCGGAGCCAGATCACACAGCTCTGGGGATGTACCATCAGAACTGAAGGATTTGGATTCGTCTAGACTATCACTACTGCACACTGAGAGGCTGGAAGAGTCTGCTTTCCTCTTGCGGAAGTTAATTAGTAAAGTCAGATCTCCGTGCCGCTCCACTTCCCCACCGCAGCTCCCCGACCAAAGTTCTAGTGAATTCTTATCCGCAGCATCCTCGGATTGAGGTAAACCAGAGTTGGGAACTCTCGGACTTCTCCTCCGAGCTCCGTCCATGAGTTCTGCCTCATACACAGACACTTGCTCCGCTCCGTCTGCCCGGGAACGCAAGCGGATCTTCGGCGACTGCGCATCAGGCAACTTCGGAAGCTTCAGTTTGGGAATGGAAATGGTAAGACCTGTTCGTATTGCGTCCATTGGGGGTTGTAGTTTTTTAGGAGATTCCTTGGAAGCGTCTCGATCTCCGTGTCCGTTCTGGAGGAGCTGCTTGGGGCAGAAGGGTTTGACGGATCCGTGGACTCTGGAAGGGATCTTCATGACTTCGCCCTTGCCCTGCGGAGTGCTGTAGGAGATCTTGATTACGGGACTGTGGGGAATGATGTCGCCTGAAGGAAACTTCTCTTCCTCCTTTTTATCCTTCCGGAAGCGTTTGCCATCATAGACGGTTGAGTCCTCTCTCCGTTTGGGCTCTTTATTATTGTTGTCCCCATCCTCCTTCCTCTTGGCTGGAGTTGCTTTAGTGTTGTCATCTTCAGCATGAGGCGAGTTTTCTTTCCTAGATGTCTTGGGCAGAGTTGGTCCGTCTTTGCTGTCCTCGTCGCTGTTTAGTGTGTTTTTACATTTCTCGCAGAGCACCTGGCGGGGTCGCAGTCGGATGGTGCTGATAGCCAGCCGTCCGGCATCTCGGCTCCGTCTCTTCTTCCTCTTGATGGGGCGCGGCGGCGGCTGAGGAACCCACTGGTTGTACGTGTGCCGGACCCACATGGGCTGTGGGAACGGAGCGCCTTCGAAGTACGGCGGATATGTGTGCTGTCCCGGCTGCAGCGGGATAGGTACGGGTGCTGGAGACTCCTCAGGCTCCGTGTTTTCATCTTTTGGTCTCTGAGTTGGCTGACTGACAGGTTCAGAAGAAGCCTCTTCGCTCAAGACTTCACAGTCCGGTCTTAAGATGAGCGGCTCTTCAGTTTTCCCAACCACATCCGGAAGGCAGAACAACCCAGTCCTGCGGAGTCAAGAGCGAGATATTAGAGCCAATAATGGACTGGATCAAGATTAAGTTAGGGATACAGAACATCTAGGCAGTTGTTATCGCAGAATAAAGCCTGACAGGTTTATCAGCAGACCTGATGAGAAGCAGAGCATGGTTGTATAAGACAAAAGGTTTTATTCTGTGAAAACAACCATTCTGGATGTATTTTATCTCACTTATTACATGGTTACTTTTCACAAAACATAAAAATTAGACACCAAACGTTGTTCTGAGCTGAATTTATTTAATTAAATGCATATCTGACAAACAAGAACAGCTGATGGCGTATACACTAACCTGTGCATTATTCAGACACGATATGACACCAAACACACAAAAATGCAAAACTGACAGGAACGAAACTAGCTGAATAAAGCATATACTAACCTACGAATTATTGACAGGAAAGCACCAAACAGACACAAAAGCATGGCGTGAGAGAGGAGCAGACACATATTAATGTGGATGTAAGTATATGGATGAACGTATTCAATGACGGTGATTCTCAGTTCCCGAATGAGTCTGTGTTATTCAGCGGTTGTTTTCTGGGAATAACACACCTTAGAACGTAGTGTCTGACCAATCAGAATAGAGTGTTCCACACAGCCATGTAATAATGGACGTTAAAGGAGCAGTTCACTTCTATTTGTAAATATCCTCATTTCTGGATCCTCATCCAGAGTTAAACAGTTGAGTTAAACTATTCACACAATTTCCAGGTCTGATGGGAGCACTTTTAGTTTAGCTTAGCATAGATCACTGAATCGGATTAGACCATTAGCATCTCTCAAATTCTCCTCATCGGTGAACAGCGCCAGAGCGTTAGAGCCAATCGCAGCCCTTTCTGTTGAGTGCGTGACCAATCATAGGGGTGTAAGAAAGAACTCGGTAGACAAGGATCAGAAAGCGAGTGGGATATTTATATTTGTTTATTTGCTATAAATGCTCATGTTGTTCTGTGCATGTACTTGAGTTTTTAAAGGTACAGTTCATATATCTGATTGTTTGTATTAAAGGACAAAATTGTATTACAAATAATATATAAATATTAATATTTAGAAATTTTAATACAAGAATTGCTGTGCGGTGAAGTAAACTATAAAATTGTTTATGGAAAGCCTCGTCAATGCACCGTGATGCACCGAGATATCGAATTGAACCGAATCGATGGCATTATAATCGTAACTGAACCGTGAGACCAGTGTAGGTTCACACCTCTAGTCTATACACACACGGCTTTATGATACTACCTACCGAGTGCATCTGAGTTACCAAGAAATGCGGAGGTTTTTTTTTCTCCCATTCGCCGTGCGGTAGGGCTGCACGATTAATCGAAAAAAGATCTCGATCTTGATTCGACCACACACGCGATCTTAATTCAGCTTTTCTACGATTCAGCCAATTATATTTTCAAGGTCAGGAGATAAGCATAAAGGTGGTCGCACAAGTCTTCACAGCAACATGGACACCTCCAAATGGCGTTAAAAGCATCACATAATGTATTTATAAAGTATAATTTACCCAAAAATGTCATTTCTGTCTTAATGTAATGATGTATTCGCGGCCGCGAAATCACACGTGAACTGAGCGCGAGCTGTTTGTTTACTACCGAGAGGACATGCGCGCGTGCCCGCCAATGATGTCTACTTTAGTGAACAGAACCTGCATAGGCTGTGAATAACAGCTAATAAAGTTGTAAATCATGTTCAGTTTGTTGCACAGAGCGATCGTTTGGGAGCCGCGTGGGAAGTATGATTTGCATGTGTGTTTTTTTTCTCACAGTGACGGCGGCCATGAGCCGCCCTCGGCAGTGAAAGTGAAACCGGCGCGCACATCATTTACATGATCATATCGCATTTTAGAGTTATGATTACGACAAGCATTTGATGTTTTTTCCTTTCATAGCGAACACGAAATGTTGTGCATGAAAATAAATGTTTACTGTGTCAGTATAACTACTGTAGCCTGTTGAATATAATGCAGGAGGAAATCTGATGATGGCAAATGTCTCGTTTTACCAGTGAAAAAAAATGTCTAATAATGTTGTCAATGACAAACGGCAAGCACATGTCTTAAACATAATAATTCAACTTTAGAATTATGAATAGTTGTGTTCTGATGTCGTCACTTTACTGTGAATTAACAACCAGGAAAAGTCTGTTCAAGTCCACCATTCCAAGTCTATACAAAATTTAGCATTTTAACCAACAGTAGACTTAAACATAAGCCTAATATCATTATTGTTGTTTTACCATATGTTTGAGAATTAACAATAACAATAATAGCCGACTCATATTAACCTTTATTTTACATCTACAGAAAATCCTGATCTTGATTTTAAGCAAAAGAAATTGTGATTCTCATCTTAGCCAGAATCGTGCAGCCCTACCGTGCAGTATCAAACATTCCATTAAAACTACACTCTTCCAGCAGTTCCTCGCATCCAATATCTGGTTTGTCACGGGGGGCATGCATGAAATGCAATGAAAGTGAAAGTGACAAACTGCAGTTAAAGTCGACAAATTAATAATTTGGCAAATAATTCAATTACTGATGTCCATGTAAACAGTCAGTCTTTCTCCCCTGCGTCTGTGTGTTGTTTTGCCTCTGTGAAAATCAGCACGTGCTCGAACCGAAACTCCCATTTTTATGCAAACCCTTCCCTCTTTCACCACTCGACACTCCCACCTAAACAGAGCTGGACTCGCCCACTTTCTTGACTTTTTTCAAACTAGAGAAGTGAAAACACCCTGCTGAGACA
The DNA here is from genome assembly GCA_903798115.1 of Danio jaintianensis. Lineage (NCBI taxonomy): Eukaryota > Metazoa > Chordata > Actinopteri > Cypriniformes > Danionidae > Danio > Danio jaintianensis. The sequence continues at coordinate 65,111 of CAIGQV010017079.1, read as the reverse complement.
GGGGGGTTTCATGGCCCTTTAACACCATCTTTCCCCACAGTGTTGCACAACATCTGAACTTGCATGAACTGAATTACACAAATATTAATAATCTCTAAAAACAAGCCGACTCTTGACCAGAAAAACCAGTTAGCAGCCCAGCCATATTATGCAAAACATAAACCACTTATCTGACTTTATAACTTTTTACAAACTACCAGAGAGAATGACAATGGTGTATTACTCTTAAAAACTCACAAACACACACATTTGGAGTCACATTTCAGTAATTATTTAATGCAGTTTATTTATAAGAGGTGGTTAAATGGTTTTTAGCATTTCTAATGACATTTAATTGAATTTAAATGCATAATCTTTCTGTTCCTAAAGACGTTCAGTGACCAAACTCTTACTTTAATGAATATAACTGATTAACAAAACAGTTTTAAATGCACCAATATTAATTTTCAAAGGGTGTGTGTGCTGTATGTGTGTTTATATCGATGAGTGTATTCAGATGTATGACCTCTGATATGTAAGTGTAATACTATTTAAGAAACAAAAATGAAAAGAAACGTTGATCATTTCTGCAGGAGCCGTGAGATGAGGCTGTGAAAGTCTCAACCTGAGCCAAAGCAATGATCTCCTGTTGGAAAACAGTGTAATGGGACGACCTGCACAAAAACAATTCCATAATCCACCGGGACGAGGACGCGGGGCCTGGAGATTTGCTTGTTTTCACATCCAGCCCCAAATCTGATTGTGGCGGGATTATTAATTAAAGCTTAATTGACTGACGTCCTGCGGGTAACTGAGATGAAGCCCTGCGGCAATAAACCACAGTCACTGGAGAGGCCCGATAATAATAATAATAATTAATAAATAATGCTGAAGAATAAAAGCCCACACCTGAAATCAGACTCTCTGCTTCTTTAAAAAGACGTGGCGCCACCTTTTAGATGATCTGCTGGCTTGATCGTCAAAACTGAGCACTTATATAAAAATAGATTTTATTCTTGTTTTATTTAATTTACTTGAGTTTTTTCTTTTTATTACAATTATGTATTTGCTTATTCATTTATTTAATCATTTTCTTATTGTTCATTTTTATATCACAATTATTTATTTGCTTATTCATTCATTTATTTTATTTATTTATTCTTTTTTAATTGTTTGTTTTAATTACAATAGCTCATTTGCTTTTTATTCATTCATTTATTTAATCTTTTTCTTATTGTTCATTTTTATTACAGTTATTTATTAGCTGTAATTAATTGATTTTATTTATTTATTCTTTTTCTTGTTTTTTATTAGCTTATTGTTTTATTTTATGATTTATTTGCTTAATTTATTATTTTATTGATTCTTTTTCTTGTTTTTTAATACAATTATTTATTTGCTTATTTTATTTTAACTTTTTTCTTATTGTTTATTTTTTATTACAGTGATTTATTAGCTTTCATTAATTAATTAATTTATTCTCTTTCTTGTTTATTTTTTATTAGCTTATTTTTTTATGTTATTATTTGCTAATTTATTTAATTTATTATTTTAATTATCCATTACAATTATTTATTTGCTTACTCATTAACTAATTGATTATTTTTCTTATTGTTTACTTTTAAATACAATTATTTATTTGCTTATTTTATTTCTCCTTTTTCTTATTGTTTATTTTTTATTAGTTATTTATTAGCTTTCACTAATTAATTAAATAATTTATTTATTTATTCTTTTCTTGTTTATTTTATTAGCTTATTGCTTTATTTTATTATTTGCTTATTTAGTTTATTTACTATTTTAATTATCCATTACAATTATTTATTTGCTTACTCATTAACTAATTGATTATTTTTCTTACTGTTTTTTTTTTATACAATTATTTATTTGCTTATTTTATTTCTTTTTTTATTGTTTATTTTTTATTACAGTTATTTATTAACTTTCATTAATTAATTAAATAATTAACTTATTTATTCTTTTCTTGTTTATTTTATTAGCTTATTGCTTTATTTTATTATTTGCTTAATTTATTTATTATTTTATTCATTTATTACAATTATTAATTTGCCTATTCATTCATTCATTCATTCATTTTCTTTATGTATTATTTTTCTTCCCCTTATGGGATGTAGCCTTATGGGTTTGTTGAAAGAATAACGTGTTTATTAGGGAAATAATTAATAAATTAATAATTAAAAGTTGCAATATTGTAATTTGCTGATTCCATGTATCATGCAGAAAAAAACACAAAAAAAACATGACCTGAATATTTATGAATATTAATAGCAGTTGATGTTGCTGAAACACTTTTACTGTACACTGAATATTGTTTTTAGCAAGATTAAATATTCCACGAGTGAAACTGAATAATAATGTGTGAAAGCTCATTAACTGCTATAGTTCAAATTAAGTGAGTTTTTACTTAAACCAGCTAAATAACCAACAGGTGAGGCAAGTAAAATAATCCTGTTTTCATTTTGAATTAACATTATTTCACTTACCGCAGATTATTCTGCTTGTTTTTAGGAAAAACTCACTTAATTCTGACTCAATATTTCTGAAAACAAGACGATATTTTCTGCTTGATTTAAGAGTTTTCAGAAACAAGTCTAGTTTCTGGTCCGAATATCTCATTTATTTATTCATTTTCCTTCGGCTTAGTCCCTAATTCATCAGGGGTCACCACAGCGGAATGAACCGCTAACTTATCCAGCATATGTTTTACACAGCGGATGCCCTTCCAGCTCCAACCCAGTACTGGGAAACACCCATACACACTCATTCTCACACACACACTCATACACTACGGCCAATTTAGTTCATCAATTCCCCTATAGCGCATGTGTTTGGACTGTGGGGGAAACCGGAGCACCCGGAGGAAACCCACGCCAACACGGGGAGAACATGCAAACTCCACACAGAAACACCAACTGACCCAGCCGAGGCTCGAACCAGCGACCTTCTTGCTGTGAGACTACAGTGCTAACCACTGAGTGACCGTGCCGCCCTCCAAATATCTAAAAAAATCTTAAATCAAGCAGCATTAAGAAAGAAAAGCATTTTTTTGTAGTGAATTAAATGCTACGTTAAAAAAGTGCTTCTGTGATTAGCTTCTGCTTCATTCGTCAGCTGGAAATGAAATAAATAAGCGCACTGCATTATGGGAAACTGTATTTTGCTGCTTGTTCAAACTACTTATTTAAAATGAGCAGAATATACACAATTTTAGAGGTTTTTTGGGACAACTTAATTTTTTATGTTCCATCCACTTAAATTACTAAAACCAATTAAGCTAACTTAATCGATTGCTGTTTGGACAACATGAAGGACAACAACGCAGCAGTTGTTGCAGGTAAAGTTGGTTTTACATTCGCACATTCAGATTTTGGCATTCAATAAAATACTAAAGCAGAATCTAAAAAAGCGAATACAGATTAATTATAAATGACTTCCTACTATTATGAGCACAAAATGACACCGGCACATATATGCCTCGTTTCCACTGAGTGATACAGTACGGGTTGATACCGGTCACCTTCATCAGGCTTGTGTCTCCACTGCCAAAGTGATCCAATGGTACCCTTTTGGTAGGCGTGGTGTACGACAGAAAGCTGCAGTCGACGTCAGTTCTCATATCGTATGAGAAGCACTTCTTACTAAACAAATGCTTTATATACATGAATACTTATGTATAAATGTTCATTACTAACCTTTCTATGAACAGGATTTGACTATAGCTGCAGGTCAATGATAGTGTGAAATAGCCTACTGTACTGTTATATAGTCTGCGACTACATAAAATAAATAAATAAAACATTTATGAACACATAAAGAGCCTTACAGTATCTAAAATGTAACCAATTACAATAAAAAAATACCCAAAACATACATTTAGGCCTTATTTGGGTTCATAAACGATACGAAACATACACAGTCAGTGCAAACCTCTCATCTTTATTCTTCACCAGCACATGTAGTGTTAACATCTTGTTAGAGAGTAATTCTGTCATTCCCAGTTCATAATAGTCCAGAAGGTGATGATAATAGTTAAACACGGCAGTTTGGTCATGTTTTAGGTTGCTCCTTTGTTTTTTCGTGCTTCACTCTGGCGTTTGTCCGTTTCTGAAAGGATCGGGTGTCAGAAGCACTTCAATAATCACGTGCACGCTATTATCATCAGCTCAAGAAGTTCATTATTTCAAATATAGACGCACGCCGAGCGTTCGCGAGCTCTCTGGAGAAGGTGAAACCTCTGGCGCTTTTAGACGACCTCCTAAACAACTACACGACACACGGCAGATTCTGCTCTTCCTCTTGGCTTTGTGGCTGTTCATCAAGACGACGACAAGGTTGTGTTTGCACTCGGGTCGACCATGGCTTGTTATATCTATATATTATTATGGTGTAACGTCTCTGCTGTGTATATAAAAATGGGGCTTCCTTTGTTTTCATTCTCCTGGCTTGTGCATGCACTAGTGACGTTTCTCTGTAAACCAATAGCGTTCAGCTGCGTGTCTAGCTCCGCCTTTCGGTACCCTTTTGTTGTGCTTGGTCCCCTTTGGTGAAGTGAAGTGAAGTGAAGTGTAGTGTGGCCAAGTATGGTGT
>CAIGQV010017076.1:27278-37684 GCA_903798115.1 Danio jaintianensis | reverse complement strand
CATGCTGTCCCGGGAGAGAACCCTGAGCTCGAAGATAATTGAGCTCAAGGCTCCCGCCCAGTCAAATAAGCATATAAAGGGGTTCGAGATCAGGTAGGTGGATAAAGAGAGCTCCTGTGGGAGCAAAGGGTGAAACAGACTCCTGCGGGAGCCCTAGCAGGGGAGGGGTGGGGTGGTGGAGGGGGCCAAGAAATGGGGGGGGGGAAGGGTTGACTTGTTGAGAGTCAAAAATGCTCGAGGAACACTCCTGACGGAGATAGAGCTGGGGAGTGACAGCGCTATATATAAATATATATGTATATATGAGTGTATATATATAGATATATATATATATATATATATATATATATATATATATATATATATAATGGGGTGATCTAAGGCCTGGAGGGGGCGATTAAGAGACTTCTGTGAGTCGAATTGAGGTTTTACCTCCTGCGGGAGTAGGGTAGCAGTTATTATTTTTTGCCGTCTCCAGCAAGAATCATGAAGTGGGATTTGGACGGTGGAGATTCCTGCTGGAGGGTGAGTGGCGAGTTTTGGCGAGGACTCCTGTGGGAGTCGAATGCTCGAGGAACACTCCTACTGGAGATAGAGCGGGGAGTGACAGCGCTCTATATAAATATATATTTATGTACGCCAGTCCATAGATATATATATATAATGAGTTTCAGTGGCCTGGAGGGGGCGGTGACATGACCCCTGGGGGGTCATAGCCCGGGGAACAGAGCTAGGTGGCCGACCCCAACTGGAGTCTGGGAAAGGGAATTTGGACGGTGAAGACTCCTGTTGGAGTGTGACGGGGCGAGACTCCTGCGGGAGTCGGGTGCTCGAGGAACACTCCGTAAGGAGATGGAGCGGTGAGTGACAGCGCTATATATGCATATATATTTACATACATGTGTATATAGATGTATATATATATATATGATGAGATTGCTAAGGCTTGGGGGGGGGCAGTGCGATGATTCCTGCGGGAATCGAAGCTCGGGGTAACACTCCTGTGGGAGTCAGAGCCTTAGGGGGGCAGGGTCCGGCAGGAGTCGGGAAGAAGGAGGGGGTGGTGAAAACTCCTGCGGAAATGGCCAGGGGGGGCGGGGTGACAAGGGGCCTTGGAATTTAATTTAATTCATGTCGAGGGGAGAAGGCTGAGCATTACTCAGCTGGAAGAAAGAAGGGAAGGCAGCTGGGTCATGCCCTCGGCCTTGGGTAGTTGGAGGTCAGTGGCTGCTGAGGGTCATCTGGGCTTCCTTTAGGTGCCTTTGGCTAAGACGTATGTACGTCTTGAAGGCATCGGATGACCACCTGCCCAGAGTCTGGATCTGTTGATGCGAAAGCCCTTTTTGTGCTGCTGTGGTGGCTGCTCCTATCCTAAAAGAGTGACTGGAGTATGAGTCTGGGGGGAAGCCTGAAAGGCGGAGGACTGCTTTAAGGTGTTTCTGAAACCAGAATCGTGTTACTGGGCAGTTAGTGTCATCTACGAATAGGGGGGAGAGGGGACTAGGGCTTTGAGATTTCCTAAAGAGTAAAAAGGCCATAAGTGTTTGGAAGGGGCGTGTGGGTGAGGGAAGATCAAATATGTATACAAAATGTCCTTTGCGTGATTGGTCTGTTTTACTTTGTTTAATGAGGAAGGAAAGTGTTTCCTCATCTAACAGAGTAAGATCTGAGATGGTGGGGTGAATGCCTGGGTTGAATTTGGATACTGTAGTGATTTCGGAGCATCTAAGGAAGCCGAAAAAGGAAAGATTAAACATGGCATCGAGGGTACGGTCTGTATTTGTGGATGTGTAGCCTTTGCGGAGAGTGGCGATGCATTTGGAAAGGATGTTTTGAGTGATGGGTAGCCTGGAGTCTGGAGAGGAGGGATGGGCTTTCTGGATACCTTTGATAAGGAGGCAGGTTTGGGAGTTAGAAATAGATTCTGATGGGGAGCCGTGAATTAATTTATGAAAGAAATGAATCCCACTTAGATAGCTTTTAATGGAGCTGGCTTGAATATTTTTGGAAGTGTGTAGATGGATGATGAAGGATGTAATGGTGAGCAGGGAAAAATTGGGAAAAGGTGTGTTGTACTGGGTGTGGAAATGTTTGAAAGAATTCCATGCTGAGAGGTATGATTGTAGGGTTCTGGGGGCTACGGCCATTAGGGGGTACAATTCAAAGAGGGCTGAAGATTGTAAGGGCAGGGGAATTTCCAGCATTTGCGGGGGCCAGGGAGTGAATAACTGAATATCTATGGGAGAGGAAATCAAGTCACTATAGAAAAACGAGAAGCCGTTCCAGCACTGCAGACAGGAAATCCACAGGCTAAGTTCGTTACGACATACGTCCGTCAGGAGGATGATTTCCTCTAATCCCTTGATGGAGGCTGCGGTTTGAAGGAGGTGAGAGACGAAGGGGCGTCCCTGAGGAATGATACGCATAGCGAAATTTAGATGTCCCAGAATAGACAGGAGTTCGCGTTTGGTGCATACTTGTCTCTCTAAAAGAAAAAGAGATGACAGTGAAATGATTCGATCGATTTTCTCTTTAGGAAGTGATGCTTGGAAACTGTTAGAATCCAGCTTAATTCCTAGGAAATCTAATGAAGTGCTTGGACCAGACGTTTTCTCTTTTGCTAGAGGGATGCCCAGGTTAGCGAAGACTTTGAGTAGTCTCTAAGTGTTTGACAGGCGGCGTGTTAGGGGGGGAGATAATAAGAAAATCATCTAATATAGATGAATGAGATGCGAAACGCCGCTGAAACATATGGCTTCTGAAAGCATGTCGAATATTTTGAGGCTACTTCTGCATCCGAATGTTAAACGGACTGCGAAGTAGAATTTAGATCTCTAATTGATGCCGGACATATGCCAGAAATCGGGATGTAAAGGCATGATTTTGAAGGTGGAGGAGATGTCGACTTTGGCGAGCCATGCGTGACGTCCAACAATTTTAATTAGAGACATTGCTTGATCTATGTTGTGATAATGGAGCGAGAATTCGTCGGGTTGGATGATACTATTGATGCTTGAAAAGGGGGAGTTATGAGGAGAAGAGAGGTCAATTATGAGGCGTTTTTTGTCTGAGAATTTTCTGGTGGCTACACCGATGGGGCTGATGCGAAATGTGCTAAAGGGGGGGGGCAGAAAAGGGACCGATCATGAAATTATTGTCGGTCTCTTTTTTGATTAGCTGATCTACAACTTCAGGTTCGTTGGTGGCGGATTGTAAGTTGGGGCAAGCGAGGTTGTAAGAAGGTAGAGTCAAGACGCCTGGATGGAATCCTTTGGATAAACCTGAAATGAGAAATTCAGAAAAGTTAGAGTCAGGGTGAAAACGTAATTCAGATGCCAATTGAGATATATTGACGGGAGTCGATAAATAATTTTTTGACTTTTTATTAGCTTTCATAATGGGGCAGACTACGCGGGCGTGCGCGCCGCCGCAGTAGTTGCAAGTATAAGGGTGTTTACAGGGGTGGCGGAAGCATCTAGCGATATTAAAATTAAAGCAGGGGTTAAGGTGAGGTGCGTTTTGGGAGGAAGAGGAAAAAGAAGGAGGAAGCAGAGCGGGGATAGAGGAAGTAGCAGGACGGGGAATGTAGCTTGTAGATCTTGGGTTGGTGGTGTCTTTATCTGGAGAGGGAATAATAAAGGGACAGGAAGTGGTAGGGTGAAGACTGGAACAGCAGACCGCGCAGGAGAGATTACGGCAACCTAGAAAAACTCTGTTGTGGAGATCAGTGTCCAGAGCCCCCCAATAAGGACGTTGATTCCACTGAGATACCCGGATGGCGCATTTGGCGGAAAATAGTTTGTGGTAAGTGTAAAAATAAGTTCCCCCATAGGAGAGCGCGAGTTCCGAGATGATGGCCATGTAGTCATTTAGCTCATGCCTCCTATGGGGAAAAACAGAACAGATGATGTTAGTGAATCTAGCAAAAGCTACGTAAAATTCAGCTAAAGAGAGGGTGCGGGATTGAGTAGTCATTGATGATTTGAGGGTGAGTGTGAATTCGCCACAATCCACCTGTCGGTCTGCCGTAGGGGGTGTAATGGGTGAAAGCAGTGTAGTGAGATCGATGTTGGCACCTGATAGGATGAGGTTTTTTGCTGTATTTAAAACTGGGGGTGGTTCCAGGGCTGGAGCGCTGTGTGGTATGGGGAGGGCTGTGGCGGTGGATAGGGTGTATGGGGAGCGTGCTGAAGAATTTTGTGTAGGGACCGTGGGGTATTGGGCTGGATCTGTGCTAGAAGTGTGAATAAGTGTTTGGTGAAGGGAGGAAGGGGGAATAAAAGAGGGGATACTAGCAGGTGGAAAGGAGGTGGGGAGAGGATAATTAATGGAGTTGGAGCTGATGGTAGGCTGGAGAATGTGTGTTGATGTATGGGGGGGGTTAATGGGAATGGAAATCTGGGCATGGGTATGGCTAATGGGAGTGGTGTGTAGAGGGGGGGCTGGGAGTAGATCTGGTGTGAGGAGCTGGGGGCCAAATGAGGGGGGTAGTGAAAGATTGTCCAGTGTGAAATGTGGAAGGGTTATTGTCCGGGAGAGTCTCTGTATTTTGTCTTGATGTTGAAGTTGATGAGTTCCTGTTTCCTTGGGTACGTAATCTGGATGATAACTGGCTGGGTGCTGTGTTTTTCTTAGAAGCTGTTTTGGATAATTCAGGTTGAGAAAGTTCAGTTACGGAGTTAGAGGGTTGATGTAGGGGGCGTGACGTAAGCGGGTGGATCTTGTGGTGTCCGTGGTGGGCGGAGTCTGGGGAGTAATGGTGGAGTACAGCTTTAAGAGTTCAGCTTTGTTGCAGCGTGAAGGTATGGGAATTCCGGCGTCTGAGAGGGTTTTTCGGAGTTCTGGAATGGTGATTTTATTGGAGATGTGAGATGACGATCTGGCAGAGGCATAGGAGGAAGCAGGTGAAGGTAGGTGGCGGCTGAATGTTGTTGGCGAGGGTGAAGTTTGGCGTAGTACTTTGAGTAGTAGCCGTGCGTATGGGCCTGCGGCCTCTCACTAGGACCTCAGCTTCTACTTCTCCTCTTGTCGGGGCTGTGTGGCGTTGTACCGCTGCTGGTGTGTCGGGGAGAGCGGAGCTCTCGCTGGTAGTCTTGCTGGTGTTGTTGTTATTGTTGGTGTTCATTTCCTATGCTTGAAAGGCTGAGTAGTTTGCTTGAAAGGCTTCGTAGCTTGCTTGAACGGCGTTGTAGTTTTGCTTGCAAGGCTGAGTAGTTTCGTTTGAAAAGGCTGGGTAGATTCGCTTGAAAGCTGAGTAGTTTAGCTAAAAAAGCTGCGTAGGTTCGCTTGAAGGGCTGAATATTTTCGCTTTGAAAGGCTGAGTAGTTTCGCTTGAAAGGTTGGGTGGTTTCGCTAGAAGAAGGCTGAGTATCTTCGAGCTAGTGGTCTTCTGAAATGAAGATAGATCGGTAGAGGAAATCGGTTCATTTATTGTAAGCTTGAATCAATCTGATTGGATAAATACTGATTACGGATGAGTAACCAGTCGTGCTCAATCATATCACGTGCTCCTCTCGAAATTAGTTTGTGAAACTTCACTTAAAGACACAAAATCAAGTCATGTAGTGTGAACGGCACAGTGATCTGCCGATGTTTAAAGTCATGTAGTGGGAACTAGGCACTACACTACAGTTAAAATGCTCATTCTGGAGCATGATGAACATCGAAGGCACTCGCTTTGAATGCGTGCTCACACGTTTTACGCTTTTGAATTTTGCGACCATGAGCACTCTAGGCTATTAGAAATAGGGCTGTGGAATGAAGTTTACTTTCACGTTCAAATGACTATAAAACAAACCTTTTTGTATTTTAGCCTGCAATGTCAAGTTTGCTGTGTTCTAAATGTAATATAGCTATATGTGTGTGTTAGTGAATTTGGATCAACGTCTTGTACTGCAGGTAAAATTAGGATGTTATGTTATTGGCTGCTGCTACATGCTCAAGTAATTTTTTTATTTAACCTATGCCTATTTCATGAATAAATAAATAAATCATAACAACAAAAAGTAGCCTAAGATTTATTTATTGACACAAAATCTGACAATCCATGTAGTGGTTTTGTTTTGGCCCTGAACGCACGTAATTTCATGTTATTCATTCTTCTTGTTTATTTTGTGGATAACTACAAATAAATTAAAATTAAGAGACAAATTAAACCAAACAAAATTCATTTCAAAAATTGTCAATCAAAAAGTTTATGCTAAGTGTTCAAAAATAGATCTGTCTTACTCCTTTTCTTGCAGCGTATGCCATCCCATTAACACACCATTAGAATTACAATTAACAAATTTCACGACACGAGAGAGAGCAATATGTGCTTTGAGGCACAGTCTGTCACGCTGCTTTTATTTTTATTTTGGGTTTGTTAATGTATGAATTATTTAAGTTAAACATTTTGTGGGGTTTAATATGTTATTGGTCATAAATCAAATTGAAAAATCTAGGTTTTTGGTTATTGATCAACCATTGAGCGTCTGTTGCCTTTAAAAATAAAAAAAAAATACAGAAATGAAGCAATTTTGGGGCATGCCTTGGTTGACTGTCCACTACGCCAGATTATTTCATTCACTCAGTAGCCTAGACCTAACGTTACTCAGTATGCAAGGATCAATACTTTATATAAATATTTTATATTAAGATGATATTTAGGCTATTTTATGATTTTTTAACTGTTGTTTATTGGCTCAATTGGGGTGCTTTTTTTGTTGATGTACCGCTACGTGAAGTTTATTTATAACTAATTTCGAGAGGAGCACGTGATTATGATTGAACACGGTTGGTCACGCATTAAATAACGCCTGATTCTCCAATCAGATGATTCCCAACTCACTATAAATAACCAGAGTTCCCCACTACAGCTATCTTCGCCTTGAAGAATCCCCCCTTCCACCCCTACTCCTCCACCTTTCCCTCTATAGGTCGGCACAGTGGCCCAGTGGTTAGCACTGTCGCCTCACAGCAAAAATGTCACTGGTCCAAATCCTGAACAGGCCAGCTGTCGTTTCTGTGCGAAGTTTGCATGTTCTTCCCGTGGCCGTGTGGGTTTTCCCCGGGTTCTCCGGTTTCCTCCCACAGTCCAAAAAACATGTGTCATAGGTGAATTGATCAATCTAAATTAACACTTAGTCGAATGCTTAACCAGCAGTTTTTCTCTACACAGAAAATTTTTCTGTCATTAACTCTAACCAAGGGTGGGGAGTTCTCGAGACCTACCTGAGCTCAAACTCCCCTCTTGCTCTGCAAATGGGAGGGAGCCCCGGGCTCAAGGATCTTATGAGCTCATGGCTCTCTCCCGGGACAGCATGCCAAATTTGCTTTATAATCAATCATCAGCTAAATGTGAACTCTTGAAACTTCTTTTCATTAAATATTTTGATAATAAATTTATGTTTTAACTATCTGTCTTTCAAGTTCAACTTTCAAGATTGCAATGCAATTTTCTAAATTAGACAATTAAAATATGGTGTAAATAACTAGGCTACTAACTATTTTATTTTTGACTGCAGCCAATTTAAACTGCTGGTTTTGTCTGGCCAGAGAATAACTGCACAATGTAAAGCTGCAAGTGACGCAAAAGCATTGTATAAAACGTGATATGTTTAACCCTTGCGCTATTTTGAGTGAATGTAATTGGAATCAATTCTGGAGTTTATTCCACAGACTCCAAAATTAGGAGTCCAAAAAAACCTGGAACCAAACACCCCTACGCTCCATTTCCATGGCAACTCTCTTCGCTGCAGTATTTGAATGAGGCCCCGTTTACACTAATACGTTTTAGTTTTAAGATGCATAACTTTTGCTACGGTTACGCATTCAGTCCACACTGCCCCTGAGTTTTCAAGCCCCAAAAACAGAGCATTTTGAAAACTCTGAAGAGGCAGAATCAGTAAATGTGCAGAATTAATGAGTTAATATATTAACTTATCTTCGCGCTCAGCCAAAAACAAAACAAAAAATAAAAAACGTTACCTGAGAGCAAGTAATAGATTTAAAAGACCAAATAGTTATTAGACAAGATTTGTCTTTTGAAAAGACTGTATAAATGTCTTTGTTTGAAATCTAAACAGGTTTGGTGTTAAGGAATGGAAACCAGTAAGTGAATGTAATATTTTATGTTTGATTAATAAATGATGTTTAAAAGACAATGTGTCTGGTTATTTCAGTGTGTATGGGAAGATGATATGGGCTATTGTTTGACATGGTTTTGAGATGGAATTGGAATTTAAATATTACATAAACAATGTTAACCTTAGACAATTCACATTACACAAACACATGCATGCACAATACACAGTTAGATAAAGTTGGTTTTATATTCGCACATTCGGATTTCGGCTCCTTAATATAATATTAGAAAGCTATCGTTTGCAAATTCCAAATAGCGAAATCATATTAGCAAACAGCGAATATCAAACTACAACATTGTTCATGGTCAAAGAAATACCGGTAGTGCTAATGTTGTTTTGAAGTGTTACTTACATGCGATTTCAGACCGGATGTTCAATAAAGCGTGAAAAACAACAAAGGGACCATGTCACAAGTTGTCAGTTTGTTGAAAAACGAACAAAAGCAATTTAGCCAACTACCATTATAACAGTACACATCACTCACATTTTGCATTACAATGACATGTTTTTATTGATTAATATATTTCATGTAATTAAATATATATTTTTATAAGCATGTTTGTGTTTTGTATGTAACTGTGACATTTGATTGTTTAAATAGGTTTTGAAATCATGGCCTGTGTACACCAACATCTGTGGACACTGCAAAACATGCAACCTGTGTCTTGCTGTTTTTGTGTTTTGAAGTGTGATATCAATGTAAAACATCAGCTATTTTATCATTGTCTTGACTAATTACTGTAGCACTGTCATTTCTGTTTTTGTTGTTGTACATTAAACTATCGTTATATCATAAATGGTGTGCAATTATTGATTATGATGATTTTAATTTGTTGATCCTACAATGATTTGACAACAAGAAATTAAGACATTTACACACACAATGAAAAACACACACTACAGAAATTATGCTCACAAATATTAATATGAATTAATGTCCAACATATATTTATCAAACCTTACTCGTGAGTTATAGACAATATTATTACTGATGTGTGATGTTAATTTCTTTATCCTACAATGATTTGACAACAGGATATTAAGATATTTACATTCACAATGAAGAACACACACTACAGAAATTATGCTCACAAATATTAATATGAATTTATGTACATCATATATTTAGGAAAAGGTGCTTGTGTTATACATTACATTGATTAATTACACAATTTACAAAGCCATTGCTGGTCTTCTGGTGGCACCTGTATATGGAGACATAGGACATGAAACCACCTTTCGCAAGAATCACACAGTGATTCACACTGAATTTCACACTGAATCTGTAATGAAAGTGTGAGTTATTACATTACTATGTAATATGTAGCAATTATTTATTAACAAATGTGCAACTACATAAAACATAAAACATAAATGTTCAGAAAAATTCTATAAAAACATTGTGAATACCCAAGTGCATAGGTTCTCATTTTCAATTCTCTCTTTTTTTCCACAAAACTAACAGTAGTCATTCATTGACACTGGAATTATAGGAAAAAATAGGTCATTGTTATGATAGTGTTTATGATTTATTTTTTCTTCCTGACATTCTGATGAAAAATAACAGGTCATACCTGATGCCAACAAAATGTCTTTTGCCAACATTTTCCTGTACTGGCACATTGACTCCTCAATGGCTTTTATCTCAATTCTCGCAGGAATTTGAGGAAAGTCTTCTACCACCTGTTTTGCCATCTAGAAGTACAAACATTTCAATAGTATACTATATCCTATTTGATCAAATCAATGGCACTGCTTATGTAATAAAGGTCCCCTCTTAATTTACCAGCATCACAAACACACCACAGTTGAAACGGTCCTCTTGAAAAGAATGTGGGATTGTTGCAGGTTTCCACTTGGTGTTCAACCAGTCTTTTTTCCCAAACCTGTCATTTCTCATTTGGAAGTAGTGTCTGTATTGATAAATTTAGTGTGTCGGTTAATGTGGCCTTCATTAATAAGACATGGTCATGAATCATTCATTCATTCATTTTCTTTTCGGCTTAGTCCCTTTATTAATCTGGGGTCGCCACAGCGGGATGAACCGCCAACTTATCCAGCATATGTTTTATGCAGCAGATGCCCTTCCAGCTGCAACCCATCACTGGGAAACATTCATACACACATACACTACGGACAATTTTTAGCTTACCCAATTCACCTATACCGCATGTCTTTGGACTTGTGGGGGAAACCGGAGCACCCGGAGGAAACCCACGCGAACACGGGGAGAACATGCAGTATAGGTGAATTGGGTAAGCTAAAATTGTCCGTAGTGAA
>CAIGQV010017076.1:0-19552 GCA_903798115.1 Danio jaintianensis | reverse complement strand
ATATATATATATATATATATATATATAAAAAATTTTTCTTTTCTTCATTTTGCTATCCTCACTTGCATAGCTTACATGATCTGTAGTCCTGCACCTATGTTGAAACTCAAGTCGCAATTAAGTCACAAAAATGTTTTGGATTTGTAGTGAATTATTAAGTATTTTGTACTTTAGGAGAGTGGCCACTAGAGGGCATTCAAGTTTCACAACAATAAGACAATAAGAGTTCAAAAAGAAACTGATTACCTCTACAGGGGGAAAGGTTGAATTGATAGAAGTTACTGTCAGAAAAGTAAGAAAATGAATGATGGTGATGGCAGATGGAAAGGGGCTGAAAGGGGTTGAGCTGCTCTTCAGTGGATGAAAACAATAACATTCTTATTAAACGGAACTACAACAGAATTCTTCCACTGCTCTGCTTCCTGCCACATATGCTGAAATGTTCCATGATCTGAAAGATTGTTACAATTTTTCTTTTCTTTTTTTATCTATCTATATACTGTAAAGCTGCTTTGAGACAATCTACATTATAAAAGCTGTATAGAAATAAAGATTACTTGACTTAACTTGATTGTTGAGCAACTTAAAAGCCTGGCAGAAAGTTTTCAGGTTGATGCCACAACTGGTAAATCAAGTAACAGCACTGTCAGCACTGAAGATCACTTACTAATGTTGGGGCAGCACAAAGGCAAACTCAAATTCATGTCAATCCCAAAGCCCAAAAACGATACTTTAAGACCAAATTCCTTTTACAATCGAAGGCTCCAGACACTGGTGAAAGAGAAAATCATCAACCAAGTCCAATTTTCAGAGTGGGTAGCACCCATAATGCCTGTTAAGAAGCCTTTTTTCTTTGTGGAAACTGACACTAAACAAGGCACTCAGTGTGGAACTCAAATCATGCTGAGTGAAAATGGCAAGAAATATGTCAGTATTAACATGCACAAGAGGCTGTACTTCTTTTTGGGGTGACATCAAGCCCTATCATAAGTCATGAATTAAGAATTTGTTTTTTTTTTTAATGGCATGAAGAATCAATCTCACAATGCTGTTAAATGTGTCATGACACAGAAAGGAGGACCTAAATGCAGAGTGAGGTTAAAGGGGTTTTATTGATAAATGAAAGAGAAACAGGGGAAGGTGATGAACAGTTCAACAGGTGATAAGTGGGGTAGTGCTGGAGAGTCCTGGATGGTGCAGATGGCAGCCATAGAAAGGTCACAAGCTAGTAGACTGAACAGAAGTTATTGGGCCAGACAGGAGGTGGTGACGGCCTTGGATGGGGCACTGCAGGGCATAGTCACTGGAGGGTTGTGGTCACTCACTAGTAGCAGCCTGGCAGAGGATACCAGCCGACAAGGACTCACAAGGTGCAGGGCTGGACAGGACCAGGGAACCTAAAGAGACATGACACAAGACACACAAAAAAACACAAAGACAGATAGCATCACTTCTGACAAGCCCTCGCACTCGATCATTGCTGCTGATGAGCCCTCGCATCACTGCTGACAACCCAGATGAAAAAAGTGTACTTGAGTAAACTTAAATTACAATTAAGTACATTTGAAGTACAATCTTATTTTTTTTTCTAAATAATGTTTAAAATGCACTGCAAATATACTCATTAAAAGTATAATTTTACTTAAGTAGTACTTAAGTAAAACTGTGAAAGTATACTAAATACCACTGATATTTAAATAGATTTTTAGTATATTGCAATAAAGTTACTACTTCAAAAATATGTTATGTGTATTTTTCTTAAAAAGCATCATTTTAAAAAATGATATAATATGATATAAAAATGCTATAAAATAGTTTAAAGTTAGTACACGTTTACATAGGTATAAGTATACATTAAACTGAACTTTACAAAACATATATATAGCCTATTAGCAGTGTAATAATTAACATTGCATTTCTTCAATGTACTACTGAAGTACACCTGAAGTAATGCACTGTTACTACCCAAAAAAGTGCAATAAATGCATTTTATAGAAGTACACTTGTATTATGTTCTTAAAGTTCTCTATTTTCAAGCACTGCTTTTATACTTAATATGTTAAAAGTTCAAATGTCTTCAGTACTTTTTAAAAGTAAACTTAAGATTGTCCAAGTGTACTCAACTGTGTTATCCCAGATTAAAAATTTGCACTATAAAAACATGTATTATACAATGGATTTATCACAATAAATTTGTTTAATTTTGTGGAAAAGAAATCAACTGCATTATTATTGTTGATGTTGTTAATACGGGCGACGCGGTGGCGCAGTGGGTAGCACGTTCCCCTCACAGCAAGAAGGTCGCTGGTTCGAGCCTCGGCTGGGTCAGTTGGCATTTCTGTGTGGAGTTTGCATGTTCTCCCCGTGTTCGCGTGGGTTTCCTCCGGGTGCTCCGGTTTCCCCCACAAGTCCAAAGACATGCTGTATAGGTGAATTGGGTAAGCTAAAAATTGTCCGTAGTGTATGAGAGTGTAAGAATGTTTCCCAGAAATGGGTTGCAGCTGGAAGGGCATCCGCTGCGTAAAACATATGCTGGATAAATTGGCGGTTCATCCCGCTGTGGCGACCCCAGATTAATAAAGGGACTAAGCCGAAAAGAAAATGAATGAATGAATGAATGTTGTTAATACTTTATGCAATGTTGGCTATTTAATTTATTTATTGAATATGATAAAAATTTTATTATTGCCTTATAAAACTGTTAAAACAGGGGTCAGGAACCTTTTGTCAGCAAAGAGCCATTTGTTTTTTTTTTATACCAAATGCATTTTTTAAAGAGCCACTGGATGTCGCTCTTGGATGTTTCCCAGTACTAGGTTGCAGCTGGAAGAGCATCCGCTGTGTAAAACATATGCTGGATAAGTTGGCGGTTCATTCCGCTGTGGCGACCCCTGATGAATAAAGGGACTAAGCTGAAGGAAAATGATTATCTATCTATATAGATTACTACTATAAATAATACAGGTTTAAATAAAACCTTTATTTATGTCCATGCACAACTCAAAAATAAACAAATATGAAGCATCACATGTTGAGAAAGTCTATGAATGAAGAAAGGACAATGTTTAGAATTTTTTTTCTTTTTGCCATCACCACTCATGAAGGTTATTTGAATTTACATGCGCAAGATTACTATAGAAATGCAAGTTGTTTGCCCTTTATTGGTGTCGCAATTCAAGTTTATCCGCACACGCAGATTGGTTGAAATGTCATTTTATTGTTAACTGAGTTCTTATTCATTTTGCTCTAAAATGAAATACAATAAAAAGGGAATTGTTATTGTATTTTCAAAAGGGAACTGATTTCTAGTGATGGTTATAATTTTTTAAATGGTTATAAAATATTATTGAAGGGAGACAGCTGGAGAGCTATTTTTGGTCAAAGAGCCACATGTGGCTTGCAAGCCATAGGTTCCCTACCACTGTGTTAAAAGCTTCAGAAGTAGGTAATTGGAAATCTAAATGCATTTAAAGAATACATGGTTAATGAACAGATTTCAGATTTTTATAATTGTACAAATATTGTCCCATGGACAGGGTCTGCAGAAGGAGGGGGTCATTGATTGGCTGAACAATTACACCACTTTGCTTTCGCACGTCGATAAAGTGAAGAATCAGAATATTGAGTAGTCTTCTTTTAGTCCCCCATGAGGTTGATCAGATGTTCCAATTGTCCGACAGTCCCTTAGTTTAGCACTACCACTAGAACCGTCCAGTCAAAGGTGGGCTAACCAAGTTCATCATAGAACAAAAAATAGAATTCAAACTGTATTCATTATTGATTAACTTGTACATGTAGTAGTCTCAGCTGCGCACCCGTGCAATCCCTTCCATCACATATAACCGAGACTGTGTCAACAAGTCAAATTGCCACACACAGTTTTTAAAACGTCTGTCATTGCAGAGTTTGTATCTGACGTAAATACAATCGGTTATGGTTAAGTATGACTATGAGAAGTATGATTATGATGGTATGATTAAGTCTAACTGAAAACTTTTTTTTAATGAATGTTTACTTTGCCCCTTTTATAAAAATGACAGTAGGCTAATAATATGGAGCAATGAAAAATTGGTGCTGGCTTTCATCAGACAATATATATCTGATGCAAAAAAAATAAAATAAAGATGCTAGCTTTTGTACCTCAGAAGACCACCATTTTTTAGAAGCATGGATTTTAAATATATCCTGTCATTTGGGATTTATGGTCAGCTAAAGTTCTAAAGAAACCTTTTAAAGGTAAAACCCTATTTAAAGTATTTATTATAAATCACTAATTTAGGAAGTATTGCTATCGTTTTTTATTTTGCTGATTTTGGCAACCGGTTTGAATTTTAAAGTCCATATTATGTCATTATATGGAAGGTATTTAGACCCCCTTACATTTTTCACTCTTTATTGCAGCCGTTTGCTAAAATTATTTAAGTTATTTTTTTTCCTCATTAATGTACACACAGCATCCCATATTGACAAGAAAACGCAGGATTGTTGACATTTTTGCATTTATTAAAAAAGAAAAACTGAAATATCACATGGTCCTAAGTATTCAGACCCTTTGCTGTGACACTCATATATTTAACTCAGGCCTTCAGTTAAATATATGAGTTAAACCTTGAGATGGTTTTACACCTTCATTTAAGTCCAGCTGTATTTGATTATACTGATTGGACTTGATTAGGAAAGCCACACACCTGTCTGTATAAGACCTTACAGCTCACAATGCATGTCAGAGCAAATGAGAATCATGAGGTCAAAGGTACTGCCTGAAGGGCTCAGAGACAGAATTGTGGCAAGGCACAGATCTGGCCAAGGTTACAAAACAATTCTGCTGCAGAAATGGTAAAGAAAACCAGTCACTGCTAATCACCTGTCCAATACAGTCCCAACAGTGAAGCATGGTGGTGGCAGCATCATGCTGTGGGGGTGTTTTTCAGCTGTGGGGACAGGGCGACCAGTTGCAATCGAGGAAAAGATGAATGCGGCCAAGTACAGGGATATCCTGGATGAAAACCTTTTACAGAGTGCTCAGGACTTCAGACTGGGCCGAAGGTTTGTCTTCCAACAAGATAATGACCTTAAGCACACAGCTAAAATAACAAAGGCTTCACAACAACTCTGTGACTGTTCTTGAATGGCCCAGCCTGAGCCCTGACTTAAACCTAATTGAGCATCTCTGGAAAGACCTAAAAATGGCTGTCCACCAACGTTTACCATCCAACCTGACAGAACTGGAGAGGATCTGCAAAGAGGAATGGCAAATGATCCCCAAATCGAACTTGTTGCATCTTTCCCAAAAAGACTCATGGCTGTATTAGATCGAAAGGGTGCTTTTACTAAATACTGAGCAAAGGGTCTAAATACTTAGGACCATGTGATATTTCAGTTTTTATTTTTTTAATAAATCTGCAAAAATGTCAACAATTCTGTGTTTTTCCGTCAATATTGGGTGCTGTGTGTACATTGAGGAAAAAAAATTACTTAAATGCTTTTAGCAAATGGCTGCAATATAACAAAGAGTGAAAAATGTAAAGGGGTTTGAATACTTTTCGTACCCACTAATATATATATATATACTTTTGTGAGGTGAAGAAATAAATGGGGCCCTTAGGTTTGCTATAGCCCCAGGGCCCAATGTGTTCTTAATCCAGCCCTGCCCATGCAATATTTTTAAGAAAAGTAAACCTAATATTCCACAACATAATCTGACTCTCTATGGCTAAACCAGTGGTTCCTGACCTTTTTTTTCTCAGACCCCATGTTAAGTACATATATATGAAAATCTTTGCAATGTATATAGAGGCCATTTGCACAGAATGTGTCTTTGAATCTGAAAATGCATTATGCAGTGCTTTTTAAAGTGCCTTCTTTGCCATGTTGCCATTTAATATAACATTTGTCATGCCAAATTGCTTCTGTAGTGCTTGCCCAGCCCGCAAGATCTTCTGATTGGTCCACTTCTTTGGAACTGAAATAGTTGAGCAGCGATGTTTGTAAAAGTTGGAATTATTTTATCATGACACGTTGCCAAAAAAAATGTGGTGCTAATGTGCGAGGCACTGCAAAATGTAAATAAATGTAAATTGTTCATCAAGCATATGTTTACATAGGGTGTGTCTCAATCAACTCCCTAACTCCCGAGGCCGTGGATCAGTAGGTCATGTTCTTGAATAGATAAGGACAGTGTCCTTAAGGAATAAAAACAGTGATAAGCTTGGTTCACTACACATTGGGACACTGAGTGTGACACAGGAACTTCCTCAATGTACATCAAAACTGGAATTTATAAACAACAGCTGAACTAATAATTTTGAGATTTACAATATTTTAAAAGTGCTTTATAGTTAAATAGTTGTTAAATTATGTTTTATATAGCAGCAACATTTCAATCATTAAGCAATAATAACAGTTTGCTAGATTGCTCTGTACCTGTATAGCTATGTTCATTCATGTTAAATGTAAATAACAGTTTATTTTTAGAAAAACATCTCTCATTTGTTGTTATATTTTATAATTTTTTTTTCATGTTATTCATGTTTTACACTTCCGAACTTTGGTTAAGAGAGAATAGTGAGCATCAATGTACCTTGATGTTCATGGTTCATTGTAGGACTTTTCAGAAAGCTTAAGTTTCAGTGGACTGAAAGAATTTTAGGCCTGATCTGTGCCCTGTTGACTGCACAAGGGAGCTGACTGAGATGTACCTATAGAAAAACAATCTTGTGCGCACAATTTATCCACTGCATAAAAAAACAGATGGATGCTAGTTTTTTTATTAAAAAAGATTTCAGTTTTAAAGCTTTCTGAACTTTAAACGTTATGCACAATTAATGTTTTTCTTTTGTATTAAGAGAGAGTGCCTTTCAAAGTTTAATACACCTGATAATAAAAGTTTTATTTTTTTTATTATTCTATTTACTTTCTACCTTTGTGTACTTTTAGAAAACATCCTCAATCGATTAAAGCGAATGGTACAGATGTGAAAATGGCCGGATGAGGAGTGGAGCTACAAGGTGGTACTGTTGCTAACTGGTCATGCGCTGGAGTCTTATCAGGTAATGGATGAGGATGCCAGATGCCGGACGATGACTATGCAGAGCTGTGGGTGGCAATACTTTAGAAATTTGACATTTCATCAGAGGTGTATCTACAGTGGTTCCAGCAAATAACAACACAGGCTGGTGAATCACCCATTGAGAATTACCATCACCTCAACTATCATCGCTGAGTGAAACCGGAAAAGTTGACAAAAAGGAAACTGAAGAGCAGATTGTGTTGGAGCAGCTGTTGCGGGTGCTACCGCATGAGACGTGGACATGTGTGAAAGAGTATGAGCCAAAGAGTGGATTGACAGCTGCAAAACTGGCACAACGGTATGTGCACGCTCATCGGGTCAATCAGTACTCTCAACCATTCAAAGGTACTGTAAAGCATAACACATGCATACATGACAAAGCTGATGATGAATTACTGACATCCACAGACAGAGAATTGGTGTTACTATTGGCACACCAACAATATGGGCAACAGCTAATGTGTGTCCGACAAAAAATCTAAGTTGATGGGACTGTGTTATGTACCGTAAGAGGAAAATAAGGAGGTGAATTAATTAAATGATTCCTCTCAGAGACTGAATGTGATGGTTAATGGTCATAGTTTACATGCTATGCTGGACACTAGTAGTGCCATTTCACTTAAGTTGCATGTTGCAAATGTCTGTTTTTATGTTACAATGACTGTGAAATTGTGTGCATGGTGATCTTAAAAGCACTGATGTTATGGTGGACATTAATGGACAAAAATATTTCTTAACTGTTGCCATTGTTATTGATTTACCTGCCAACACAATTCTGGGTAACAATTTGATGATTTTGAACTGTTGCAAAACCCTATGGACTCCTTTGTCTAAGATAAAGCTTGATTTCACCATTTCCAGACTTGGATAGAACAGAGCTCCACTACAGTAATTGCCAGTCATCACAGAGCCTATCAAGCCTATTGAAATGGATATAGTTGAACCCCTCGATCGAAGAAAGACAGGCAACAAGTATATATTGGTTTGAGCAGCAGCTGGGAATCAGAAGTATCCGCACCAGTCTTTACCACCCTCAGACAGATAGTCTAGTGGAAATATTCAACCATACAATTAAGACAATGCTTTGTAAGTTTGTTGAAGACATGGGACAAGGCTGGGATAAGTGGCTGCCCTTTCTTCTGTTTGTATACAGAGAAGTTCCCCAGGCATCTACAGGTTTTTTGCCATTCAAGCTGATGTAAGGCAGGAATGTCCACAGACTCTTGGATATGTTGAGAAGAAGCTGGAAGCCCACCACAAAGCCGTCTGATTGCAGCACCGTAAGCTTCATCCTGGAAATGAGAGAAAGGCTACACAAGTACCATAAAGAGGCTTCCATCAATCTCCAGCAATCCCAAGATGCCCAGAAGCTGTGGTACACAAAAAATTGCACACAGCGTGAGTACCAACCTGAGCAGAAAGTGCTGCTACTTCTACCTTTTCAATTCAATTTAAATTTATTTGTATAGCGCTTTTTGCAATAATTATTGTTTCAAAGCAGCTTTACAAAAGGTACACATTATTGCATTACAATCAAATTCTGAAAAGTTAAGGTTATTAGATGCTATAACTTGATCAGTTACTAATAACTTTAACTAATTAACTAGTAACTAATAGCTTTTAACAGTAAAACGTTATTTTATATAAACATAGTTAATCTGCAGTTATATAGTATATAGGTGATGTCTACGTGTACATGTTCAATGAAGTGTATTTGTGTATTAAGTCTATGTGTTGTCCTTGGCTTCATCTCTTCACAGGTCTTGGATCTGATCAAGTGGCGCTGCACAATCTTTAGAGGCCTCAGGATGGGCATCCCCTCTCACGTTTGGGGTTGAAGGAAATGAGGCGAGGACCCAATTGCAGGAAATGAAAACGATTTTATTTAACAAAAGGAAAACAAGACAACTTAAACCTCCCGTGGGGGAAAAACTTGGCAAAATACACACTTTATGAGACTAGACAGGACTTGGCATTACAAACTTCACAACGTCCTCAGTGATGGCACATGAGCACTGAATTAACGACGACGGACCAGCACAGGACAGAACACACAAGGAGAATAAATAGAGAAGACAAATGACAATGAACACACAAGCGGACAGGTGAACATGATGATTAAAAACAGGATAACAAGGTGGGTGGGGTAAGACGACAGACAAAAGAGCACATGTAAAAACAACACAAGCCATGTGCTCACATACAAACAAGACTAGAACACGCAGCCAATGAGAGAACTCACTGACCGTGTGTTCACATGAAACAAGATATTAAAGCATGTGGTTACAATGTAAACATGAAACCACATGCTACACGACACAAGCACAACAGAACACAAGACACGAGTACACGATAAATAAAGATACTTACCGTGCGCTTACATATGCGATGTGAATGTTCCCAGCGCCATCCGAAACCGAAACCAACTAGACTGAGACGCTGAGAATGAACATCATGCCGCACACAAAACCAACAGACACCAGGACAAGAGCGCACATTCAAACCACGTCTGAACTTCGTGCGCCCTCATCAAGCGGGAGCGTGCACGGTCCGAGCGCAACCAGGATGGCGCTCATACAATGACAAGGACAGACAATGACGAGAAAGATGAATGCTCGACCCAAGAAAACTCAAGCCGAGCACAACATATAAGACATGACAGGACTAGTGTTTGGACTCTGCCATCAAAACAAGAATTAACAGGACTGGAGTGGCAGAATCCTGACATCCCCAGGTGGAAACAGGGAACAAATAAAATAATTAGCGTAGCTTCTGTTCATAATGTATTTGAATAAGAGATAGTAAATTATATTAAATGTGAAAATTAAGTGCTATAAATAAAAATAGAAGTTATATAAATAAACATGGAAACAAAAATGAAAGAATTTCTAACAAAGTGTCTGGTGTATTACGACAGGAAGAGTGTGTCCTGCGGGTGGTTTGTTAAGCCCACTCACCTGCATGTAGCACACTCACACATCCTACAATTATGTGACATTATCAGGAAGGCTATTTCAGAGTTAGGAGCCATATATGAGAAGGATCCACCTCCTTTAGTGAACTTTGCTATTCTGGGTACTACCAGAACCCCTGAGTTTTGAGATGTTAGAGAGCAGGTTGGATTGAAGCAAGACAGAAGTTTTGTTAAATAAACAGGAGCTAGATTATTTAAAGCTTTATAGGTAAGAAGCACTATTTTATAATCAATAGGGAACTTAACAGGCAGCCAGTGTAGGGAAGATAAAACTGGGGTGATATGATCATATTTTCTAGACCTGGTAAGAACTCTGGCAGCTGCATTTTGCACTAAGTGAAGTCTATTAATAGAGGATGCTGGGCAACCAGCGAACAGAGTATTACAGTAATCCAGTCTAGAAGTCATAAAAGCATGAACTAGCTTTTCTGTGTCTAGCATGCTTCATAGCTTAGCAATATTTCTCAGATGAAAGAAGGCTGTTTTTTGTGACATGGGAGATATGGTTTTCAAAAGTGTCACAGTTGTAGGTGTGTGCGCACTTCTGCTATTGTCTATGTTGTTGTCACGTGCTTATGTTTTGCCTACTTACGTGCATTTGTTGTGGCGTGTCAGTGTTGTTGTGGTCATGTGGTTTATTGCTAAGCCGATCAGCTGTGGCTAATTACCACGGCTATATCTGAGTCGCAGTCGTTTGTTACATTCTCAGTTCGTTATTGTTGTTCATGTTACTCTGTGTCTTGTCAGGAATCTCTGTGATCTTTCTCTGGATTTCTGGACTATTTGCCTGGCTATCGGCTGACCTCTGTATGCTTTCAGCTCACATTTTGCCACGTCTTGTGAACTCTTGTTTTCACTGTTTTTGGACTCTTTTTGCTCTATTATTGTTGACCACCGGTCAATACAAACACTTGCATCTTGGATTCATCTCAGTTGTATTATTATAATTTACATGAGCGTGACAGAAAGTTAAGTTGCTGTCTAATATAACACCCAGATCCTTTACAGTAGAGCTAATACTAACATTGTATCCTTCTAATTGCAGGTCGAGTTGTGAGATCTGCTGTGTACAGGATTTTGGCCCAATAAGCAATACTTCTGTTTTGTCTGAATTTAAAAGAAGAGAATTGTTGGTCATCCAGTCTTTTACATCTTTAATACCTCCGCAAACAAATTACTAGTGAAATGGCAGGGGCCATATGCCATAACAAAGAAGATGGGGCCAGTAACATATTGTCACGGTTTATGGGTCTGTGTGTTCTTTCTGTATGTTATGTGTCATTCCATGTGTGTTGTCGTGTGTGAGGGTGTGTGTTTGTTTACCTTTTGTGCTGACAGCGTGCTCTCTCGTCAGCTGACCTTATCAGCGTCCTCCAGCTGATTCCTGTTCACTGGCTATTTATTCAGTCAGTGGTTACTGCTGGTTATCAGTCCGTTAATTGTTCTTGTCTCTGTTCATTGTCTCTTAGGATTCTACACTGTCTGTTCGTCGGATTGACGACTTCGTTTGGCCTGTTGGCTTTCCTTGTTTTGGTTTTGTTGTTTTCTTTGGCTTGGTGGTTCAGCCTTGTTGTATCCTTTGATACACTTAATTCTGTTCAGTAAATATATTTACTCGCTATTGGCCTGTGGCTGCTAACGTTGGTCCACCTGTTGTGTCGGTTCCTGATCAAGCTAGTAGATCTTCTGAGCCTCGCCTTCCACCTCCAGCCTTCTACTCTGGGGAACCAGAGTTTTGTCGCACCTTTTTAGTCAAATGTTCTTTGTACTTTTCCCTGCAGCCTTCCTCGTTTCCCACGAAGGAATCTAAAGTGGCGTTCGTCATCACGCTTCTCACTGGGAGAGCAACGCTATGGGGAACCGCCGTATGGGAGAAGAAACTCCCATGTTGTTCTTCATTTGTCACCTTTTCGGCAGAGCTAAGGAAGGTCTTCGATCGAGCCGTGGCGGTCAGAGAGGCGGCTAAGATGCTCACGGAGTTGCAGCAGGGGTCTCGGAGTGTTGCTGACTACTCCATTGAGTTCCGCACCCTGGCGGCTGAGAGCGAATGGAACACTCAGGCGCAGTGGGACGTCTTTCTCCATGGGCTGGCAGACCACATAAAGGACGAGATTTTTGCCTTTGATCTCCCTAAAGACCTCGATGGGCTCATTGAGCTGGCCATTCGTGTGGATTCTCGCCTACGGCTCAGGGGAAGACACACGCGACACACACACGCTCTGGAGAATTCCTCTCTTCCGTCCTTCACAGTAGTTCCGGAGGTTATGGACACGCCCCTCTCGGAACCCGAAGCCATGCAAATGGACCGACCTAGGCTGTCCCTGGAGGAGAAGCGCAGACGACAGGGTTTATGTTTGTACTGCGGTGGTGCGGGTCACATCGCGGCTCAGTGTTCCGTAAAAGCCAGAGCCCGTCAGTAGGTAAGAGGTTACTGACGGGTGGGGTATCTTTGGACAAATCCTCTCTTGCGGTCACTCTTCTGAAGGTGAAGTTGGAGTGGCCCTCTGGGAATTTTATGACTCAAGCACTCATTGACTCGGGTGCCAAAGGAAATTTTAGTGACTCCGCTTTAGTTCAAAGACTTAGACTTCCTGTGATTTCCCTCTCCCAACCTATCTCTGTTCATGCTCTCAATGGTTTTTCTCTTCCTTCCATTACTCATTCCACTGGTCCTATAAGACTGATCACCTCTGGTAACCACTCTGAAATTATAAAAAATTTTTAACAGAAGCTCCTGTCACTCCAGTGGTCCTTGGGCATCCTTGGCTGGTAATGCACAATCCACACATAAATTGGAGGCAGGAATCAATAATTTCTTGGAGTGAAAGTTGTCATGCTACGTGTTTGTTGTCTGCCTGTTCTTCTGTGTCTCGTTCTGTTTTTCAGGAAGAACACATGGACCTGTCAAATGTGCCCAGTGAGTATCTCAACCTGAAGAGAGTGTTCAGTAAGTCTCGAGCTGCTTCTCTGCCTCCGCATCGTCCCTATGACTGTGCTATAGAGTTATTGTAAGGTATGTCTCCGCCTAAAGGCAAACTTTATTCGCTCTCCGTTCCTGAGAGGGAGGCTATGGAGAAATATATTTCTGATTCTCTAGCAGCTAAGATCATCCGCCCGTCCTTGTATAGACTATCGAGGGCTGAATGCTATCATGGTGAAGAATACTTATCCTTTGCCGTTGATGGCTTCTGCCTTCGAACGTCTACAGGGAGCGTCCTTTTTCACGAAATTAGATCTCCGCAATGCTTATCATTTGGTCCGTATTAGAAAGGGGGATGAATGGAAGACTGCTTTTAATACCCCCAGGGGGCATTTCGAATATTGTGTTCTCCTTTTTGGTCTGTCCAACGCCCCTGCAGTCTTCCAAGCACTCGTGAATGATGTGTTGAGAGATATGATAGATCAGTTCATTTATGTTTACCTGGATGATATACTGATATTTTCCCACTCCAGGAACATATTCAACACGTCACGCGAGTGCTTCAGAGGCTACTAGAGAATGGGCTTTATGTCAAGGCGGAGAAATGCGTATTTCTTGCACAGTCTGTTCCTTTTCTGGGACATATCGTGCCGGTCGAGGGGATGCGCATGGATCCGGAGAAAGTTCAGGCTGTGGTAGATTGGCCAACCCCAGAATCCCGCAAGGCCCTGCAGAGGTTTCTTGGCTTTGCCAATTTTTACCGGCGTTTCATTCGCAACTTCAGCCAGCTCGCCACGCCTCTGACTGCCTTAACCTCCATCAAGACTCCGTTCAGGTGGTCCAACGCAGCACAAGTTGCGTTTGATCGGCTGAAAAGCTGCTTTGTTTCAGCTCCCATTCTTATTGCCCCTGATCCATCACGGCAGTTTGTGGTGGAGGTTGACACATCAGAGGTGGGGGTCGGTGCTATCCTGTCCCAGCAGCCTTCCTCGGACGGCAAGATGCATACCTGCGCGTATTTTTCACATCGTCTTAACAATGCAAAACGAAATTATGACATTGGTAATAGAGAGCTGCTTGCTGTCAAGCTTGCGTTGGAAGAGTGGCGTCATTGGCTAGAGGGTTCGGGGGTTCCCTTTATTGTTTGGACCGATCATAAAAACCTGCAATACATCCAGTCCGCCAAAAGATTGAACTCTAGGCAGGCACGGTGGGCTTTATTTTTCGGACGTTTCGATTTTTCCATCTCGTACCGACCAGGCTCTAAGAATGTCAAGCCTGACGCTTTGTCTCGAATTTTTGATCACTCCAAGCATGCATCATCTCCTGAATCCATCGTGCCACGCACACTTTTTATCTCTGCTGTCACCTGGGAGATCGAGTCGAGGGTCCGCATGGCCTTAGAAAGGGTTACGCCGCCGCCTGGATGCCCACCGAGTCGTTTATTTTGTGCCAGAGGAATTACGGTCTGACATCATCCGTTGGGGTCACTCTTCCAAGTTGGCCTGTCATCCAGGGGTGAGTCGCACCTTGTCTTTAATTAAAAATGGTTCTGGTGGCCAGTTATGGCTCGTGACATAAGGGATTTTGTGTTGGCTTGCTCAGTTTGCGCTGTTTCTAAGACTTCCAATCGTCCTCCTGCTGGGCTTCTTCAGCCGCTGTCAGTGCCGTCGAGACCTTGGTCCCATATTGTGCTAGATTTCGTCACGGGTCTCCCACCCTCCAACGGGAATACAGTGATTTTGACCGTAGTGGACCGGTTTTCGAATGCCACTCACTTTATCCCTCTGCTCAAATTACCATCAGCCAGAGAGACAGCGGTTGCTGTCATTGATCATGTCTTTCGCATCCATGGCCTCCCGACAGATGGGGTTTCTGACAGGGGGCCTCAGTTTATCTCTAAATTTTGGAGAGAGTTTTGTCATTTATTGGGGGCAACTGTTAGTCTTTCTTCTGGTTTCCACCCCCAGAGTAACGGTCAAACAGAGAGAGCCAACCAAGATCTTGAACGTATGTTACGATGTTTAGTGTCTCAGAATCCATCCTTCTGGAGCCAGCAGCTCTCATGGGTTGAGTACGCACATAACTCATTGCCGGTGTCTGGCACGGGTCATTCTCCATTTCAATGTAGTATAGGGTACCAGCCACCTGCTTTTCCCAGTCTGGAATCTGAAGTCGCGGTTCCCTCCGCCCACGCCTTTGTCCAGAGGTGTCGACGCACTTGGAACAGGGCCAGATAGACCCTCCTTCAAGTGGGTTCACGCACCAAGGCTAAAGCCGATCGCCACCGGTCTAAGCCTCCCGTTTATGTCGTCGGTCAAAAAGTGTGGCTTTCATCTAAAAATATTCCTCTCCGCACCGTATGTAATAAACTCGTATCCAAATTTATTGTTCCGTTTACTGTCATCAAAATCATTAGTCCGGTGGCAGTCCGCCTCAAACTTCCTCCAGCGTACAGGAGAATTCATCCCGTTTTTCATGTTTCCAAATTGAAGCCCGTTTTTCATACGTCCATTAATCCGCCTACTCCGGTCCCCCCCCCCGCCACGTCTCGTAGATGGGGAGACGATTTATTTGGTTAAGCGCATTCTGGACTTGAGACGGAGGGGACGAGGATTCCAGTACTTGGTGGACTGGGAGGGTTACGGTCCAGAGGAGAGGAGTTGGGTTCCTGCTAGGGACATATTGGATCATTCTCTCATCGATGATTACAATCGTCAGGTAAGCTCTTCTGGGAGCGCCAAGAGGCACTCCTAGGAGAGGGGGTACTGTCACAGTTTATGGGTCTGTGTGTTCTTTCTGTATGTTATGTGTCATGCCATGTGTGTTGTCGTGTGTGAGGGTGTGTGTTTGTTTACCTTTTGTGCTGACAGCGTGCTCTCTCGTCCGCTGATTTTATCAACGTCCTCCAGCTGATTCCTGTTCACTGGCTATTTATTTAGTCGGTGGTTACTGCTGGTTATCAGTCCGTTAATTGTTCTTGTCTCTGTTCATTGTCTCTTAGGATTCTACACTGTCTGTTTGTCGGATTGATGACTTCGTTTGGCCTGTTGGCTTTCCTTGTTTTGGTTTAGTTGTTTTCTTTGGCTCGGTGGTTCAGCCTTGTTGTATCCTTTGATACACTTAATTCTGTTCAGTAAATATATTTACTCGCTATTGGGTCCTCTCTGTCTTGGTTAGTGACACATATGAAGAATACGATCCAGACAAATGTAAAGACAAACAGGGCTACCACATTATTCTGCTGAAAGAAAGCATATGTTTCTTGGCATTACTCTGGCACCTCGCAAGGGGAATCAAGGTTGGCCACCACTAGTCTATATAATCTCAGATCACAAGAACTGCTTGTCTTTATAGTTGTGGTTTGCTAATATATACACATTACAGTGTGTGTTTGGATGTAAGCTAAACAAAAAAGTAAGATCTTTTAAAAGTAAATCTGAAACTGGTAGCTGTCAAACCAGTGCACCTGAATCCATGATTTTTTTTTCTATGGGTCTGAGGCTTTACTCCAAGCGTATGTGCATACAGTATGTCCATATGTCTGATTTATTAACAGATTTGCAGTTCTTTCAGTCTGAGTGTATGGACTAATGTGGGAATTTGTCCTTTAAAAAACAAGAACACAGCAACTTCAAAGCATTCTCGCTATGTTCCTCAGAGGCCGGAATGTAATTATTATGTGACCACAGAAAGCAGCTAAAAAGGTTTTACCGAACAACCACACAAAATCCTTCATCATCTCTTAGTAACATTTGGAACAAGAGATTACCTACTTTTCGAGAACAACAAACATTTTCTACATTATTCCTCTAAAAAACATTGTAATTTATAACTGTATAGATTTTCTTAAAAAGTATTTGTTAGACAGAATGTACATTTTCTGTGGTTGCAAGCTCTTTGGTTTCTGTTTTTCTAACTGCTTGAGTATGGCAGAGGTTTCTCTGCTATGTAGTCGGCTGCGGATGTGTGTGTATGTGTGTGTGCATGTGGTTGGAAATGTCTTTTCTCTCTCATCTGCATCTGGTCTCCATTAGTGCTGGGAGTATAAAACTATTGCACTTAGAGAGGGAGCTCCACACATATGACAATCTTTTAACACTCTTCTAGCTATGGCTACAGTGCTGTGGGTCTGTCTGCTCTTTTTGCAGGGTTGTCTGCTCATAAATTCTCTGGACTTCACAGGTAAAAGTTTGGAATGTGCTGGAACACAAGTTACAGAAGCCAAGGTAAGGTCTGGTTTGAGATTTTGTGTTTTTTAGAGAATGCTCTGTTTAGAACGTAAAAGCACTGTGGTTTTGGTTGAAGTAGATTTTTCACAAGCAACAATTAAATTTAAAAAAAAAAAAATAAAGTTGTTAAGCTAATACATTCTTTGCACATATCAATGTACAATTGTTTACAAGTTAATTTCAGGCGAATTGCTGATCTCACTATAAGAAATTATATAAGAAAGACTCAATTTGTAGTCTGTGGTCTACACCAGACTACAGTAAAAGCCCTGGAATGCGAAACCACAAGTTTCCATTCCAGCTTGGTTTTGCGTCACAATGACAAAACAACAGAATAGGACAATTATAACGGCCATGAGACAGTATGCTTATTTTTAGAAATTAAAGACAGCAATAAAGACACAGACCAGATGTGTCTGAAGGGTCAGAACCACAGAGACAAAAGTCATTCCACTCTTTGCTACTGCGTCTGAAAAGCTTTGACTCAGTAGTCTGTCAACCAAAAATACCTTAAAAGGAATAAACATTTCCAACTTTCCATGGCATTTGAATGTGCCAGGGTGACTTTCTGAATTCCAACTATGCTTTCTGCTTCAACTGTCTAATGTCCAAAGTTAACATCTAGGCATGAATATACACACCTGTGTGTCAAACTATCACACAAACACATGTACTCAAAGATTGCAATTCAGGCTTTGGTTTGAAAGATTCGGAGAAATCTTCAGAACTAAACAGGACTTGAAAAACAGCAAAAAAAAAAAAAAAAAAAAAAACTATACCAAACTCATATACCTATGTTAGAGCTCAGTCTGTGGTAAAATTATATAAAATGTAGATTCTCAGCATATGGTGACTATGTAAGAATTTAAAAAATAGTGTCTGCAATTGTCTGCATAAGCATGCAATGTCTTTGTCCAGGGTCCAACACATATCAATTGGGCATAATTATTATTCATTGAGCATGATATATATTTCCTCATTCTGAACAACTCTGACTAAAGAACTTAAAAAAGAAGGACTAGAATATTTAATATTAGACAAAAACAAAATAAATAATAAAAATAAACAAAATCCTTTTTGAACTTGTCAGGTAGTTCTGTCAAAAATCAAATGCGTTTTGATACGCCCATCTGTTCTCCAAAAGTGCACAAACACTTTTAATGAAGAGCTTAAAAAAGTGGACGAAGGCTAAACCTTCACTTCATATTCAGACCAAACTTAAAATCTATACTTTCACAGTCACAACCTGAGTTTACCTCCACTGTTCAGATGGACATGGCACTGTATCTCCCCAATGTTTTATCATATTCAGACCACAATTGGAGTTTATTATGACAATCATAAACTGAATTTTTCAGACGCAGATATAAACATTTAATTTATATAATTTATTTTCAGTTTATTCAAAGAACTTCTAAAGTAATGAGAATTTTTTTTAAATAAAATTTAATTGTGTATTGGCCAACCTTTGTTCATTTTTAAAGCATAAAGGGATAGTTCACCCAAAAATGGGTGAGATTTACTCACCCTCAAGTGGTTCCAAACTCCAGAGAAAGGAAATAAACAAGCAACATGTCTGGCTCAAAAGGTGTGGATTGTAATTTTAAAAATAATTTTGGAGTGTCTGTGGAAGTTAGATCAACACTTCATAATTAACCATGTTTTATGTCCTTGTGTCCCTTTTATAGGTTAAAGATGAGCCTTTCTCGTCTCTGGTGAGTCTTTGGAATATTTGCAAATATATGTTTGAAAGTTTGGAGTCAGTAAGAATCAATCAATGTATATCAGTCATTGAAGTCTATTTAGTTTACTAAGGCTACATTAATGTGTTCAAAAACAGTATAAATTGTAATATAATAAAATAAAATACAATCTGTAATAAAAATTGCATTTATTTACAAACATTTGTAAGACAGCTTTTGAAACTTTTAATAGAAGTAGAAAATAGTTCATGTTATTTAATGTGTTTTGTTTTCACTGATTTACATCTGGGATTGGACATAAGACATTTTATTTTTAATCAATTCTTCTTACTTCTCAGGTGAGGGTGCGAAGACAAGCTCAACACACTCAGCAGCCCGGATCCTACTCTGTCAAAGGATCTCCTAATGCACTCATCCAGGTGTAAAACACATTCATGTAACATATGAGAAATACATTGTTGAACTGAGCAGAACATTAGAAAGACTAAATGTTTGTGTACTTTTGATTCTGTGCTTTAGACCGACAGGTCAAGGAGACATTTGAATGCCAGTAAGAAGAAGCCCCCTAGACCTCGCATTGGCTCTTACTCACTTCTTTCCCACAACCCTGAAGCTAATCCACTACAGGTGTGTTCATCAGCTTCAGTTTTTTTA
>CAIGQV010017070.1:0-16174 GCA_903798115.1 Danio jaintianensis | reverse complement strand
AAGCCTCCGTAAGGACATTTTTGGGAATTTTATTTATTTTTTTTTTTTCCCACTTAATCTGAGCAGTTTAAGACTTTGCTGCTGTTTTTTTGTATTAAGTTACTTCATTTAACATTTACTCCATTAAGCTCCTTAATCTGTCCCTTTGCCCAAAAATGGCCACCAATGGGAAATACTGAAGTCTAAAGGATATTTTAATATTTTTTTATTTTAGTCCAATCAAATCAATCCTATACCTAAATTACTATCAAATGGTGGCATTGAAATGCTGGATATTTTGATTTTCATGTCATTATTATCCACCAGATGTCACTATCCAAGTTTTTGGTTGGTCTGAACTGGATGGATAGAAGTACTGAATTTTTGTATAATTTTTTTAATCATTTATTTCCCTTAAAGTTGGTGGTTTAATATTTGTTATTTATTTTGGGTTCACACTTGAGGCCTTCCTGTCCACAAAGGAAGGGTTGAGGGCTACAGTATGGATGCATGTTTAAGCTAACAGTTTTTCCATCTGCTTTTCAGCTCCAGGGGGCGCCTTATCCGATGACATGACCCGGACAAACTACTGTGTTTTCACTGCACAAGAAGACATTAAGACCATGAAAGCGTATGCTCAGGTATCCAAAATGTGTGCCTTGTGATTTGAATAGTCTACTAGGAATTTGCGATTGAGGTATTGCGATTGCATGTTACATGCAATTTTTAGTATGCCACACAGTACTTCAAGTAAGGGATAATCAACAGCTTGCTGTGCATTTAAGGATTTTAATGCGTGACATGGAGGCGAAGGACCGCACGATGCCTTTAATCCACGGCAAGCTGTTGATTATCCTGCTTATTCCATGGTCATTTGCCAAGGTAGGCATAAGTTTTAAAATAGTTTTGCTCTTTGCAGCGCAATAGTTGTCTGAGTTTGTCAGTTTTTACATGTTAGATTTTCTAGTCCCTCCACTGAATCAGCTGTGACAGGCGGAGAGCGTGCATGTGTGCTCTTTTATACCTGCTAATTTTAAGATGCGGTTTCATCAATCCACATGTGGACATCACAGGTGGACAAATAAGACATTCCCAGTCACACCTGGAGTTTCTAGTCACATGTGTTTCTTTTGTCTACTTTCTATCACTTCTCTGAGGGAGGATCTGTATGTATATTGGCTTTCTCTTAACATTACCTTTTTAATACTGCGAGAGCTGGGCTACCTATAGCAGAATTTCCACGATTTACATTTCATAATAAACATACAAATCTTATTAAAAGTACCACATCAATTAAATGCGCTTTTAGAAATGTTAGTTTATGCAATGGCTACTGAAATTAAAGATCATTTATTTGATTTCCTGTCAACTTCACACTTTATTCTGTTTAGTTTTAACATGCTGTTTTTATAAAATCCGTTTTACAAATATTTTATAACATCTAAAGTAAATTGTGTATTTATGCCTTTAATCAAATTAGGCTAGGCAAATTGATCTCATGGAATTGATCTAACAAAAAGACCGCGATTGCTGCTTTAAGTAAAATAACATTTACGATTATTAAAAACGCATTAATCTACACAAGTCTAAACATGTATACATTTTATTTTTTTTATACCAGGTTTTTAACAAGTTAATCCGGCGTTACAAATACCTGGAGAAGGGATTTGAAGAGGAGATTAAGAAGGTAATTTGGATTTAAAATTAAATTTGAGTGTGACATGTTGAAAATAATTAATGTTTGTAATGTGCCGCATGCTCCTCTCCCCAGTTGCTCCTGTTTTTAATGGGGTTCAGCGAGTCTGAGCGAAACAAGCTGGCCATGCTGACGGGTGTTTTACTGGGCAACGGGAGTCTGTCCGCATCCATCCTCAGCAGCCTCTTCAATGACAACCTGGTGAAAGAAGGTACGGCCGACACATGCCACTGTTTTTGTGCTAAGTGTAGTGCAATTATCAATAGGTGGACTTGTCTAAGAATATTTTGACGATGAAACACATATTTTAATAGGATGTGTATATATTTAAGCCATACATTAGAGCACTTAAGGAAGTATTTGAAGGGGAAAGGTTTAAAGCATCTTTTTGAAGAATTCGAGTATGTATCATTGATCAAAGTGAAATGAGTGACTTTGTCCTTTTTTTCTCCTTTTAAACACCATGAATGATAAAGAAACTGTTAAGATTGTAAATTTTATATATTGAATATTTAGTACAAGTGTTGCCGTAAATGTCACCAATGTTCCTGATGGTGTTAAATTAAATTTCCCAACAGGCGTCTCTCCGGCCTTTGCTGTGAAGCTGTTCAAGTCATGGATCAGGGAGAAGGACATTAGCTCAGTGTCTGCCAGTCTGCGTAAGGTCAGCATGGACAACAGGCTGATGGTGAGTCTGTGATCGATACACACTACAGTTGATTAGTATTGATGACAAGCTGAGGTGATTGTTTACAATGAATTGTTTAAAATGATTTAACGAGTTAGGCACTGTCCACTTTTTTTTTTTTTTTTTTCTCTCTCTCCCCTTTCTGATTGGCCAACACGATTGTTATCTCCAAACACTGAAGACAAAGCAAATTCTAAATGTTCAGAGGAAACCTATCGCTTATTCCGCATTGACCACGGGACTGTATAATAAAATAGTTAATAAAAATAAAAAATACTTTAATTCCCCGTTTGGTGTGAACCAGCATAAGGGTCATTTATTGCTTTGTTTCCATATGCTCTTAACATTGATCACTGTGTTTTGGTGGTTTCATGTGTACTGAGATCTCTTGTTTTTAAATGTCTTAGTTTTACATGGATAAAGTAAAATTACACAATCAGGCCGACACCTAATCACCAACAATCCGTCTACGTTTGACAACTCGATTACTTTATTTACCAATATGGTTTAAAACTCTTTAACTTTTTGCTGAAGTTGTATTTATAGACCATATATGCTGAGGACAGTGACTTGAACAGACTGTTGTACTTTATTTTTTTTCCTTTTGCAAGTCTATTTGACGAATATAAAGAATTTTAAAATGTGTATAGCAAGTAAAAGACTTGCTTAATTCCCATCAAATCCTATCATTATCCCAATATAAGTCTGAAATTTCATAGTTCTTAAATTTGAATGAAACCCTACTAAACTGTCTGTTTTTCTGCAGGAGCTGTTTCCAGTTAACAAGCGAAGCTATGAACACTTCTCCAAATACTTCACTGGTGCGGGCCTGAAGGAGATCTCTGACTTTGCACGTAACCAACAGTCATTGGGTGCTCGCAAGGAGCTTCAGAAAGAGCTCCAGGAGCAGATCTCTCTGGGCGTTTCTTTTAAAGAGGTCCGTAAACAGCCCTGGGCTCAAAGACTGAATTAATACATGGCCTTTTTAACAACCCATAATATGCACCTTTAAAATGACAATATTAATTAGAATTATTGACCATTGTAATTTAATAAAACTGAATTGGTTTTGAGTTTCGTAACTTAAATATTGAGCATCTGAATTGAGGCTTTTTTTTTTTTTTTTAATTTTCAAACTCAAGATTGGTTCTGAATTCCAAACTGTACATGCCGGATAAATGCAGTCTAGAAGTTTAAGATGAAGCATTTTCATTTGTCTAAGTGTTTTAACACTAAGCAGATGACTGGTGTCCTCCTGAGCCACACATGCATCATTTTTGAATTTCTGGTGATCATCTGCTGTTCCCTGTTCATGACCCCTGACCTACTTGCATATCTGAATTTCTATGTTTTGAAGTGAATTTGTTTCAAATGTCGTCTTCTTGAACTTGAAACTATCTTTGCAAACTGGATATCTGCTGTCTAGGAGTTCAGAGTTTGAAGTCTGCCTTAATTCTTCCCTTAAATGTCTTCCATTTCAGATGTTCAATATTAAAGTTAATTCAAATTGAAAACTATTTTTGAATGGCATTTAATCCGTTAGTAAATTAGTCTATTTAAATTAACACTATTCAAAGTCAAATTGTTAAGCTCCATACTATAGAAGCCCTTTGTTTTCCCTTTCAGATCATAGACTATGGTAAGGAGGAAATGAAGAGGAGCAGCATCTCGGAGCAGCTGATGATCGGGATCATGTGGACCAGTTTGATGAACTCTGTGGAGTGGAATAAGAAAGAGGAGCTGGTCACCGAACAGGCCATCAAACACCTCAAGGTAACATCTGAGAGACTCTTCTGGATTCATGTTTGGCAGGGTCAGATAATTTTGCATAATTGTTTGAATAAGTAGTTTAGGTTTCAGTATCTGTGTCTTAATGTACAAGGTAGTGTGTGCCTAAGCTGTGACAATTTAGAAAATCTAAACATGCAAATTTTGCAGTTTGTCAT
The DNA here is from genome assembly GCA_903798115.1 of Danio jaintianensis. Taxonomy (NCBI): domain Eukaryota; kingdom Metazoa; phylum Chordata; class Actinopteri; order Cypriniformes; family Danionidae; genus Danio; species Danio jaintianensis. Next base: position 11,865 of record CAIGQV010017070.1, on the reverse strand, counting down.
TTCTGGATGGATAAAAAATATCACATTTAGTTTCTCAAATCTTCTGACCAATCAAATGTTCTCTAGTGTCTGACATGCCCCGCCCACTTCTCATTTGCTTTTTATTTGATGCGCTTGAGCTCAACTGCTCACTAGCAGAGCTGAGAAACAATACTCTAGTGGCTGTTTTTCAAAAAGGGGTGGAGCTGCTTTATGCCCCTCCCTCTTTAATTAAGATTAATACTCAGACACATGCAAATGATACTTAACTTTCAGGTTAAACTCTACAGTGACTACCATGTTCTGATCTGTAGTGTCTGGTCAACTTTGCAGATCTTGTGACTTAACACTTGCCGCTTTGCACGTTGAAAATGCTTTGATTGGCTATGATCATGTAATACCTGACCTTGTGCTAATGTTATGTCTGACCTTACTCTTGGTGTTTCGTCTTCAGCAACACAGTCCTCTTCTGAAGGCCTTCAGCACACAGGCTCAGTCTGAGGTCTCACTGCTGCAGAGGATCCAGGAGTTCTGCTACGATAATATCCACTTCATGAAGACCTTCCAGAAGATCGTCCTGCTGCTCTATAAAGGTACAGATTATTCTCCAGCCCTCAACTTCAGCTCTTTTACACAGTAGTTCAGTTTAGTATGCCGTTTTCACTAGAAGTTGTTGTAAATTGGCATAATTGAGAATAGTAACTATTTTTTTTTTTTCTGTCTGTTAATCAGCCTCAGTCCTGATCAAAAATACCAAATGCTTTTATATAAAAATTAAGTGATTTATGAACATGGCATTTTAAAGTCACTGAGTTGAGGGGAAAAACTCAAATGACTTATTTTCAACCTATAATGTAATTGTGTGCTGGATATATTTTTACCTTTTTTTTTTTTTTTTTTTATTGCAGTCTTGGACATGTGAAAGAGATTAATATGAACTTCATTACTAAAGCATCAGATTTTAAATTGACTTTAACTTACAGCCACAATTATAAAGGGTAGTTCATTTTGCCAACAGTGTGTTGTGTTTGAGGAATTTCAAAGCATTCTCCCAAGATTTGTCACAAATTATTTCACTTGTTGTGGCCAAAATAAGACCCAATCACCTGAGAGTGGATTAACATCTCCCCAACAGCACACAAGGGTTAATGGGGTTTGTCTTGGCTTGGGATGAGATCTGTTTAGTTTTCAGTGAAGCAACAGCATGGTTTAATTTCCATCCCAGACTTGTCCACTGCTCTTTACACCTGCTACCACTTAGTTACTGCCTCAAGCTTGTCTTCAGCTTCAACATCTTGGTGTTAAATCATTCTGGTTGGCTGCTGGGGTTCAACGTAACATTTTCCTCAGTCTCCGGTTTAAAGACTTTCATTTCAGTGTCATTATTTTGGTTTGAGTGCGTAGTCAAAGGAATTAATGGAGATGGGCACATGTCCAAATATTCTCGTTTGCTGTGCCTCACACCTAACATAAAAGGTGACGTTGGAAGGAAAAGTGACTTGCTGGAGCTAATTAATATAAACCATAATTTGGAGACAAATGGGCAAAATTAAATGATTTTGGTTTTATTATTATTATTATTATTATTATTAATGCATTACTGTTGGCAGTGGATACCAGCAGAGTTCCCCGTCCTGAATTGAACAGTGCTGCTCTGTGGAAATATGCTGCTTTAGATGATGATGATGATTAATAATAATAATGACCCCTGAACTCTGTGACTCCCCAAACCTGCCCTCCAGTGGATGTGTTGAGTGAAGAGGCAGTTCTGAAGTGGTTTACTGAAGCTCATCTGGCCAAAGGGAAGAGTGTGTTCCTGGAGCAGATGAAGAAGTTCGTGGAGTGGCTGAAAAACGCTGAAGAGGGTGAGTTGTTGTTGTTGTTGTTCATGATAATGGTACAGAAAAGCCCACAAAGTTTTGGAAAAGTCATGGTAAACAGATATCTGTGTTCTTTTAATATAGGTTAGTTGTCTTTACTTCCTTTCTGTCCTTGGCCAATCACATACACATTATTAGTGCGGCGTAAGCATCATCTAAATCAATTTTACATAGATATAAATTATAAGCTGAAACTAAATAGATTGTGTGTTTTACGATATGCTTTAATTTGAACATGCATTTTGTCTTTTACCATGTGTATGTAGACATTGCATGAAACATTAGGTCATGAGAATTTACTGAAGTCTTGGAAAAATCATGGAAAAATAATGGAATTTTAAAAATGTGTATGAACCCTGGGTACAAGTCTTCTGAATAAATGTACTCCAGCATGCATATGACAGTGTTTACATACCGATTTACTGACACACTTTCACTCCTAAATTGACTTAGTCTATAATCACTACATTTATTGTCCAGGCGTGGTTTAATATCACAAAACGTGAAGAAATCAGACTTATTTTAGAATTTAACTTTGCGTTGCATTTAGAAGTGTATTCTAAAATCTAGATGCTCTAAGCCGAACTGCATTACAACAAACAATTGTGCAAATTTCTTTTTCTATTCTACATTTTCATCAGCTGATGGTTAATGGTTTTACTAAGTGTAGTGTGTGAAACTGCAGAAATTTCACATGTCCACTTTAAATGAAACAAATATTTACTTTTTTTTTTTTTTTTTTTCTTTGTTTAAAAACAGGAGAATTATAATTAACAAATGATACTCTAGTTTTAGTAGGTTTTGTTATATAATTGGTTTATTGTCGTTTTGTATTGCAGCAAATTACCCGAAACAAGTCCATATCCTAATGTGAAACTCTTGTTTTTCAGAGTCTGAGGAGGAATCCGACTGAAGTATCTCTTCATTCTGGCTGTATTTGGGAAGTCCAGATCACTTAAATCCTCAATTGCACAACTACTCTTTTAAAAGTCATTTTTACCGTCTTTAATTGAGTCTAGTTGCAGCTTTTGCTGGTCTTTTTTTAAGGATTTTGTCGTCTCAATAACTCCCAAAATTTTATGTCGAACCCTAAAGATGTGGGGATTTTTATTTTTTTTGTACTGATCAACCATTGTGACCTTCACTGATATCATCTTAGGATAAATAAAGAATTTGATGCAAGTCTGTCTTTGCTCTTATTTTAATGGTTGTGCTATGGTAGTTTCAGTTTCCTACTCTTCCGTTGTTTGGGTAAACAGTTTCCATCCTTCAAAATTGGCTGAGTTTCCATTAATAGAGCAGGTGACTGTAGTATTGGTAACCTAGCAACCAACAGTAAACATTGAAAGCCTAATGGAGTCACGTGGGTTCAAAGGTCTCGAAGTGCTTTGAAATGTGCCTTTTTTTTATTGTTGGATGTTTGACCATCTCAGCTAAAACATGAAGAGAGGGTGGGGTATAGAGTAGCTCCTCCCCTTTAAACAGCCAATAGTGTCTAGTTTCTCACAGCTCTGCCAGGGAGTGGTTGAGCTCAAGTGCATCATGAACAACCAATGAGAAGAAGGGGGTGGGACATGTTCGATACAAGAGCATTTGATTGGTCAGAAGATTTGATGAGAAACTGAAGGATGAGGAGACTTCAATCCCTGATCCCTTTAGGCAGAAGTGACAAACTGCAGACTTTTGACGGTTATATCTTCTAAATGGGGAATTGTCTCTGTTTTGGAGCACACTTCTAGATATCCTTAGACTAACTTTTTTATTTATTTATTTTTCTCCACAGGACTTAAGGTTTGCTCACTTTATTCTGCAAATGTCTTCCCATTTATTTCACATTAACCCTTTCACAAGTCCAAAACCAAGCAAACATAGACTTGTTTTTGTAAATTTAAGTGGAGTTTTATTTGATGTTTTTTCCATGTAACACAACACGGGCTGCTGATAAACCCTGCTGCTGACTGATCTGATGAATGGTTTGTGTACATTGAGTGTTATTTGCAATCCAATTTAGGTTCTAAGTAGGCTTAAATCGAATAAAACAATGTACAATGACTACTTCTAATAAATAACTACCTTTTTTATGAATGTCTAACATCATATGCAAAGGCAGCAACACCAAAGCTCCAAAGAAATGTGTATATTTCTGTGCTTGTTTGGTTGAGCACTCATTTTTAATTGTGCATGCATTTATTTTTTTGTAAGTTAAATGATTGTTTTCAAAGCACCCAATACATTAACTACACCCTAATACACTAGATTTACTAACCCCCACGCTCACACTTCACAAGGTTTCATTACTTAATGCATTTACCAACATGAACTAATAATGAACGATACTTATTAATTATTATGAATTATTAATCAGTTAATTTACTAAAGCATTATTAACATCCTAATTCAAGCTTGTTAACATTAATACACATGAAATAACAATGAACAACTAATTGCATTAACTACTGTAATGTATTGTTTATTCATGTTAGTAAATACATTAACACAATCTTGTGAAGTGTTACAAACCACATTTAGTAAATCTGGCCCTCAGTTCCCATCATACACTGATTTATTTGTGGACGCACCACATTTTTGTCTCTCTGAGAATGTAGAGTGGTGTTAGTCATTTCTGCTGTTGTGCTGTCAGTCTCCATCTGCATTAGTGTCCATGTCTTCTGCATCTCCTGCAACACAGTATAATGTTATGGGTTTTGTTCATGGTCCAGGTGAAATAGGACCTAATGGTGTGTACAGAATTATAAGACAACAGGAGGGTTAATAAAAGTGCTTTACCTGCTTTAGTCGCTCCTTCAGAAGTTTCCGCTAATTGAGTTTCATTGGTATTTTCAGCATCAGTGTTTTTCGGCTCTTCGATTCTCTCTTTAGCGTCAGTTTTTTTCTCCTGAGCGTCTGTTGTTGGAGAAAGGTGTTCTGTGCGAGGGAGAGATTAACACTGATGGATAAATGCTGTAAAGCCGTATTATAAAGCATTACTCTTTTACAGTTAAAGAGACGGGTCACACAAAAATGAAAATTTCCTCTCCATTTACTCACAAAGTGGTGGTAAAATTATGCAAACCACAAACCATCCTAAAATGTCTGTTTTCAGCAACCTGCCTTCCCAAAATAATTATTCAAAGATGATTGCTTGGATTTACTAAATCTTTAATCTTTAAGTTAAGTGATTGTAAACAATTTATTTGGGCTGAATTTAAACAAGCAAATTAAGTTGAACATTACTACATTTAATTAGTTTAAATTCAATAAATTATTTGCAACAATTTTGCAGACATCATTTTTTTCAGTGTTGAAGAAAACAATCAGCTTTTAAGAAGTCATCGCCGTAATTGTGGGATATTTCCATATGGTATGAAAAAAGTTTTCACAAATATTTTTAAATGGATTTCAAAAATTCACAAAAATGACCAAAACTATACTGATGCAAATATGCTCTATATCAGGGGTGACCAATCTCGGTCCTGGAGTGCTGATGTCCTGCAAAGTTTCACTCCAACTCTAATCAGACACACCTGGGCCAGCTAAACAAGCTCTTACTAGGCTTTCCAAGAAACATCCCTGTAGGTGTGTTGAGGCAAGTTGGAGCTACAATCTGCATGACACCGGCCCTCCAGGACCGAGTTTGGGCACCCCTGCTCTATATATACAATTTTTGCAATTTGTATATATTTTTCAATATATATTTAAAGAAATATGTAAAAATAAATTTTCTTAATTTAAGAAAAACCATTGGTAACTTTATTTTGATGGTCCATTTGATTATTAGTAGACTGTCTGCTTAATATCTGCTGATACTGCTCCTTCAACAGACATTTCACTCACTATAAGAAACTAAGTGCATGTCAACTTACACTAACCCTAACCCCAACCTAACAGTCTACTTATCTAATGAGATTTAGTTGGCAAGTAGATGCAATGTAACTTAAATTCAACAAACGGACCATCAAAATAAACTGTGACAAAAGCATTAAATTAACACTAAACCCTAACACTGGACAGACTGACTAATTAATGCTTATAAATCATCTATAATGTGTTATGAATGTGCATTGAAAAATGCATCACTAGTAAGTATTAATAACATTATTGTAAATGTATCTATAGCTGTCTATATAATACAGTTCACTGTAAAAAATATCTGTTAATGAACAGTTTCTGTATTTTGTGATTCACAAGTGTTTTATGTTTATTTGCGGTGGTGAATTGCATTACGGGATGTTGATCTCTGCTCTGTCCACTTCTGATGTTGAAAATCTGCTCTCCGTTATACAGAAATTGGGGGGGAAAAATAAACGGGGGCTAATAATTCAGGGGGTTTAATAAGTCTGACTTCCAACTGTACATTTATAGAATTGTCATGATTGATTATAAATAATTATACTAACTCTAACTCTAATACTAACTCTATACTAACTCTTTATTTGAATGTGGAAATGCTTTAATTTTGAATCGTTTACTTGAATATGGCAACATGTAGACCATTTTAATGGAATGTAAACAATAACAATGGTCCTAACGTATTTCCTGTTATACATACTTAATTTCTATAGCATTATGACGGCTGTTTTAATGTTAGGTTAATTGAATCGCCTCTTGTTACAGTTATGAAATGTTCATGGGCCAATGACATCACCATATTGAAATAGTGTCTGAATCCACTTTTACTATTTTAAGAGGCGGAAAAACTGTCAGTGCACCCAGCGCATGGTCCAACAGGGTTGTGCTTATTCTCTTAATGAGTTTTGGGAATAACTTGTATCAAATCAATCAGAGTCTCATCTCACATTCACATTTTATTGAGTTGCGTTTAAGAGAATTCGCTATTTGCATGGCAGACTTTATAAAACTGAACACTTCACTAGCAAGTAAATACTGTAGATCTGTTTGTGCGTGAGGTTAAAGATCATCTACAGAACCAGCCGGATTCATCAATACCCCCTTAGGAGGAGGAGATTTATATAGACAATAATATATATATATATATATATATATATTTACATTTTAATCCTTTATTTGTCATAATTAAAGATGTTTGTGTGCAGCTGTGCATCCCAGTGTGTGTAATAAGCAACGCTCTTTAAATAACAGCAAAAAAGCAATTTGCTTTACCTGACTTATCAGGATTTCTGTGTTTATTTGATCCTTCATCATTTTCATCATCTTCATCCTCCTCCTCATCATCATCAGTATTTATGCATTGTTTTTCTTTTTTCTTTGAGTTAACGAAGGCTTGCTCTTCACGGTCAACATGTTGTGTGTTAGCTGTGGAAATAGATTAAATACAATTTTGCACAAATTGAGCTCAAGACTTGCGCTGCATCCCAATTCAGTCATTTATACTTCTATCCATACTTATAGCTCTACTCGTTTACTTATACTAATAGCTCTACTCGTTTAACTCTTTTGTCTTTGTGAAATGCTTTTAAGTTTTGAGGCAAACTTCTGCATCATAATTGTGTCTTTAACAGACCAATCAGTCTCCAGTTATTATATTTTTGCATTTTTAATTAGTTTAATTTGTTGTTTTTTGTTATTTAGATTAGTGTTTTTTTTTATTCTACTTTCCGTAACTTAAATTTTAGTTACTAGTTTAAACTTTTTAGTTTCGTTTCGTTTTATTCATTCATTCATTTTCTTTTCGGCTTAGTCCCTTTATTCATCAGGGGTCGCCACAGCGGAATGAACCGACAACTATTCCAGCATATGTTTTACGCAGTGGATACCCTTCCAGCTGCAACCCAGTACTGGGAAACACCCATACACACACACACACACACACACACTCATTACACTACGGACAATTTAGTTCATCAATTCCCCTATAGCGCATGTGTTTGGACTGTGGGGGAAACCGGAGCACCCGGAGGAAACCCACGCCAACACGGGGAGAACATGCAAACTCCACACAGAAACGCCAACTGACCCAGCCGAGGCTCGAACCAGCAACCTTCTTGCTGTGAGGCGAAAACACTACCCACTGCGCCACCATGACACCCATTTCGTTTTAGTTTATCAGTTATTGTAAATATTTTATATCAGTTTTTTGATCAATAGCTTGACCTAGTTTTAGTTTTTGTTTACTAAAATCACCTTGGTCACTCATCTTTGTCACAGTTAAAACTTTATTTCAGAGATGAAAGCACTAAATTGGCATTTTTTTTGTCTTTTATGCAGAGAAATCTCCTCGTGTTTGCATAACGATGCATTAAAGTCAGAACGTGTCTTCATAAAAGTGTTGTTACAGATTAAATCTATCGTGGATAACATTAAAACATTTTATATTCAAATTAATTTGGAGTTTTCAAACCTGAAGTAGTAGAGCATCCAGGTATAACTAATTGGAAATAATGACTAAAAGATGCGGGCGTCACGGTGGCGCAGTGGGTAGCACAATCGCCTCACAGCAAGAAGGTCGCTGGTTCGAGTCTCGGCTGGGTCAGTTGTGTGGAGTTTGCATGTTCTCCCCGTGTTGGCGTGGGTTTCCTCCGGGTGCTCCGGTTTCCCAATTCTATAGGGGAATTGATGAACTAAATTGGCCGTAGTGTATGAGTGCGAATGAGTGTGTATGGGTGTATGTGTGTGAATGACAGTGTATGGGTGTTTCCCAGTGATGGGTTGCAGCTGGTAGGGCATCCACTGCGTAAAACATATGCTGGATAAGTTGGTGGTTCATTCCGCTGTGGCGACCCCTGATGAATAAAGGGACTAAGCCGAAAATAAAATAAATGAATGAATGAATCAAAGATGCTTAATTTTGGGACACACTAATCATGTTTTCTAATTCCTTTTAGGACAGATAGTATATGATTTGGGATGCAGGATTATTAATCATTTCATATGTTTTTTTTATTATTATTAACTTTTAGTTTCATTTATTTATTTTAATCAAATTTATTAAATTATTGATTTATTTTAATTTATTTATTTTTATTATTTATTTATTTATTTTAATTAATTAATAATTTATTCCCTTAAAGTGACAATTCACCCAAAATTATAAATGCTGTCATCGTTTTCTCATCCTCCATTTGTTTTTCTGTTAAACACAAAAGAAGATATTTTGAAGAATGCTGGGGGGAAAAAAACACCATTGACTTCCATAGTATTTTTGACATTCTTCAGAATATCTTGTTGTGTCTTCAACCGCCTGAGTGTGAGTAAATGGAGAAGTATTTGTATTTTATTTCTGGGTGAAAAATAAATAAGTTGATAGATAAATAAGTTTGTGAGCAGATGGTTTTAATGCACTTTATGTGAAGCAGCACAGACGTCTGTTATTATGAGAAGTAAACAGAAGCAGAAATAATGAACAAAACTGCCACATTAAAGAGTCGTGAACTCTCACATTCAACAACCACAAAACATCTTTTTAGACTTGCTTGTTTTTTGGGTCCTCCGTATTCGTATTTTTCTTGCTTCATATCTGAGACCTAAACAACACATTACATTATATTTAGGTCATGAATGAACATTAAAATCAAAGGACAAAAATCACTCCAGATCTTCTCAAATCTACTGGAGAAAACTGTTCAAATAAAAGCTATATCATATTTAAATGTACATTTTCCGCTGTGAAATGTTCATTATTTTCCAAGTGTTGTTTAACGGAGAGAAGATTTTTTTTCCTCAACACATTTCTACACATAATAGTTTTAATAACTCATGTCTAATAACTGATTTCTTTTCTCTTTGCCATGATGACAGCACATAATATTAGACTAGATATTCTTCAAGACACTAGAATTCAGCTTAAAGGGACATTTAAAGGCTTCACTAGGTTAATTAGGGTAAAGTTAGGGTAATTAGGCAAGTCATTGTATAACAGTGGTTTGTTCTGGAGACAATCCAAAACTAATATTGCTGAAGGGGGCGAATAATATTGACCACAGCATTTTCTTTACAGAAATATGTGAAACATTTGTTTGCTCTGTAAAAGATCACTTGGAAAATATTTGAACAATAATAATAAATTCAGTGTTGAACAGTACATATCTCACCTGTCCTCCTTTGTAGAATGCAGATAATCACAGCGATCACTACAATAACAGCAGTGATGACTAAAATTCCAATGAGAATGGTTTTCAGAGCAGACTTATCTATTAAAGAAAAACAAAACAATAATCATAACCAGACAGAATCTGAGGACATTTTTAGGTGAAAAAAAATCTGATCAGGTGGGTGGCGCAGTGGGTAGCGCTGTGGCCTCACAGCAAGAAGGTCGCTGGTTCGAGCCTCGGCTGGGTCAGTTGGTGTTTCTGTGTGGAGTTTGCATGTTCTCCCCGTGTTGGCGTGGGTTTCCTCCGGGTGCTCCGGTTTCCCCCACAGTCCAAACACATGCGCTATAGGGGAATTGATGAACTAAATTGTCCATGTATGTGTGTGTGAATGGGAGTGTATGGATGTTTCCCAGTGATGGGTTGCAGCTGGAAGGGCATCCACTGTGTAAAACATGCTGGATAAGTTGGCGGTTCATTCTGCTGTGGCGACCCCAGATTAATAAAGGGACTAAGCCGAAAAGAAAATGAATGAATGAATGAAAATCTGAACAGATTTATAGGGAATTATTTAAAGGATTACTAATAATGTTACACACGGAATGAACAAATAATCACTTTATTATCTAAGGCCATGTCCACGTGTACGCGAGTATTTTTATAAACAGAGTTTCCCCACTTTAGTTTCTTTGTTTTCTTAAATCTCCGTCCACATGAAAAAGGTGAAACCGCACTGTGGTGCATGTTAAGCACACGCCGAACCAACAGGGGGCGATATTGACACTCTTATGCTGGGTTCACACCAAACGGGGAATTAATTATTTCCATGTGTAAATTGCATACAAGTCAATGCAAACGTGAGAAAACAAGTGGATTATTGTGTCGCGGTTGAACAATGCGGAATAAGAGATACGTTTTCCTTGCAAATGTGCAAATTAGCCAAAACAGCGTGCATGCTTACGTCATGAGGCAGAAACTACAGCTGTAGTGTCCACATGACCACACTGATTTTCGGAAAATCCTCACCCTGGCCGGAGTTTTCAGAAAGTTTCAATTTCAGTCACCTCATCCTGTGTTTTTGTGTGGACAAACAGCCGAACCACATAGAAAAACGTGCAGTTTTGAAAATACCCGTGTTTGTGGACAGGGCCTTACATTGTGTCTTACCTACATGTGACGCGGTGCCGTGACATGCAATAAAAGCTATATTTTCATGTTAAAACTAGTTTTTGTCCTAACCATCTGGGACTGCATTTAAACGTTTCTATTTCTGCGACGTCGCAGCAGAACAACAGCGTCAACTATGAAAATGATGCACATGAGCAGATGCGCTTTGTTCAGTGTTAAATGCTTCCAGCGTAAGTTTGAACACCGTGACATTTATTGCCATACTGAAAGCAACAGATCTTCAGATCTTCCGTCAGAGTGGATGAAGACCTCAGATCGTCAAAATAAAATAACTAGCAGACGCTTTGAAAATGAAAGTCAGAACTGAGATTCAACATCACACCAACACCAACAACATCAGCCTATGTACTTTTAATAGTGTTAAATGTGTATTAATTAGATTATAATCTGCCATTTCATTGGGAGTGCAGTGGATGTATTTAAATGTTTCTGTCGTGTTGCGTTTGGTGCAGACAGACAAACTGCTTGTCGCTGGAATTTTGGCACGTCGTGTGTAGTTAGGACACTGTATTAGGCTTACAATACAAATCCAATTAGATCCAGTTGTTTGGTTAACAAAGCACGCTTCTTTGTCATAATATAACTACTAAAAGACAGAAATTATTACTTTGCAAACTGTATTGTACATAAATCATATAAACATTTGCATATTTTTCAATAATACTGCTGAATTAATATAAAAACTGAAATATATATGTACACACATTTACATTTGTAAAATAAAAAATCTCAGCCCTAATCCTAACTCATCTCCATGCTCAGCACTGGTAGTGTGTGTGTGTGTGTGTGTGTGTGTGTGTGTGTGTGTGTGT
>CAIGQV010017055.1:0-15637 GCA_903798115.1 Danio jaintianensis | reverse complement strand
TACCTCTAGTAGCGCTTTTACAGGATGGTTATCATCTTGGCCTTTTACTCTTGCCCAATATGTCAGTAACAGTTGTTTGCTTCTTAGTTGAATTGGCATCTCCCCCATCTCTACCTCCAAAGGTGGAACTGGAGAGGAAGGATAGGCTCCACAACAAATTCTAAGAGCTTGAGATTGTATTCTTTCAAGTTTTTTTAATTAAGACTTTGCTGCTGAACCGTACGCCATACAACCATAATCAGGAATTGCTCTGATCATTGTTACATAGACTGTTTTTAAAGCTAATCTATCTGCTCCCCACTCACATCCAGAAATACATCTCATTACATTCAGAATTCTTTTGCATTTTTCCTCCATCTTACTGATGTGAGTTCTCTATGTAGCTCTACAATCTAACCACATACCTAAAAACCTGATCATTTTCACGTTTTCTAATTCTGTATTGTATATTTTCAGTTTTAAGTCTATACTACTTCTTTTGTTTGTAAAGAAAATATATTTGTTTTTTTCTACTGAAAATTTAAAACCCCATTTATATGACCAGTTTTCAACTTTATCTAAGGCTGTTTGCATTTTATTAACAATATAGTCCACATTTCTTCCTCTTAACCATAGAGCTCCATCATCCGCAAACAGTGATTTATTAATATTTCTCTCTAAAGTTGAAAAAACATCATTAATCATAATAATAAATAACAAAGGACTTATGACGCTACCTTGTGGAGTACCATTCTCAATAATTCCTTTACTTGACACAGGTTTCCCAATCTTAACTCTGATAAATCTTTCAATTAGGAACTCTTTAATCCAATTAAATAGTCTTCCACCTATTCCTATCTGGTTTAATTTGATCAACAGACCCTCCTTCCATAACATATCATAAGCTTTCTCAATATCAAAGAAAACTGCTACTACTGTTTCCTTATTATTTAACGCTTTCCTAATGTCTGTTTCTATATTAATAACTGAGTCCATTGTACCTCTTCCACTTCTGAATCCCCTTTGACAAGGGGAGAAGAAGTTATTTTCTCCAAATTATACATAAGCCTGTCAGTAACCATTTTTTCCATTAGTTTACACGTGTGAAGTTAGAGCTATTGGTCTATAGCTTAAAGGATTACTTGGGTCTTTTCCTGTTTTTTTTATGGGTATAATTAATGATTCCCTCCATTCCAGAGGCATCATCCCTTCTTTCCATACCCTGTTATAAAATTCCAAAATTCTCCTTAGTGATTCTTCGCTTAACTTTTTTAACATCACATAGCTAATATAGTCTTGTCCTGGAGTTGAGGCCTTGGTATATTTTAATGCCCGTTTTATTTCTGAGAAGGAAAATAAAACATCTAATGTACCTTTTGTAACTGTCCTTTTTTCCATTATATTACAAGTCCCAGATAACAATCTCTCTCTCATATTCTTACTATCTATTGTTAAGTTATCGGAGCTGTTTACTTTTAAGAACTCTTTTTTAAACATTTCTGCTTTATCTTTGTCATATACTGCATTCTTGTTTTCTACACTTAACACTGGATAGTCATATTCTCTCCTAATACCACTCATTTTTTTTATCATATTCCATACCTCCTCAACTGGAGTACTTTTCGCGATTTCATTACAAAACACTCTCCAATATTCTTTCTTCATTTCCCTTATTATTTTCCTAGTTTCTGCCTGAGATTTCTTATATTCTATCATGTTTTGCCAATTATGAGTTCTTTTTAGAATTTTGAATGCCTTCCTTTTCTTCCTGACTGCTCTTGAACACTGTTCATTCCACCATGGAACCATTTTCCCTACTCTTTTTCCTGTACTCTTTGGAATACTTTCATTTGCCGCTTGACGAATTACATAACTTAATTCTGCATATATCCTTTCAATTTCAATATCTCCATTCATCTTAATTTTTTTCAATCTGTCTTCACTTATTTCTTTGAATTTCTCCCAATCAGCTTTCTCATACTTAAATTTTCCAGAATTACCTTTATTATCATTCTTATTCTCACTATTTATAATTGAACTAATGATAGGAAAATGGTCACTCCCAACTGAGCATTTCCTTAAAACCTCCCAAACTGTAATTCCACCCAATGAATTTGACACAACTGTTAGGTCAAGTGCTGATTTCCTACCTGTATTTACATCCAAACGTGTATAACCTCCATCATTCATGCACACCAAATTTTTCTTTTCTATCACCTCCTCAATTACTAGACCATTTCTATCTGTTAGTGTTCCACCCCATAGTGTATTAGAATCAGATCAGAATCGGTTTTATTGCCAAGTGTGCTTACACACACAAGGAATTTGTTTTGGCTACAGAAGCTTCCAGTGTACATAAAGTGACAAGTGACAACACAAAATAAATAGAAAAAAAAATAAATAAAATAAAATACGACAAACATTAAACAGAGATGCAGTTAGACAATAGAGCTCTGGATGATGAATTGTTGTACAGATTTGTTATAAATATACAAGTTATACAAGTTATAAGGTGCTGTGTACAAATGCGTATGGAGAAAGTATTGCATTGTATACTGTTATAAGGTGCTGTGTACAAATGCGTAGGAGAAAGTATTGCATTGTATACTGTTTTAAGGTGCTGTGTACAAATGCGTATGAAAAAGTATTGCACATGTTTATTGCACAGTAGGGGAATAATTAACTGTTCATGAGGTAGATGGCCTGAGGAAAGAAACTTTCCTGTGTCTGGCTGTTTTTGTGCTCGGTGTTCTGTAGCGCCGGCCAGACGGTAACAGTTCAAACAGAAAGTGTGCTGGGTGTGAAGGGTCCAGAGTGATTTTGCGAGTCCTTTTACTCACTCTGGAAGAGTACAGTTCTTGAAGTGTAGGAAGGGTAGTGGCAGTGATTCGTTCAGCAGTCCGGACTATTCGCTGTAGCCTACGGAGGTCGGTTTTGGCAGCTGAGCCGAACCAGACGGTGATTGAAGTGCAGAGGATGGATTGGATGACAGCTGAGTAGAACTGTACGAGCAGCTCCTGTGGCAGGTTAAACTTCCTCAGCTGACGAAGGAAGTACAGTCTCTGCTGGGCTTTCTTCACAATAGAGTCTATGTGAATGTCCCACTTCAGATCCTGAGAGATGGTGGTGCCCAGGAACCTGAATGACTCTACTGCAGCCACAGTGCTGTTCATGATGGTGAGTGGGGGAAGTGCAGGGGGGTTTCTCCTAAAGTCCACTATCATCTCCACCGTTTTGAGCGTGTTCAGCTCCAGGTTGTTGCATCTGCACCATAGAGCCAGCCGCTCCACCTCCTGTCTGTATGCAGACTCATCACCGTTCTGGATGAGGCCGATAACAGTAGTGTCGTCAGCAAACTTCAAGAGTTTAATGGAGGGGTCTTTTGCAGTGCAGTCATTGGTATACAGGGAGAAGAGCAGTGGGGAGAGAACACATCCCTGGGGGGCACCGGTGCTGATGGTGCGGCTGTCGGATGTGATTTTGCCCATTCTGACTAGCTGTTGTCTGTCTGTCAGAAAGCTGGTGATCCATTGACAGACAGAGCTAGGAACAGAGAGCTGGGTCAGTTTGTACTCGAGCAATGATGGGACGATGGTGTTAAAGGCAGAACTTAAGTCCACGAACAGAATCCTTGCCTAGTTCCCTGGTTTGTCCAGATGTTGTAGTGTATAATGCAGTCCCATGTTGACTGCATCATCCACAGACCGGTTTGCCCTATAGGCAAACTACAGGGGGTCCAGCAAAGGTCCAGTGATGTCCTTCAGATATGCTAGCACCAGTCTTTCAAATGACTTCATGGCCACAGATGTTAAGGCAACAGGTCTGTAGTCATTGAGTCCTGTGATCTTTGGCTTCTTCTGGATTGGGATGATGGTGGAGCATTTTAAGCAGGATGGAACTTTGCGCTGTTCCAGTGATCTGTTGAAGATCTGTGAGAAAATGGGAGCCAGCTGGTCAGCGCAGGTTCTCAGACAGGCTGGTGAAACGCCATCTGGGCCAGGTGCTTTCCTTCTCTTCTGTTTCCTGAAGATCTGACGCACATTATCCTCACTGATCTGAAGTGCAGGGGGGGAAAGAGAGATGGCTGGAGGTGTTGATGGCTGTGTAGAGAGATGGTCAGGGTGGGTGTGGGGTGTCTCAAATGTACAGTAGAACTTATTCAGCTCGTTTGCAAGTTGTTTATTGCCATCAATGCTGGGGGATGGTGTCTTGTAGTTTGTGATGTCTTTCAGGCCTTTCCACACTGATGCCGGGTCGTTGGCAGAAAACTGGTTTTCCAGCTTTTTGGCATAGCTCTTCTTAGCCACACCAATCTCCTTTGTCAGTGTGTTCCTTGCCTGATTGTACAAGATCCTGTCCCCACTCCTGTAGGCATCCTCTTTGGCCTGACGAAGCTGTCTAAGTTTTGGTGTGAACCATGGTTTATCGTTGTTAAATGATAAGTAGGTCCTGGTAGGGATGCATAGCTCCTCACAGAAACTGATGTATGATGTTACGGTATCTGTGAGTTCGTCGAGGTCGGTGGCTGCAGCTTCAAAAACACTCCAGTCAGTGCATTCAAAACAGGCTTGTAAGGCCTGTTCTGTGTCGTTGGTCCATCTCTTAACAGTCCTTAATACTGGCTTAGTAGTTTTAAGTTTTTGTCTGTAAGTTGGTATAAGATGAACCAGGCAGTGGTCGGAGAGTCCTAGAGCTGCTCTGGCGACGGAACGATATGCATCCTTTATTGTGGTGTAGCAATGGTCCAAAATATTATTGTCTCTGGTGGGGCATGTAATGTGCTGTTTGAATTTAGGCATCTCATGTGTGAGTTTCGCCTGATTAAAGTCACCGAGAATGATAAAAACAGAGTCCGGGTGTTGTTGTTCTGTCTCTGTGATCAGATCAGCCAGCTGTTGCAGTGCAGTACTCACGTGTGCTTGCGGTGGAATATAAACACGGATGAGAATGAACGAGGAAAACTCCCGCGGCGAGTAGAACGGCTTACAGTTAATGAAAAGCACTTCCACGTCAGGACAGCACATCTTCTTTAACACAGTTACATCCGTACACCACCTTCTGTTGATGTAAAAGCATGTCCCACCACCGCGCGTTTTGCCCGTTGACTCCGTATCGCGGTCCGCTCTGTACAGCTGAAAGTTCGGTAGGTGTAACGCGCTGTCCGGAATGGCTTCGTTCAGCCAGGTTTCCGTGAAACACAGAGCAGCAGAGTTGTTAAAGTTCTTGTTTCTGCGTGCGAGCAGAAGTAGTTCGTCCAAAGAAATATCTGGATGAAGGGAATGTAGTGTCATGGAAAGAAACATTTATTTTCTTTTTAAATAAATGCACTAATTTTAACCTAGCAGATAACATACTGTGGATGAGAACAAAAAATTGGATGACAGTGAAATTGCCTGATTTTTATAAGGAATTGATGAGTGCTTGGGGGATATTTTTAAAGAACATTGTTTTTAATCCACATGGTAGAGAGAACATTATAAATCAGCCTTTATTCCTAAATAACAGCATATTGAAAGAAGGAAATGCAATATTATACAAAAAATGGTGGGAGGTCGGAATTGTGAAAATTAGAGATGTGTTGTACGAGTTTAAAGAAGGCTTTTTACCAGTGCAATATATCTTTGATGTTTTAGATGAAGCAAAGGAAGATTTTAGTAGAAAAGAAATAGAAAACAAATATGATGTAATAAAGAAAGCCATACCACAAGACTGGATTAAAAGAATTGAAAATATGGAAGACGAAAAACAAGGGAATGAGATTTATATAAATTTGGGTGAATTTATATGAATCCTGTTCATTCATTTCCCCCTAAAGGAAATGCTGTCCTCTGCTGCATCTCACAAACAAGCCGGTGTCCTTTAGCGACCAGGCATCTGGTGTCCTTAAAGGTGATCCAGTGGTGTGCCGTGATCGTATAGTGGTCAGTACTCTGCGTTGTGGCCGCAGCAACCCCGGTTCGAATCCGGGTCACGGCAGCATGTTCCCGTTAACCGAAAGTAATGAATGTGCTGTTTTTTACAACCTCAGCCATCTAATGGATTTCTGCCTCTCTCTTTGCTGTGTCCAGTCTTGCCCACATCCAGCCAACAGATCCGATGGGCTGCCGCCACATGCAGTCGTGGCCGTGAGGTTAAGGCGATGGACTCGAAAACCATTGGGGTCTCCCGGCGTAGGTTCGAACACTGCCGACTATGGAAGTGCCAGCTGATTTTGCTTTTCCCTTCTGTGAGAGGAATTGTGGCTTTCACGTCATTTGGTCACGGGCCTGGGTGTTTATTCCTGTAAGGTCCCGCCAGTTAGTCCAACGACGGTGTCTACTGGTGGATGAAGGTTCACTGTCTGTTCGGTCTTTCCAGTGTACAATGTTGATTTATTTTAAATCTAACTCATATCTGACTCCAATTTTAGTATGAGGTGGTTTAGAATATTAATATATTTATCTTTCTTTTTATCTGACTCCAATCATAAATAATATAAGATGCTTTTTACGGTTTGTTAATTTAGAAAGAATTTAGGGAAATGTTTGAACCTTTTGTCTTTACTCGTAACTATTACATTCCTTCATTCGGGTGCTCATGTCGCTCAGAAATCGCCTCGGCCGAAGGCGTCCCTCACGGTCGCACTCTCGTCAGTCTTGAATATCAAACAGAGGTAATTGACTAATACTTTTAGATGGCCGCTCCCATGCTTGCTCATTCTAAAGTATTTTTTACTAGTCCCCTTAGATGTACACCCTGAGTAAAATAATATTGTTTCCAATCAGAGGTCAAGGCCATTATTATAAACGTAACCGACTACTGCTCTCTTTAATATTGGTTTAGCCAAGATCATGGCTTCCCATCACACTTAATATAGAACAACATTACTTTCAAACAAAGGTCAGGCACCACATCTAGGTTAGTCGTGCAACACCTTGTTGCCCTAGCAGAAATAACTCCTTTTCCATCTAAGTACACATGAATCCATACCAAGCGTCAGTCGGATCCCTAAAATACAGTTAGTGTGCCAATGCTCCATCTCAACTGGACTTTAGTCCGTCTACTGACCTGACGTAGGAAGTGTGGAAACAAGGATACAGCGTAATCTACTAAAATGAATAATTACAGAGTAAGCAGAATATGTTCAAACATAACAATTTAATAGACAGGTAAATATGTATTATGCCAATTATTCAGTCAATTAATAAACAATCAATACAAGACATCAAATACTCAAAGATAGGTCTAAGATTAAAAGATGCATACCTGATTTCATAAAGTACATAGCATAGAGCATGGTAGCTCTACACTACGGGCTTATCTGGTTACAGAATCGCGCCGAACTTTTGGACACTTTTACCTATATAGTCAGACCAAGAATCTCCTTCAAAGTGTGTGGAACAACAATAGGCATTTGCATTTAGTGGCATCTGAAGAGATCTGAAGAGTTACTGCCTATAGGGAACAAATGGTAATTTGGATGGAAGCCCCCTAGGTAAAGGCACACCCTTAGCAGTGGGTCAAAAGATACCCGAAGTTTTATATCTATTATTTCGATTATGTCTATTTGCGAGGGAATGAGACCATTGTACCAGTCGCACTGAGACATTTTAAATGATATCAAACATGATAGATAAAGTCACTTGGATTGATATAGAACATTCATCTTTTGGGATGACCATTCTGTGTAAGTTGGATGAATAGGAGGGTGAGCGAACAGAAGGGGGTGCGGGAGATGCTTCAAATGTAAAAGAGGGAAAGGGGATGAGTGAACTTTCTCGCATTGCCACCTGGTGGGGTGTGAAGCCAGCCAGCCCATGCTTGGTAGATTCAAAGACATCAAAGTGTCTGTATATCTAAAAATCTTACAGATTACCCCCCTTTGGCCCCATGGGTCAAATATAGAAGTGTATCCATAGGGTCACTGATGTATCTTTATTGATGTCGTTCTTGGGCAGTTCAAGACCGTCTCTGCAGACTTTTTCTGTTGTAATTCACGTTCAGCAGGTAGCTAAACAGATCCAAGTTCGTTTTGCACAGCCCATTCAGTCAATAACCCATGCTTGGTAGATTCAAAGACATCAAAGTGTCTGTATGTCTAAAAATCTTACATTCCCACTTTGACTAATTCAAATCCAATGACTAGCCACAATTTGACTTTTTTGTAGTACCTAAATTCTGAAGTTGCCTAGAGAAACATTTAATAAATCGACAGCAACATCTTGTATGGCTCAAACGTACAGGCAAAAACGAAGACTTCATTGTTTTTTTCCAAGTCGCCCAGTCCTTTTTGGCTGTCCCTTTGTAGCACATTTTTTTCCCACTCCATCTGCTTCTGGAGAGTTGCTTTATGCACAGCTCCTTTCAAGACCGATGCTAGCACAGTTCCAAAAGGCCTAGACCGACTGTGCTTTTGGCCATGTTCTTGGACCATGGCTTTGGTAACCCCTGGTGGATTCAAGGTCTTCCCATGGTACAGCTCAGCAGTGGCATGGCACAGCTCTGAAATGCCATTTCCTGGAGGACAACTGCTTCTGATTTTTTTAAAGGTCGCAAGTCTGCGCTGTGATGCGAAAGTGTTGTCATCTTGCATGGGGCTTGCATGAGCCCAACTCCGCAAACAAGCACGCAGGCAAACAAAAGCCCAGATAACTCAATGGGTAGAGCATCAGACTTTTAATCTGAATGTCCAGGGTTCAAGTCCCTGTTCGGGTGAAGGCGTGTCTCTTTGTTCTTGTTTTGCTTAAATATCACTTGGTGGGTGTCCATTGTGGTGGAGCCTGCGAGAGCACTTTGCGTTGCTCTGAATTCAGATCATCAGCTTGTGAGTAAAGAGTGCTCATGAGGTTAGCTGAGTGTGTTAGATTGGAGAGTTGAGCTGTATGTGGTTCCCAGAGACTCTACGCAAAAGTTGTACAAGAGATAGTGTGGCCTGCCATACCCTTGTTGACCCTGTGCTTTGTTGCTAAATCAGCAGGAGAGAGTAAACAAATGTATGTTGTCGTGGCTGAGTGGTTAAGGCGATGGACTAGAAATCCATTGGGGTTTCCCCGTGCAGGTTCAAGCTCTCCCGGCTACGTCTTTTTGGACGTCCACAATGTTGCTGTGCTCTTTTCTTTCAATTGTCCTGTACGGAAATGCCGTCCTCTCCTGCATCTCACAAACAAGCCGGTGTCCTTTAGCGACCAGGCAGCTGTTGTGCCTAAAGGTAAGCCAGTGGTGTGCCGTGATCGTAAAGTGGTCAGTACTCTGCATTGTTGCGGCAACAACCCTGGTTTAAATCTTGGTCACGGCTGCATGTTCCCCTTAACCGAAAGTAATGCATGGGCTGTTTTTTTACAACCTCAGGCCATCAAATGGATCTCTTCTCCTGTCTGTGCTGCGTCCAGTGTTGCCCACATCCAGCCAAGAGATCCGATGGGCTGCCGCCACGTGTATTCGTGGCTGAGAGGTTAAGGCGATGGACTCGAAATCCATTGGGGTCTCCCCGCGTCGGGGTCTCCTGCCGACTACGTGACTTTGCACGTCCACAATGTTGCTGTGCTCTTTTTTATCAATTGTCCTGTACGAAAATTGCAATCCTCCTCTGCATCTCACAAACAAGCCCCTGTACCTTAGTGACCCGAAAGCTGTGGACGAGGGTCAGTGGTGTGCCGTGATCGTACAGCGGTCAATATTCTGTGTTGTGGCCAAGGCAACCGTAGTTTGAATCCGGGTCACAGCAGCACGTACCTGTTAACGGAAAGCCATGCTAGGCTGAGTTTTATCCCCTTAGGCCATCGGGTGGATTTGTCACCCAAAGTCTGCTGTATCTAGTGTTGCCCACATCCAGCCAAGAGTGCGGAAGTGTAGCAACCTGGCGTAGTCGTGGCCGAGAGGTTAAGGCGATAGACTTGAAATCCATGGGCGTCTCCCCGTGCATTTTTGAACCCTGCCGACTACGTTAATTTGTGCTTCCACAATGTGGATATGTCCTTTTCATTCATTTCCCCCTAACGGAAACGCCATCCTCTGCTGCATCTCACAAACAAGCTGGTTTCTTTTAGCGACCAGGCAGCTGGTGTACCTGAAGGTGAGCCAGTGGTGTGCCGTGATCGTATAGGGATCAGTACTCTGTGTTGTGGCCGCAGCAACCCTTGTTTAAATCCGGGTCAAGGCAGCATGTTCCCCTTAACCGAAAGTAATGCATGGGCTGTTTTTTACAACCTCAGGCCATCAAATGGATATCTTCTCTTGTTTGTCCTGTGTCCAGTGTTGCCCACGTCCAGCCAAGAGATCCGATAGGCTAACACTGCGTGTAGTCGTGGCCGAGAGGTTAAGGCGATGGACTCGAAATCCATTGGGGTGTCCCCGCGCAGGTTCGAATCCTGCCGACTACTTGACTTTGCACATCCACAATGTTGCTGTGCTCTTTTCTTTCAATTGTACTGTACGGAAATTGCAATCCTCCTCTGCATCTCGCAAACAAGCCCTTGTCCCTTACTGACCCGAAAGCTGTGGACGAGGGTCAGTGGTGTGCCGTGATCATACAGTGGTCAGTATTCTGTGTTGTGGCCAGAGCAACCCCAGTTTGAATCCCGGTCACAGCAGCACGTACCTGTTAACGGAAAGCCATGCTTGGCTGAGTTTTATCACCTCAGGCCATCGGCTGTATTTCTCACCCAAAGTCTGCTGTATCTAGTGTTGCCCACGTCCAGCCAAGAGTGCGGAAGAGTAGCAGCCTGGTTTAGTCGTGGCAGAGAGGTTAAGGCGATGGACTTGAAATCCATTGGGGTCTCCCCGCGCAGGTTCGAACCCTGCCGACTATGTTGGTTTGCACTTCCACAACATGGATATGTCCTTTTCATTCAATTCCTCCTAACGGAAATGCTCTCTTCTCCTGCATCTCACAAACAAGCCGGTGTCCTTTAGCGACCAGGCAGCTGCTGAGCCTAAAGGTGAGCCAGTGGTGTGCCGTGATCGTAAACTAGTCAGTACTCTGCGTTCTTGCCGCGGCAACTCTGGTTCAAATCCGGGTCATGGCAGCATGTTCCAGTTAACCAAAAGTAATCCATGGGCTGTTTTTTTACAACCTCAGGCCATCAAATGGATTTCTGTCCATCTCTGTGCTGTGTCCAGTGTTTCCCACATCCAACCAAAAGATCCGATGGGCTACCGCCATGTGTAGTCGTGGCGGAGAGATTAAGGCGATAGACTCGAAATCTATTGGGGTCTCCCCTTGTAGGTTCGAACCCTGCCGACTATGGAACAGACAGCTCATTTTGCTTTTCCTCTCTGTGAAAGGAATTGTGGCTTTCACGTCATTTGGTCGCGGGCCTGGGTGTTTATTCCCACTTTGACTAGTTCAAATCCAATGACTAGCCACAATTTGACTTTTTTGTAGTACCTAAATTCTGAAGTTGCCTAGAGAAACGTTTAATAAATCGACAGCAACATCTTGTATGGCTCAAACGTACAGGCAAAAACAAAGACTTCATTGTTTTTTTCCAAGTCGCCCAGTCCTTTTTGGCTGTCCCTTTGTAGCACATTTTTTTCCCACTCCATCTGCTGCTGGAAAGTTGCTTTATGCACAGCTCCTTTCAAGACCGATGCTAGCACAGTTTTAAAAGGCCTAGGCCGACTGTGCTTTTGGCCATGCTCTTGGACCATGGCTTTGGTAACCCCTGGTGAATTCAAGGTCTTCCCATGGTACAGCTCAGCAGTGGCATGGCACAGCTCTGAAATGCCGTTTCCTGGAGGACAACTTCTTCTGATTTTTTTAGAGGACGCAAGTCTGCGCCGTGATGGGAAAGTGTTGTCATCTTGCAAGGGGCTTGCATGAGCCCAACTCCGCAAACAAGCACACAGGCAAATAAGAGCCCGGATAGCTCAGTCGGTAGAGCATCAGACTTTTAATTTGAGGGTCCAGGGCTCAAGTCCCTGTTCGGGTGAAGGCGTGTTTCTTTGTCGGAGACCTCTTTTTGCTTTAATATCATTTGGTGGATGTCCATTGTGGTCGGGCCTGCGAGTGCACTTTGCGTTGCTCTGAATTCAGATCATAAGCTTGTGAGTAAAGAGTGCTCATGAGGTTAGCTGAGTGTGTAAGATTGGAGAGTTGTGCTGTATGTGGTTCCCAAAGACTCTACGCAAAAGTTGTACAAGAGATAGTGTGGCCTGCCAGACCCTTGTTGACCCTGTGCTTTCTTGCTACCTCAGCAGGAGAGAGTAAACAGATAAATGTAGTTGTGGCCGAGTGGCTAAGGTGATGGACTGGAAGTCCGTTGGGGTTTCCCTGCGCAGGTTCAAATCCTGCTGACTATGTCACTTTGCATGTCCACAATGTTGCTGTCCCCTTTTTTTTCAGTTGTCCTGTATGGAAATCCTCCTCTGCATCTCACAAATAAGCCCCTGTCCCTTAGTGAACCGAAAGCTGTGGACGAGGGTCAGTGGTGTGCCGTGATAGTACAGTGGTCAGTACTCTGTGCGATGGCCAGAGAAACCCTAGTTTTAATCCGGGTCACAGCAGCACGTACCTGTTAATGGAAAGCCATGCTAATTTGAGTTTTATCCCCTCAGGCCATCGACTGGATTTGTCACCCAAAGTCTGCTGTATCTAGTGTTGCCCACATCCAGCCAAGAGTGCGGAAGAGTATCAGCCTGGTGTAGTTGTGGCCGAGAGGAAACGGAAAGCCATTCTAGGCTGAGTTTTATCACCACAGGCCATCGGCTTTATTTTTTCACCCAAACTCTGCTGTATCTAGTGTTCCCCACATCCAGCCAAGAGTTCGGAAGGGTAGCAGCCTGGTGTAGTAGTGGCCGAGAGGTTAAGGCGATGGACTTGAAATCCATAGGGGTCTCTCTGTGCAGGTTTGAATACTGCTGACTATGTTGGTTTGTGCTTCAACAATTTGGAGATGTCCTTTTCATTCATTTCCCCCTAACGGAAATGCCGTCCTCTGCTGCATCTCACAAACTAGCCGGTGTCCTTTAGCGACCAGGCAGCTGGTTTGCCTAAAGGTGAGACAGTGGTGTGCCGTGATCGTATAGTGGTCAGTTCTCTGCGTTGTGGCTGCGGCAACCCCGGTTCGAATCCGGGTAGCTGCAGTATGTTTCCGTTAACAGAAAGTAATTCATGGGCAGTTTTTCACAACCTCAGGCCATCAAATGGATTTTTGTCTGTGCTGTGTCCAGTGTTGCCCACATCCAGCCAAGAGATCCGATGGGCTGCCGCCACTAGTATTCATGGCCAGAGTGGTTAAGGCGATGGACTAGATATCCATTGGGGTCTCCTGCCGACTACGTGATTTTGCACGTCCACAAGGTCTTTGTAGCGTGGACAATCCAGTGAGCAGAGAGCCAACTCAGAACATGCACAAAAGGGAAATTGCATGTTTCCGCCCAGGGGACCTTTCGCGTGTAAAGCGAATGTGAAAACCCCTACACTACGGAAACCTATCTTTTGGAGAAACTGCAGATCTTTCTAGTGTATTTTCTAGAGCTGCTTTGTAGGGTCTACATCGTGAAAGTCCAGCAAGCACACTGACCACCTGCTCATGCACAGCACAAAGACAGAAGTAAACTGTTTGCCACAGCATGAGGACAAGTCAACACACTTGAATTCAAGGTTGGAACAAGGTCTTTGTAGCGTGGACAATCCAGTGAGCAGAGCCAACTCAGAACATGCACAAAACGGAAATTGCATGTTTCCGCCCAGTTTCAAACAGGGGACCTTTCACGTGTAAAGCGAACATGATAACTACTACACTATGGAAACCTATCTTTTGGAGAAACTGCAGATCTTTCAAGTCTTTTTTATGGAGCTGCTTTGTAGGGTCTGCATCGTGAAGGGCCAGCAAACACACTGACCACCTTCTCATGCACAGCACAAAGACAGGAGAAAATAGTTTGCCACAGCAGAGTGGTGCATGACCTATGTCATTTTTTTTCCATAAAAAAAGACTAGAGAGATCCTGGACAAGACCAACTTGGTGCTAGTTACAGTCAACACCACTACAGTGTGTACCCAGAGAGAAGGACCCAAACGCAAATGCTGTCAAAAAAAAGGATTTAGTATCTGTTCAAAATAACGACGAGAGAGAAAAAGAAAAAAAGAGAAAGGTCAAGCCAGTGTGCTGACACAGTGTCATATTCGTAAGTTGGGCTTCTTACAATCACTTTAGCAGAATATTACTGTGAATGACTCTTCAGAAACAAATACTGCACTAATTACTCATATTTCCGAATGAATTTTTATATTAGTTGCAATAAATGCGTACAGTTTTTTCACAACAGCTTTACATAGAATGCTTCTGCTTACAGAAATTTATTGCTGTAATATTAAACACGTTTTAATTCTTAATTGTCACTGGTCAATTGTGAGATAAAATGACCAATATTATGAACATCATTAACAGTAATGTATAACAGATGCCTCATCTGGTATCTGAAGCCATCTCTTCTTTTCTGTCTTTTAAATCACACTGCAAACTATATATCTTTTCATTCAAAATCATTTCCTGACAATTATTTTATATATAGGTTTTTTGCATTGCTATGTAGTATATACTTAACCATTCTGTACACTTGCATAAAGAGTAGTTTGCTCTCTTCAAACTTAATGTTTGTTTTTTCTTTCCCAGGGTTCTGCACAGACAAAAAAGAACTGAACACGCTGCTTCAAGGAGTAGAGCTTCCCCAGCAGGTGAGTTTGGCGAATGAGATACTTCTGATGCCTAAGGTGCCCCCATCGGCACCTGTTGAACATGGACATGTTCCCATTGAGTTCCATAAGCCTGAAAATCGGGAAGGTGAGGCAGTTATTCGCCAACGAAAATATTCAAGAACTGGAACTGCAGTAGCTTCTATTACGCACACAGACACTGGGCAAGGAGGAGCATCTCCATCTGGCACACATTTTTTCTGGCCTGGGGCTTGTGGTGTTTTTCAGTTGAAATAAAACTTTTACATGTTTTCCATACACAAGAAGGCACTAACAATCAACCTATGAAGTGTTAATTACTGTGAAATTGTTTGAAGGCCAAACTATCATGTTATAGAGAAGTGCTGCAGCTGCTAGGACAGCACATCCTGTTATCTGGTATGGGTTCATGGAATGTGCAGAGAGTTTAGAAGGTTAACGGTCAGGAGCTGTGTGTACCACTCTGAAGAAACATCTGTCTTGAAGGGTCAGGTCAACTGTCAAGAAAGAATGCTTTTTGAGGCAAGAAAGAGCATGGAGTCAGATAGGAAATACCAGCTGGAACATATAAAAAGGATGTTCAAGAGCAGATAGTCAGAGTTTTTTTGAGCAGTAACTCTCCAGCGCTGTGTATGTTATTCTTGGTTTCTCTTTTTGCCTGTTTGAATAAAACTTTGATACTTTTTAAGACCATCTCCTGACTGATTTTTGAACATGCAGAGGACCAGTTTTTGAGTCCAACAGGCTCAGCACTTTTCTGGGTGGCATTCCTGGCGAGGACATTCAGATTGTTCTTTTCCACTATATCCACCATCAGCTCCACCACATCCTCCGGGATGGTCTTCTTTCTCACCATACCAACAGCCATCAGCTTCATCAGCTCCACCACCACCTCAGGAATGGTCTCAGCCATCAGCTTCATCAGCTACATCCCCGCCTCAGGAATGGTCTCACCTTCCAGCAGGCCAACAGCCATCAGTTTCACCACTGTCTCTGAATCGT
>CAIGQV010017054.1:0-11454 GCA_903798115.1 Danio jaintianensis | reverse complement strand
ATAACATTCTGGAGTATATGCAAATTGCTATTATAAAAACTTAAGCATCAACTTTTCCAATTTCCAATATTTATGTAATTCTCAAAACATTTGGCCACGACAGTAAAGCAAATAATAAATATATACACATATAATATGAATAGTATTAGTTTTAAGATTAATGAATTAATAATAATAATAATTATACTCTAAAACGCATAATTCTATTCATTTCATTAATATTGCATTTAATATTATCGTGCAATAAAGTTGCAATGAAATTATATTTAATATGCAACAAATAATGTAAGATTAATGGGTCACATGTACAGTACATATCTATTCAAATGTTGTTTTATTTTACTCTTCTTAAACTTTCATTTTGTCAGTAAATGGTTAATGATTGTTTGTTGTCAATTTGCTTTGACATGATTAGTAACCAACACACTTTCTATATGATGTCTTTGTTTTATATTTCTATGTGATGTCTTTGTTACATTATAATTAAAAACAAAATACTTATAGGAATAGTTTACTTAAAAATAAAAATACCCATAACTGACTCATCCTCAAGCCATCCTCAGTGTGACTTTTTTTTCTGTAAGATGAACACAGTCTGTTTGAAATGTTGGGCCCTCAATGCTCTATAATGATGTTGCATGGTGGCCTTTATTTTGAAGCTTCTAAAAAAAATTAATCTTCATCGGTCATGTCTTATGAAGCGGATTGATGTGTTTTGTAACTAAAATATAAACAATTTAGAAATTATATACTTCAATCTCACTGACTTTCAGCAGTGGCCGAATACACGTTGCGTGACGTATATGACCTATGACGTAAGATGCAATGATAGTGGAATCTAAAGGAATAGATGAGTCTTGCGGGAACCACTTACCACACAGTTTGTTTACCACAGAAGACGACAATGAACAAAAAAAACTATTTGGTGATAACCTAAAGTATATTAGTCTTACAATGAGTATACATGTGTTTACTCCTCCTACTTTATGTGCCATATGTCATATACATCAGTCGTACATAACGTGCATTCGGCTGCCACCAGAAGTGTGAAATTTTTCTGTTAAAAAAAACATATCAATAGGCTTTAGAAGACATGCGTCAACCCCCTGGTGGCATATGGGTTCATTTGAAGATGGATTTATAAGGTTTTGGAAGCTCCAAAATAAAAAAAGCCACTATCCAACTCCATTATACATCATGAAGAGCCAAGATAAAACTACTCAGGCTGTGTTTATCTGACATATTAATAAAATCAAACAGATGATGGTTTAAGGGTAAGCAAATTATGGTATAATTTTCATTTATGGGTGAACTATTCCTTTAAGTAAAGGAAAAAAATCTACTTGGTGTTAGATGTGTGAGTACACACACTGTTCTAAATTAACGCCAAAGTACGACATCAGCCACGGAGGAAATGAAGAAAAGTGAGTAATGGGCAGTGAATGAATGTCTTGTTTCTATATTATCGTTGCCATTCACCAATAAATCCTCCAGATTCCAAAGCATTGGGATGCTGTGCCCACGGTTCATATTCAATTTTAAAAAACCTCTTTCACATGCACACGCTGATTTTGATTTAACTTGCAGCTGTCATGCAAACAAGCACATCCAAACCGCAGGGCATCCGAGCACACATCTTCTGGAAGCAACAGGCACAAGTGTCAGATTGGAGTAGTCTAAACAGACTTGAGGAGCACAGCTGTGGGAAGAGCGTCAGTCGCTGCCAGAGAGAGTCTGAGCTGAGCACACACTGAATGTACTTTTCAGCTTGACAGACTCTCACACCGAGACACGCAGGGCCAGATGCTCCCACTTGAGGTAAACACTCACTAGCACTTGGGTCAGTTGTTAAGCAGATCCAGTGATGATCTGCAGCTCTACGGTAATGTGATAGTTCAGTAGCACGCTTGATTCTCACCTCAGGGCGATGCTGTAGGATTCAGGGTGGATGCAGGTTTGGTCCAGTGGGTTAAAGTCATTGGAGATGCTAGCAGAGCCCTTGACTTTTCTCTTCCCAGCTGTTTGCTTCTGAGGAACCTCCAGGTCTTCATTCCCTCCAGAGCCAATACTGTGTAAAGTACACAAATATTAAGAGTTTAATGTCAGTCACAATTTATATTTGGTGTTTTAATAATTACTGGAGGAAATAAAAGGACTAAATTTCTCTTACTGTGTTTATGCTGTATTGAAAAATACTGAGATGGAAAATGGGGTCATGCTTTAAATTAAAGGGGGCATATTATGCAAAAATCACTTTTATAAGAGGTCTAAATACAGTTGTTTGGCAACAGTGTGTGAATATAGCCAGCCTCCAATGGTACAAATTAATTAACTGTATTTTTATAGTCACACTTGATAAAAATGTCTGCAGAAACACTTTGATTGACATTGTCCCTTTGTGTCATCAGAGACATTATTTTACACCTTGTAAAAAGGGGAATAATAGGTCATCTTTAAGTGTTATTAACTACTAGGTAACAATGTAAATATTGTACTAATGTGGTATTGAAAAGTTCTTTTTTCTGCTGTTGAGGCAATATAGAGGTGAGGTTTACACTTTATATTACATTAGGATATCTAGTCATTTGAGATTAAAAGAAAGCCTTTATAACAAATTGTCAAAAGAATATTGACAAATATTGACAAATAATTAAATATAAAATTATTAACTAATAAACACTTTTCGAAATAATAATAATTGTTTTTACATTTTATTTGCATTTTCATCACTCAGCCAGAAAAAAACTATTTAATGCTCAGAAAACAAAGTAAATGCAGCATTTTTAAAAGCATTTGTGCTATTAGTTTTTACCACTATCATAATTTTACAGCATATATTTATTTTTTTACTTTTTGAAGTAATGCTAATTCACAGTGCGTTAATCAATACTAACAGATATAAATTATCATTAATTGATTAAGTGACTGAAAAGACAGAATGAGTGGCTGGCTGACTGACTGATTTAAAAGACAATCAAAAGTTGTCACCATAATTTGCAACAGTAATAGTACTCTATCCTTGTCATGGCATTTAAATGCAAAACCAGCATCACTGTTAGCTGATCCACCGGCATTCTAACAACAGCTTATGACATAAATGTTTACATAATAAAACCAAATTTTTATAATAATAATAAAACTAAGTCAATATATACTAAGGGGAACACATCTCATCACATTCTCCCCTAATTGACACATGTAGCTTGGTGCAAAATCATAACTGAAGTATAATAAGCCAGCTATATACCTGCGTACTGTCTCAGGGTTTATCCTGATGAAGCCGGCACACTGCTGGAAGCTCTTAGGACCAAGGCCTTTGACCAGTTTCAGCTGGTCTCTGTTAAGAAAAGGACCGTTCTTTTCCTTCCACTCCATAATACTGCGCGCTCGCCCTGCATTCAGACCTGCTATATGCCTGAAAAAACAAAACAGTTTAAAAGAAAACTTGAATATTCAAAACATACAGATTTTATTACATATTACATATTTTATTTTCTGTACATTTTAAAATGGCATCCTCAAAAATAAGTTTTTGGCAATGACCCGAGGTCTCGATGATGTTTCTTGTTTCCCATATGAGAAATATCCCGTCCAAATAACCTAAACTTAACCTTACATCTTCCAGCTTGACTTCTTCAAGTTTTAATTACAGTTTGTCTTTGGAATTAGTCATTGGTTTATATGTCAATACCGAGAATTAACCACGCATCATGGATGAACAAACTTCACTTCAGAAGTCCACCAGAGACCATGGAAATTCCTGTTCATACTTATGCAATCCCTACATGTTCACAAACAAGTCAGATATTAGTAAAAATATTGAGAACATTTTCCAGTAGAATTACCAAATGGCAGGCTAAAATCTCATAATCTTTTTGACCTTTTCATATAAAACAGAAAGCCATTCAGATGTTTTTTGTATGGGCGATTTGAAGTGGCAGCTCCCCTAAAAGCAGCTATGTAAACATTGTATGTCATCACTTATAAATAAGGCGGCGAATAATGCTGGAGCCACGAACACGTCGTCTGGAGCTCTGGTACTGAGAGCTCATTTAAAGTCAGGTAAACAGATGACCTGATCCCAGCCTACCTCACAAGCATTTAACCTTGCCTTTTAATGGGATCACACAGCTTTTCAGCTCTGAAAGGTGATGTATGTGTGTCTAAGTACACTACAGGCGCAAGGCTAGTAAAATATAGTAATCTGATCTTTGTAAAATGGGTGTATTTCAGTCTAATGCTTACATATAATCATTCGTGTTCTGATTATTTATTATTACAGTTGACACATCAGGCTTTTAATGGCCCATATGAGATATATATATTAAGAATATGAAAGAAAAAAGAACAGTTATAAAAGCTGAGCTCAGGAAGAAATAGCGAATTGGTGCAACTGTAGCCACAAACGCCACATATCAAAATAGTGCAGCAAACTACTTACATAAAATGCATGTAAATTTTTATTAATTGCTCTAAATCCTTCAATGGTCATTTAATCGCTTAGTTTTACGAAAGCTCTGTATTTTTTAAACATATTTGGTTCATATATTTTGTCGTGCTTTTTCTAATGCTAATGATTCATTTAGAGCCTAAGAAGTGACCACTTCACTTCAAGGAACACTCCTCTTTTTTGGCTACTGACTGAAATGACTCTGACGAAAGCCTAGTTGTGCACAAACACCAAAGCCAATGATAAAATTTTCATTAAATAATACATTACATTTTATGGTGACCCTCAGATTTATTATTATTTTTCTTTACCATTTTTTTATCCATTCATCCAATCTCTGGGTCTGACGGGAGCACTTTTAACTTTATTTAAACTCAATTTCCTGTTTAAAGCTTGACTCTTCTGCAGTTACATTGTGTTTGAAGACTGACAGAACATGAAATGTTGCTATTTTCTAGGTCGATATGTCTAGGAAATATACTCTCATTCTGGTGTAATAATCAAGGAACTTTGCTGCCGTACCATGGCTGCAGCAGGCGCAATTATATTACACAGCATTGTTACCTAGTTACCAAGATGGGGGCTATTTTCAAGCACTGTGTAATATCATTGCACCTGCAAAAAAACTCAACTGCTTAACTCTAGGTGACTTGTAAAATGAGTATTATCATGAATATTATTTAAAAAAAAAATCATGGCCAAGTATTATAGGTTGTCATTATAGATTGTAAAAAATAAATAAAAAAGTCTAATTGCTTTTCATGACAATATATATTTTAAACTCATTTAAGTACTTGTACTTCATGTGAAAGAAGTTTTTTTTTAGTTTTATAAAATAAAGTGAAGGCGACGCGGTGGCGCAGTGGGTAGCACGTTCGCCTCACAGCAAGAAGGTCACTGGTTCGAGCCTCGGCTGGGTCAGTTGGCATTTCTGTGTGGAGTTTGCATGTTCTCCCCGTGTTCGCGTGGGTTTCCTCCGGGTGCTTCGGTTTCCCCCACAAGTCCAAAGACATGCGGTAAAGGTGAATTGGGTAAGCTAAAATTGTCCGTAATGTATGTATGTGAATGGGTGTGTATGGATGTTTCCCAGAGATGGGTTGCGGCTGGAAGGGCATCCGCTGCGTAAAACAAATGCTGGATAAGTTGGCGGTTCATCCCGCTGTGGCGACCCCAGATTAATAAAGGGACTAAGCCGAAAAGAAAATGAATGAATGAAAATAAAGTGAACTTTTAAGAAGCATGCAGACACAATCCTAAATGCATTCTGGAAACATATTATTCCAAGTCACCGTTTTTCCGTAGTGCAAACAATTTGCAATTACTCACGAAATCCTACAAAGTATTAGACAGAGCAAATGGACATAACGAATGTGTACATTTCACTGTTTCTGTAAGCTTATTTGACTAATATTCCAGGCTATATATCTCAATTTGTGTATATGTTAGGGAACAGCAATGTTTGTGTATGTAGCTCATAATGTTTGTGTGTAGTGGGGATGTGAAAAGATGTTACGGTGCGTGCGTGCATGCGTCTGAGTGTGCGTGCGTGTGTGTGTGTGTGTGTGTGTGTGTGTGTGTGTGTGTGTGTGTGTGTGTGTGTGTGTTTGTGTGTGTGTGTGTGTGTGTGTGTGTGTGTGTGTGCGTGCGTGCGTGTGTGTGTAGGGTGTCAGACTAAACAGAGAGCTAAGCAATAGTGGGGAGGCGAGTGAGAAGTTGCCATGTTGTGACTCCTGCTGGAAAGTATTTGGTCTCTACCTCATCAGCGTCTCTGAACAGATGTTGATGTCCACTCCCACGAAGCTCACACACTCCTGTACCACCCCGTCCAGCGCTGCCCTCAGCAAACTCTGTGACACGTCGTGCTGGAAAGAGTGACCACAGTCTTAGAAAGTGTGTTTGTGCAAGAAACCAGAAGAAACGGCTCTGTTTTTGACCCCAGTTCTGAGAAGAAAATCAGACACCTTGAAGATGTTTTTCTTTCTAGTATGTTAAATTGATTCAATCAGAGTTTTGACGTGAATTAAATGTTTGCTATATCACTAAGGTTACGCTGAAATGGTAAAAGCTCTACTCAGCATCTCATGAAATGTCAAGAAAGCCAACATCTATTAGATATCTGAGCAACAAATCGCGCTGTCTCAGTCACTTTACAAAAACAAGCCATTTAGCAAGGCCAATGTTGTGTCATTGGCAATCAAACGGTAACCCTAAATACTTTGCGGTGTTCATGCTGGTCTGAGGGGGGAAAAAAGAGAGAGACGGCAGAATAAAAAGGCAGCCAGTGGATCACTTTGCCTCGAGAGACACAGAGAGAAGGTCTGAGGCTGTTTTCATTGGAAAGCATCTGTGACACTTCAAAGTCCTCTCACAGGGGTTTTCCATTAAGTGAAGGGAATTGATAAAGTTAATCCAGTCGAACTTTTCACACTTTGGAGGCGGTTTTCGAAAATGGAGATGGAATTCAAAGCAAAGAAAACCACAAGGCCAAATTCAAAACTGACCGAAATTAGGAGCAAGCAGGGAATTCTGACAAGCCTTTGTCTGTCTTGCATTGGGACCAGTGTCCATATGGAAAAAGTTAAACCAGTGCTCGAGACCTGGTAAGATGAATGTGCAATACTTCATTTGGGAGAACTCATTACCATGAACACCTTCCCCACTTAGCACAAGATTTATAGTGAAATCCACCATGGTGGCTTGGAGGAGAGGGGGGATGCTTTACTCAAAAAAACTTTACTCAAATTTAAAGCTATGGATGGAAGTAGTGGCAGATCTCATGTTTAGTATTGTGATATTTAAGTTTTAAGACTAATGCCAGATTCAGACTGTTTGATACCAGACCTGTTTGGTATCTGTTTGACGTATAATGGTAATTTGTAAAAAACAATGGTCAGTTGTGCGCAAGAACTGATCACTTTATTACATATTTTGTGTCTTATTACACACCTATCTGGAATAATTGATTGTGATTGGTCAATCATAAGATTATAAGGTAGGTTATGTAAGGGATAAAGCACATCCAGGTAGTTGTTATGGCAGAATAAAGACCAACAGCCTTATCAGCAGTATCTGTTGTAAAAGACTGAAGGGCTTCCTTCTGTGAAAACAACCACCTGGGTATATAGCTGTGTCTCATTTCAGAGGCTGCATCCTCCTAAGGATGCAGACTTCAAAGGTTAGTCCTTCGAAGTCCACACAGACCGTACTGAACATTTTGAAATGAGACCATCTAGCCTACAGAGGACAGATCTTGTCACCTAGCAACCATAACAGCTGCCGTAAATAAGCGGTAATAAAATTTGTAATGACTTTTTTCTCAAAGTGATTTTAAAACTTATTAAGTGATCTGAAGACAAAACAAGCTTCACAAAAACTGGAAATATGTTTCCTTTGATCCATACATTTACACATAAAAATCGAAACAGTCTATAAAATTACTTTTATTTATATAAGACATTTCGTAGTTACTCTTTTTGTTTTAAAGTATTTAGATGTCCAAGAAAAAAAATGAAATTTAATTCATACATTTAAAACCGTAATCCGGAGTTTTCTTTTAAAAACATCCTGCCGTTATCAGTGTACAATGAATCTTGGGATGTTCGAGACTGTGAAGGATCCACCGGTTGTATCCTTCAATACCTGGGTAACGAAGAATGCATTTTGAGGCTGCATATGAAGGAGCCTGTAAATTTCTTTGAAATGAGACAGTCTTCGTCGCGCCGTGATGACGTAGCGCCCTTTGAATCACTTGGCCATGTAGCCATCACTTACTACATGGCTACTTAACACAAAACATAAAAAAATAGGAACAAAACATTGTTCTGAGCCATAATAGCTGATTAATTCTTTAATTGAAAGCAAAGCTTCTATTTTGTTGCGTATTTCCTAATTTGTTCATCCCCAACAATCCCTTTGTGAAGCACATGTCAGTGTCCTCAAGATTACACAGAAGAATGAATGCTCCGTCAACTGTCACTGAGTTGCTATGGTTATTAATAACATTTAGGGGAAGCGTATTTATTTCGCACTGTGATCAAAACTGACTAGAACTACCTGTGCATTAATTTTTTTTATTGCACACCTTAAAGCCAATCAGAATCAAGAATTTCAGCAGACCATGGAATAGTCCCAGATAAAACTACATTTTCTACTACTGCCCCTTTGAAAAGTTTTATACTTTTATTTCTAAGAGTGTATATATGAATGTTTGCACCATCTTATAACCGAATACTAATATAAGTAGGTTTGTTTTGGATACATTTTCTTTCTGCAAGCTTTATGCTTAATTTATTCAGTCAGTTATTACAGCTCAGATCAATCTTTTCTGTCTAGTTGTTTACTTTTGTGTCAAGCAGCCATGTAATAAGCAGGATAATGCACATCCAGCTGGTTGCTTTTGCAGAATAAAGCCTTTGCATTGGGCTGCTGATGAGTTCTGTGAGAGCAACTGGCTGGATGCACATTATCCCTTACATCCGATGCAACATCTGGGATGTTTCAACATCCTAATAGAAAGACTAACAATGCTTACATTCAATTTTTGGTGTATTTTTCATAGCCCTATTTGGTGTCAGGGACGTTTATTCTCTTGAGCCTACTGAAGGGAAATGGTGCTTTCTTCATTAATGTTTTGTGCGATATGCCTAATTATGCCCATAAGTTAATTTCCCAACTTTGGATGGAAACACAGCTGTTGCTTTTGTTCTTATTGCTGGAACTAAATCAATAGCAAGCAATGATTGATCAGGAAGCAATGTGTAGCCTGACAAATCTAGTCAAATCAGCATAATATGACAGAGTGCTATTGCAACAGAAAAACAATATTATGTAGTCTGAAGCCAGGATAAAAGCTTGGAGAAGTGACCAAAAAAGAAGAAAAGGAACAAATATTTAAAATAACAAAACAAAAACATGAATGAATCATTCACAATAAGATCAATAACCAGCATTTAAAACAGATCATTCACATTTCACACTGCCGTATAAGATATTTTCAGATCAATACATATAAAACAAAATAATGTAAATAATGTAAACATCATACTGTACATGTATGCTTCTTTAAACCATTTCTGTCCATGGAAATCACAGAAATGCTGTAAAAATATTCAA
Source organism: Danio jaintianensis (assembly GCA_903798115.1). Lineage (NCBI taxonomy): Eukaryota > Metazoa > Chordata > Actinopteri > Cypriniformes > Danionidae > Danio > Danio jaintianensis. The sequence continues at coordinate 1,892 of CAIGQV010017054.1, read as the reverse complement.
TCATAAAAAGTTCATTGACTTCAGTTTTATATACATAAAGATTCAAAGCACTTTTGATGAGTTGTTGAGCATAAGGCATTTTACATCACCTGCCCCTTTTAGGGTTAAACATAGAGAGGTCACAAGTCTGAATGCTCTAATTTTCTTTTTAATTAGGGGGAAAACCCAACATTAAAAGAGCAGCAATGACGGTTCGTGGTGGTTTGGGAGTGTGTCATACGTAAGCTTGTTCTGTGTACTTTTCTGTGTAAATTTACAGTGCAAGTAAGAGCTAATGGTCTCAAGTTCTCTTTGCGTGTGCTAGTGTGTTACCATGTTTGTGTGAATACAAATACAGTATATTAAACAGACGGAGAAGCCCACAGGCCTCATACAACTAACTCAATATACACATTCAACCTCACTCGTGCACACACAGTCACACACTAACACAAGAACAGGCCGAAATAATAAACAAAGATATAGACGATATATTTCCCTCATATTTGGACACAGTGGTTTACTTTCTGGGAGTGTTAGTGTTTGACATTTCTCAACCAATTCAGAGAAGTGCTAGGATCGTGTGGATTTGGATACTTTATCATATTAACTTTTGTTTGAATAATTGAAAATCAACGTTAGATGGTTTAGAAGCACAAAATAGTGCAGAACACATTTTATGGACAAACACGTGTGCTGAATGACATTTGTCTGTTTGGTACTCATATTTACATTCATAAATAGCATACATCCACTGATCCTTCCACTGATCCATCCTTCCACTGTCATAATGTTTAAAATTACACACAAATTGATGCAATATGCCAGCTGAGGAACTGTTATCCGATCTAATAAAATGCAATACATTTGAACTGCGAAAATGTGGCCAACCAAACAAGAAAACGTCAAAGTGGCCCGAGAAGCAGATGTTCTTTCAAGAAAAAAAGCACCTCAAAACAAATGTTGTTGCCTAGAGAAATCTGATCTTGTAAACTCATTAGCAGATCTGGCTGTTTGTCCACAAAACACATGTCCGTTGAGAGCACTCCACAAAAAGATGTGACGAGTGATTTTTGACCCTTTCATGGCTGAATATATATATACACAGTCGTGGCCAAAAGTTTTGAAAACGACACAAATATTAGTTTTCACAAAGTTTGCTGCTAAACTGCTTTTAAATCTTTGTTTCAGTTGTTTCTGTGATGTACTGAAATATAATTACAAGCACTTCATACGTTTCAAAGGCTTTTATTGAAAATTACATGACATTTATGCAAAGAGTCAGTATTTGCAGTGTTGGCCCTTCTTTTTCAGGACCTCTGCAATTCGACTGAGCATGCTCTCAATCAACTTCTGGGTCAAATCCTGACTGATATCAACCCATTCTTTCATAATCACTTCTTGGAGTTTGTCAAAATTAGTGGGTTTTTGTTTGTCCACCCGCCTCTTGAGGATTGACCACAAGTTCTCAATGGTATTAAGATCTGGGGAGTATCCAGGCCATGGACCCAAAATTTCAACGTTTTGGTCCCCAAGCCACTTAGATATCATTTTGCCTTATGGCACGGTGCTCTATCGTGCTGGAAAATGCATTGTTCTTCACCAAACTGTTGTTGGATTGTTGGGTGAGCCCACTCCCTTGGATGAGAAGCAACCCCACACATGGATGCTTTATTATTGGCATGACACAAGACTGATGGTAGCGCTCACCTTTTCTTCTCCGGACAAGCGTTTTTCCAGATGACCCAAACAATCGGAAAGGGGCTTCATCGGAGAATATGACTTTGCCCCAGTCCTCAGCAGTCCAGAAGATCAATCTGTCCCTGATGTTTTTTTTGGAGAGAAGTGGCTTCTTTGCTGCCCTTTTTGACACCAGGCCATCTTCCAAAAGTCTTCGCCTCACTGTGCGTGCA
>CAIGQV010017049.1:333668-363646 GCA_903798115.1 Danio jaintianensis | reverse complement strand
TATACTGATCACAGCAGTGCTGCTACGGAGAAAGCTAAAAATGTTCTGTAACTGTGTGGTATACATTTTGTTCTTTATTTATGGGGGGATCTCAATGCTGGTACTTTATCATCATATAATCCATAGAGAAGTGCTGCTACAAAAATACCAGTACACACAGACATTTTCTTCATGTCTAGCTTCCTGCTAGGCGTGTTTGTGTGTATTTGTTCTTTCTATAACAGTAATTACTAACAGCAGTGCAAAGTAAATCTGTCACTGATACACTGTTACTCTTAGGGCATAGTCACACTAAGCCCGGTTGCCTTGTACCGTGCCCAAGCACAATTGTCCCCCCACGGTTATGCTTTGTTTGTCTAGGAAACACTGCACTCTTTTGAGAAAAGCACTCTCTCTCACACGGCACAGTGGAGTTTATGTGCGAGTTCCATGCTGAGTGCGAGTACGCCCTTAATCTGTTGAGTAAAGCTTCTGTTTGCTTAATATGAGATTCCGTGGCCCAAACTAAGTCACAATAAACTATACATTTAGTTGTCTTTACAGAGCATAGCTTTATGTAATCAAAGTTGAAGCGGATCATCATGCCCCGGATAAGACACCATCATGTCGTAACCATGTTACGACACCATCACTAATGTTTGATTTTTGTCCCCTTTTCTCTCTTTGTGGTTTGTCTAGTTTATGTGGCGTTGTAAAGACTGTGGTGCGGAAGTGTCTAAGCGATCAGAAATTCTTAAACATTACAGACTAAAACATAGTCATCTTGGGCATGTCCATCAAATTAAGTGTATATACCCTAATTGTCCATGTGTATTTATGACTTGGAATTCACTTTTGTCACATTTGTCAAGGAATCACGAAAATACCTTAAAGCACTCTGACATATTTACTTCATTTTCCTGTCATTTATGTGGCTGTAGTGAACTTGGAACAGAACATGATTATTTTGTGCACATAGGCCATCATCTGAAAAACAACGAGACAGTCACATGTATGTTTAAAGGCTGTGAATACACATCCAATGTATACAGCACCTTCAAGTCGCATAAAAGTCGGATTCACAGCTTACATACGTTGAGAGATTTTAAGCATGGTGTAGTCCAGGGAACTAGTGTAGCTGAAACTGAAGAGCCTGGTGTTTCAGACAGTGAAGAATTCTGTAATGAAAGTCAGTCTGATGACATTGATTTAGATAAGTCAAAGGATCAGTCAGAGATAATAGAACAAAAAATTGCTGCAGTGTTATTAAAGCTGGAAAATATTTTTCATGTGCCAAGTGCTGCAATTGATGAATTGCTGGAAGAATTTCAATATTTGTTGAGCACAGCATCTTTGTGTAGTACAAGAAATGTGATACATGACACTGAATAGTTACAACCTGCAAATTGACCGGTCAGTCATTGAAGAACTTGCATCGGCCCTGTGTACATCTAATCCTGTCTATAAGTCAATTGGCAAAGGTTGTCCTTTAAGCGCAAAAAATACTACAGAGAAAATTTTCAAGCTGTGGAACCCATAGAATATATCTTGGATGACAAAGATAAAAGAACGCTGCAGTATGTTCCAGTATTAAAGTTTTTCAGCAGCTTTTTACTAATGGTCACATTCCTAACAAAGCATTAGATAATCACCTCATATCAGAGGGCAGAGGAGATGTGAAATACGAGTCTTTTCGAGATGGTCAGTTTTTTAAGGATAACCATTTTTTGTCAGAAGGTGAGCTGCGAGTGTTGTTAAATTTTTATGTGGATGATTTCGAAATTTGTAATCCACTTGGCACATCTCGTAAAAAGCACAAGATCTGTGGCGTTTACTGGACTCTCAGCAATTTACCACCAGGTTGTCATTCTTCGTTGTCTTCAAATTATTTGGCCTTACTCTGCAGATCTGATGATGTGAGGAAATATGGCTATGAAAAGGTACTAGAGCCCTTGTTGAGGGATCTTGCCATTTTGGAAAGTCAAGGTATTTTTTTTTTGCTCAGCTTGGAGATTTTGTTAAAGGCACAATACAGTGTGTTGTAGCAGACAATTTTGGGGCACATGGAGTTGCTGGATTTATTGAAAGTTTTGCAGGTGAATACACTTGCCGCTTTTGTCTGGCAAAAATGTCGCAAATTCAGGAGAGTGAAGTGAGTTCAGGGACATTTACTCTCCGAAGCAAAGAGATGCATGAAATGCATGTTAGATCAGCACAGGAAAATGCAAAACCTTGTTACGGTGTTAAAAGGAAGTGTGTTTTCTCTTCATATCTTTCTCATTTCAATGTCTGCACAGGCTACCCTCCGGATGTTGCACATGACATTATTGAAGGAACATTACCGGTTGAGTTGGCTCATTGCCTCAACTTGTTAATTTCAAAAAAGTATTTCACACTTGACAAACTCAATGAGTCCATTCAGAAATGTCCTTACAAGTGGACAGACAAAAGTAATCATCCTCATCCCATTCCCAGGACATTCATGCTGAATAAAAGCATTGAAGGAAATGCGCATGAAAATTGGAGTCTGTTGCGATTGCTTCCGCTTTTGATTGGACATTTGGTGCCCCCAGATGAACCTGCCTGGCAGGTCATTTTGGACCTTAAAGATATTGTTGAGCTAGTTGTTGCACCAGTGCACACAACACAATCCATTGCTTTCCTTGAAGCCAAGATTTGTGACCATAGAGCTAGGTTACGAGAGGTTTTCCTGGTCTAAACCTGTTGCCGAAGCATCATTTTGTGGAACATTATCCACAGATGATCAGATTTTTTGGTCCACTAGTTGGGTTGTGGACAATGAGGTTTGAGGCGAAACACAGTTTTTTTAAGCAGGTGGTCCGTCACACACGCTGCTTTAAAAATGTACTCTTGTCCATGGCGGTGAAGCATCAGTTCATGATTGCTTATAACTTGGTGTCAACCACAACCGAAACTTCTACCTTGACTGTCTCAGCTGTCTCAACTGTCTCTGTTGACATTTTACATCAGGATGTGCAGAAGGTTCTGCAGTTGGAATACCCTGATATTACTCACATTCAACTCACAAAGAATGCGTCTGTTAATAGAGTTAACTACAGAGAAGGTATGGTTGTTGTTGTTTATGGCTCTGTAGGTGGCTTACCAGAGTTTGCAGAGGTTATCCAGGTGGTTGTAGTGGAAAAAAAACTTTAGCTTTATTGTTAAAAAGCTTGATGCATGGTATAGGGAGCATTTTAGGGCATTTGAGTTATGTCCCACTTCAGAAGTCTCCCTCATTCAACTTGGTGCCTTGTTGGACCAGTACCCCTTGGCAGATTGCAGGATTGGAGGCCGGCGAATGGTGATACTTAAACGATTCATACAGATACAAGGTTGGATTATGGTGGTTCTTGTTGTGTTCATATGCTGCATGAGTTAATACACTAATACACTAAATATGGTAACAAGAGGGCAGCCTGACATTTCTTACAGGAGGAATAATTTTGTTTTTAGTAATGATAGAACTTTTTTTTAGAGAAATCCAATCATCTGACATCTCCCTGTACTAAACTACCCTCATGTTGCCATTATATAAATGTGCATGTTAAGGAAAACATTTGTGACTAAAATAATACAAATTAGTGTTCAAATCTGTCAGTTTAAATATATCATGTTCAAAGGATGAACTACCACACAACCACAAACAAAGAAAAAAATATCTCAGTGTTCTTCATTCCACGCAAAGAAAGTAATGGTAAAAATTCATTGTTTTCAAGTGCAGAATAACATTACAGATTGGAATTGTGTGGTGGTATGATCCTGCTCTTGTTCCGTTCATAAAAAGTTTGGTTCGTACTAAGTAACAATAGTACGAAATGCTGATTTACCTTTTCTTTTTTTGTCTTTAACAATTAGATTGAAGAATGGCACAGCATCTGAAGTTGAGAGTCATTGTGGGCGACGATGACAATAGAAGACTTGATCTCCATTCAGGAATGCCAGAAAGTTTGGCAGAGTTCCACAATACAATTTGCCAAGCATTTGGAATTGAAACAGACTTTCGTATTCAATTCATGGATCCTGACTTCAACAATGAGTTCATGAATGTTACATCAGTACACGACATAAAGGACAGAAGTACAATCAAGTTGGTGTACATAGCAACCCTAACTCTAACCCCCCTAAATGATGTGGGTTTGAGTCCATCTTCTGTAATGCAGAATGCTCCCAGCACTTCTGGATCATCTGGAGCACCAGTGAGCAACCGAACATCTCCCATTTCCTCACAGGCCTCATTGTCCACAACAGACTCGGATGACACCATCATTCTGCCACATTCAGACAATGAATTGAGATCACGTGCATGGCCACGTGAATTCCCCATTCCTCACTTTCCATACAATGTAGAGGTGCAGCTTCAAAGTGGAAATGACCGCTTCAGAGAAACTGGCACTCAACTGAAGATTACTCCAGGGTTGAAGTCTGACATCTTAGAGAAGCTAGCCGAGGAGATCTTCCAGTATACAGCGTACCCACAAAATTACCAAATAGATGAGGTAGCAGAGGTACTCATCAAAAAATTTCCCTGTTTGAAGGAACCATCTGCCACTGGTTACTATGGCTGGATGATTAGCCTAAAATATAAAATGGCTAATTACAGAACAAAGATGCGAACTATTGGCTTTCCAGAAGTGACTGTAAATGCTTTGAAAAACAAACATAGTGACTGCCTCTCAGCCAAAAATGTAAAGAAGCCTAAAAAGGCTGAAGTCAACTTTTGTCCTTCACACCCTGCTGGCGAAACGGATGAAAGCTTAGAAAATGTCAGACTTGAAATGTTGAATGATGTCAGACAAAGAAACATGTGTAAAAAAGAAGATGTCAAAAACATTCTCCTATAGAAGAAAAGAGGTAGTGCAGGAAAATCCAGCTGCCGGACAGTTTAAAGCCAGGTGGCCTGCACTTTTTCACATTGATGAGGTAAGCACATGCTTGCTCCCTAGGTTTTTACATTGCACTTTGACCCATTGTGTAAGGATTCGTTGGGCTGCGTTTCTCCTCCTGGTCAGAAGGAGGCGCTCCTGGCTTGTTACACACCAGCATCCAACTTCTGCAATTCCTCCAGAACAGTGGAGGGCACACTTTCCCGCCATCTGCCATATGCCACCAATAAACCAGATTAACAACACCTGTGTTTTACCCTATATAAGTCTGTGTGTAACAAGCCAGTGTGTTCAGTCTTGAGCCATTATTGCCTGGTGTTCTCCTGATTCCCGTGAGAAACTAAGTGACACTCGTGTGATTTTGACAATTGTATCTGTTTTTGTTTTGTTTATTCACTGGAAGCTCGGCTTCATTTTTGTTGTACTTTGGAATTCTTATTTTTTAAGTAAAGATCTCTGTTTATGGCGACGCGGTGGCGCAGTGGGTAGCACGTTCGCCTCACAGCAAGAAGGTCGCTGGTTCGAGCCTCGGCTGGGTCAGTTGGCATTTCTGTGTGGAGTTTGCATGTTCTCCCCGTGTTCGCGTGGGTTTCCTCCGGGTGCTCCGGTTTCCCCCACAAGTCCAAAGACATGTGGTATAGGTGAATTGGGTAAGCTAAAATTGTCCCTAGTGTATGTGTGTGAATGAGTGTGTATGAATGTTTCCCAGTGATGGGTTGCAGCTGGAAGGGCATCCGCTGCGTAAAACATATGCTGGATAAGTTGGCGGTTTATTCCGCTGTGGCGACCCCAGATAAATAAAGGGACTAAGCCGAAAAGAAAATGAATGAAGGAATCTCTGTTTATTTTTCCCAAAACTAAAGCCTCAAGTCTCTTTACTAGTCTTCTGCTCTTGGGTTCATCAGAAGAGGAGTTAGCTCAACTGGGAAAATCCCTAGCTTTGAGTCCCAGAGACCCGGGTTCAATCCTCACCTAAACCGCCTCGTTACAGCAAGACTGAACCATGGAAATGAACCCAGCAGGAGAAGCTTCACCACCTTTCAATGTTGAATGTATTCTGTCTGCCTTGACTGATCAAGCAACCACTATCCAGAAGCATGAGCAGATTCTTGCCGAGATCCTTCAGCGGCTAAGTCTTCAACTCCCAGCTCCCCAAGGTGCCCAACATGTAGTCGTTCCCCCAGCTTTTTTTGCTACTTCATCTGAGCCCAGGTTACCAGCACCGGAGAGGTTTGATGGAGACCCAGAGAGGTGTCGAGGGTTTATTACCCAGTGCACGTTGGCTTTTCAATTACAACCCAGCAGTTTCCCCACAGAGAACAGTAGGGTAGCATATATCATCACTCTACTTACGGGCAAAGCTTTGAATTGGGCCACATCACTATGGGACCAGAAATCTCCCCTCGTCAACAACAGTACCAGTTTCATTACAGAGATGAAGAAGGTCTTCCATCATCCAGCCAGTAAAGGAGATGTGGGTTATCGTCTACTCCAACTCTCTCAGGGCGAGAGGAGTGTGGCAGAGTTTTCTATTGAGTTCAGAACACTGGCCTCAGAGAGTGGATGGGACGAGCTAGCACTGAGAGCAACCTTTCATCGGGCCTTGTCTTCTGAATTAAAGGATGAGCTGGCATTTAGAGATCCCGCGCCAGATCTTGAGTCCCTCATTGATGTTGCCATCCGGGTAGACCATCGCCTAAGAGAACGACAACAAGAACGAGGAAGGGAGACTAGGTTATTTGACCCTTACGTACGTACTAGCCCCATCACTCAGCCCCTTCAACCCAATGATCTTGAGGAACCAATGCAGCTGGGGAAAACCAGATTGACCCAGATCGAACGAGATCGGCGGATGAAGGGACGATGCTGTCTCTACTGTGGAGGGCCAGATCACTTCCGCTCCACTTGCCCCGAACTGAAGGGTCTCTCGTCCAGGGAGAGGGGGACCCGGGCGAGAGTAGATGTTTCCCCCTGTGCTATGACTTCCGGAGTGTCCATTCAAGCCACGATCACCCAAGGCAGCCAACTTCATCATCTTAGTGCCTTCATTGATTCTGGAGCTGCTGGTAATTTTTTGGACATCAACATGGCTAATGATTTGGGTATTAGAACCATAGTTCTCCAGAGACCCCTCACCATTACAGCATTAGATGGCAGACCTCTTGGCTCAGGACAGGTTAGTCACTGCACCACGCCTCTCCAGTTAAAGATAGGGACACACAGAGAAGAGATACAATTTTTTTTTGATCCATTCACCAGAACATCCCTTAGCTTTTGGTTTTCCTTGGTTAATCCATCACAACCCTTTTATAGACTGGCCCAGATGTGTTGTAAAGAGTTGGGGTACTAACTGCTGTATTTCTGATTTTTCCTTCTGCCATTCTCTCGAGCCACTGGAAACACTTCCTGGACCCCAGCCCGATCCCTCCAGTCTTCCTTCAGCCCACACTATAACCATACCTACCACAGAAGTACGGGTTACACCCAAGCCCAAGCCAGTCACTACCAAGTCTCCAGCCTCCCTGCCAGAGCTACCCAAGGATTCTCCATGTCTATCCCGAGTTCCCCTTGAATACATGGATCTCAGTGAAGTCTTTAGTAAGTCTCAGGCTACTTCGTTACCCGCGCACCGTCCTTACGATTGTTCCATTGAACTTGTACCTGGAGCATGCCCAACTCGTGGAAGATTATACTCCCTCTCCATTCCTGAGAGGACTGCCATGGAGAAATACCTGAACGAGGCCCTAGATAGTGGATTTATTCGTCCATCAACCTCACCTGCGGGAGCAGGCTTCTTTTTTGTTTCCAAGAAGGATGGGAGTCTTCGGCCCTGTATTGATTACAGAAGTTTGAATCACTTAACCATTAAGAATCACTATCCATTACCCCTGATGAACACCGCTTTTGAGATACTGCAGGGCGCCACTATCTTCACAAAGTTGGACCTCAGAAATGCATACCATCTGGTCAGGATCAAAGAAGGAGATGAGTGGAAGACGGCTTTCAACACTCCAACGGGCCACTATGAATATCAGGTAATGCCTTTTGGCCTTGTAAATGCCCCAGCCGTCTTCCAGGCATTCATTAATGATGTCCTTAGAGAGATGCTGAACAAGTTTGTTTTTGTTTACTTGGATGACATACTCATTTTTTCAAGTAGCTATCAAGAACATGTACAGCATGTTCGGCAGGTCCTCTCCCAGTTGCTGAGAAACAGGCTCTTCGTGAAGCTGGAGAAGAGCGAATTCCATGTCTCCAAAGTGTCGTTCCTTGGGTTCATAGCATCTAGATGTAGCCTTCAGATGGATCCTGGCAAGATCAAGGCAGTACTGGAGTGGCCACAACCACGTTCAGTCAAGGAGGTACAACGATTTTTGGGGTTTGCCAATTTTTATAGGAGATTTATTAGAGGCTTCAGCTCCATTGCAGAACCACTCTCTACTCTTACTAAAAAGACTGCCAAATCATTTGTATGGACTGAGACGGCTAATAAGGCCTTCAACAGACTAAAGCTTCTCTTCACATCTCCCCCCATTTTAGCTCTTCCGGATCCAGAGCTTCCTTTTGTAGTGGAGGTGGATGCTTCCAACGTAGGCGTAGGAGCGATCCTTTCCCAAAGAAATAAGACGGATAACAAACTTCACCCATGTGCTTATCTTTCTCACAGGCTTACCACGGCACAGAGGAATTACGACATCGGGAACCGAGAGCTTTTGGCAGTCAAAGTGGCATTAGAGGAGTGGAGACACTGGTTGGAGGGGGCCAAACATCCATTTCTCATCTGGACAGACCACAAGAACCTCACCTACATTAGATAAGCTAAGAGGTTAAACTCCAGGCAAGCTCGCTGGGCCCTGTTCTTTAATTGTTTTGACTTTACTCTCTCTTATCGCCCAGGCTCTAAGAATTTAAAGCCAGACGCACTCTCGAGGCAGTTTGGGTCGCTAGAGGGTGAGGCCACACCGGAATTCATTATACGTACCTCCAGAATGGTTGGTGCAATTCAGTGGGGAATTGAAGAGACTGTCAGGAGAGCACAGCCACAATCAGCTCCAGGTAATTGCCCTCCAGGGCGTGCGTCTCTTTGTACCTAACCATCTACGCTCTGAAGTGTTGCAGTGGGCTCATGCCTCCCTCCAATCGGGTCACCCTGGGGCTACTAGAACACACAAGCTCATCCAGAGAAAATTTTGGTGGCCAAAACTACAGAAGGATGTCCGAGACTTTGTTGCCGCTTGCTCTATCTGTGCACAAAACAAAGAACCCAGAACCCGACCTCAAGGTTTGCTGCATCCACTGCCTATTCCCAAACATCCATGGACACACATTTCATTGGACTTTGTTACAAGCCTACCGGAGTCCAAAGGTAACACAGTCATTCTGGTGGTAGTGGACAGATTTTCAAAGGCATGTCACTTACTCCCCCTGCCCAAACTCCCAACAGCAAGTCAGACAGCAGAGCTTCTCATGAGGGATGTGTTCAGAATCCATGGCTTTCCGCAAGACATGGTTTCCAACCGGGGGCCACAGTTCACGTCCAGATTCTGGAGGGCATTTGGTCAGCTTATTGGGTCCTCTATTAGTCTTTCATCTGGCTTTCATCCCCAATCTAATGGTCAGACAGAGAGGGTAAACCAAGAGATTGAGAGGTCTCTGAGATGTTTGGTCTTAGACAATCAGACCACTTGGAGCTCTCGGTTGGTCTGGGCGGAGTTTGCACATAACACCCTTTTCCACTCTTCTTTGGGAATGTCTCCTTTCGAGTGCCAGTATGGTTTCCCTCCCCTTATGTTTCCAGGACAGGAACCAGAAGTCAGTGTCCCAGCTGCTACACAACTGGTCCACCGATGCAGACGATCATGGCAGAGAGCTCGAGTAGCCTTATTAAAAGCCACCCAACAACAGCGAAGGCAGGCAAACAAGCATCGAAGGCCAGGACCCACACTTCGGCCAGGTCAGAGAGTATGGCTTTCAACCAGGGATCTTCCTCTTCGGGTAGAGTCTCGCAAGCTGGCCCCACGCTACATTGGTCCATTTAAGATCATCAGAAAGATAAATCCCGTATCCTACCGGCTACTGCTGCCCAGGTCTATGAGAATTCACCCCACCTTTCACATATCCAAATTAAAACCTGTTGTATGCTCCTCTCTCTCCCCAGCCAGCAAGCCCATACCCAAACCCCGCATCATTGATGGTAGACCGGCGTACACAGTACGCAGACTTCTGGATTCTCGACTGGTCAATGGGAAGGTGCAATACCTTGTTGACTGGGAGGGATATGGTCCAGAGGAGCGGTCATGGGTGCCGGCCAGAGATATTCTGGACCCCGTACTAATCGCCGACTTTAAACGGGCCCAAAGACAAGTCTAGAGGAACGTCAGGAGCCGTTCTTAAAGGGGAGGCTCCTGTAAGGATTCGTTGGGCTGCGTTTCTCCTCCTGGCCAGAAGGAGGCGCTCCTGGCTTGTTACACACCAGCATCCAACTTCTGCAATTCCTCCAGAACAGTGGAGGGCACACTTTCCCGCCATCTGTCACCAATCAACCAGTTTAACAACACCTGTTTTTTACCCTCTATAAGTCTGTGTGTAACAAGCCAGTGTGTTCAGTCTTGAGCCATTATTGCCTGGTGTTCTCCTGATTCCCGTGAGAAACTGTGACACTTTATTCGTGTGATTTTGACCCTTGTGTCTGTTTTTGTTTTGTTTATTCACTGGAAGCTCGACTTCAGTCATTTTTGTTGTACTTTGGAATTCTTATTTTTTTGAGTAAAGATCTGTTTATTTTTCCCAAAGCCTCAAATCTCTTTACTAGTCTTCTGCTCTCGGGTTCATCAATAGAGGAGTTAGCTCAACTGGGAAAAGCTCTAGCTTTGGGTCCCAGAGACCCGGGTTCAATCCTCACCTAAACCGCCTCGTTACACATTGTAAATATAAAAAACATATTAATAAGGATGCAGGACGCTGGTCCAGTTTTGATTTCTTGTCATTACTCTTGATTGATAGCAATACATCTGGCTAGAACACACTGTACACCTAATATAAGAAAATTTGAATATATCTATTTAATAGCTACAAAATATCATTACACCAATGGCTGATCACAGCGCTCTTTGTCTTCTGTTGTTGTTGTTTTTGTGTGTGTAATAGATAAAATGCTGAATTCCAGCGCATAACAACCGTCCCACTTGAAACATCCTTCATGGCTCAGTTGGACAGCCATTTACCCCAGCTGACATCTATTTTCAACAAAAAGGGAGGTGTTTCTGGCCAAAAACTAGCCAAACATCTGGCGATCTTGCAAGAGGTAAACATGTTTTTACATTTTAGTAGAAAATATCATATACACTGTGGAGAAACCTGAAATGTACCGGTCTAGTGCCAGCCTTGATTATTTGTAAGGGGCAAGGTTCCTAAGGCTACATCCACACTACTACATTTTTGTTTTAAAACGGAGATCTTTTGGTACATTTGCACCTACCATGCAGACTGAGCTGTCACCCTACACACTCAGACCTGAAAATGAAGTCACAATACACTAACATTCTTTAGCTAAAGAAGGCAGTCCATTTACAGAATGAATAATGTGTCAGAGACGGGGTTTAAACCCTGGTCTCCCGTGCCACAGTCTGAATGATCAACCACTCAGCCACAGGAGGATAATGAACCCAACAGTATTTACAAAAATAAAAATAAAAAATCCAAAATTGGAACAAACAAAAAAATATAGAGTTAACCCTCTCAGGCTCAAATTAAGTTTTAGAAACAGGAAAAATCTGATATTTGGGGATAATTATTATATGGGGTAGTACAATAGAATCCTGACTTTTTTTTAGAGAGAGACCTTCACATGCAAGGCATTCTGGGATGTTGCAGATTTGCAACATTGGCCCAGTGTGGTAATTAGACACTGACGACTGAATATGATATGAACAATAAATTTTTATATACAACTTTTCAAACAATGTAACAAATTGCTTTTCAGTGGCAGAACAACAACAAAAACAATATGGGATCCAAATCCAATATCTCAAATCCTCATTGAGTAGGTCATGTTTCCAAGTCACTTTGTCATGTGGTACTGTAGTGTTTTTCAGTAAAACTTGTACATGTTTTCCATACACAAGAAGGCACTAACAAACAACCTATGAAGTGTTAATTACTGTGAAATTGTTTGAAGGCCAAACTATCATATTATAGAGAAGTGCTGCAGCTTCTGAGAACAACATGTCCTGTTATCTGGTATGGGTGATGGAAAGTGCAGAGAATTTAGCAATTACAGGATGCAGGAGCTGTGTGTACCACTCTGAAGAAACATCTGTCTTGAAGGGTCAGGTCAACTGTCAAGGAAGAATGCTCTGAGAGGCAATCTGCCTAGCAACATTGATGTAAGATGGAGTCAGAGAGGAAGTACTAGCTGGAACATATAAAAATGGTGTTAAAAAGCAAATAGTGAGAGTTGAATCTCTACAGCACTGATACACGTTACTCTTGGTTTCTCTTTATGCTTAAGTGAATAAAACTTATGAATTTTGACTGATTGACTCCGAACCCATTTTTGAACATGCTCTGGACCCTTTGAAGTCCAACAGTACTCCAAGAAACAGTTTTTGTCTTTTGTAAAGCACAGAAGTACTTTGCACTTCAGGCAGGCCATTTGCGTGTAGCCATTCTTGCACAGTCTGCATCGTCCACGTTTCTCAGCATGGATGGGGAAATGATCGCATCGGTCTAATCTGACATCAACCGATGGTGCAGAGATCCTCTGAAGTGGAGGTGGAGGTGGGGCACCTTGATGGGACGTTGGATCATCTTCCAATGACGGTCGTCCTCTTTTCCTACTGTTCAAGTCAGCCTGTTTGCCAACCTTGATGAGGGCATCTGCAACTTGAACACGGAAGTCAAGAAGTGGCATATACTTCTTCTCCTGCTTCTGGGTGAGATGACGGCGATAGAGGAGCCAACCATTGACCAGTGATAAGTCAATCAAGTAGTACAAGATGCGCAGATACCAACGACGTGGGCGGATGTCAATGCGATAGAGAGCTGCAAACATGTCTGCTAAGTCTACTCCTCCCATGTTGTGGTTGTACACCTTGACAATGTGGGGTCTGTCCACTTCCACATATTCCTTCTCTTTCGACCACCTTCTGCATCTCTCAACAGGTTCAGGGCCAATGAAGGATGATGCCAGCAACACTGCCTTGTTATCATACCACTTCACGATGGACATCCCACTTGTCTTTTCGTATTTCACTTCATACGCACCACGCCCGGCCTTTGAGAGTTCCTTGTCACTCTTGAGGGTACATCCACGGAGACGGTTACGATTGATGGTAGCAACTGTTAGAATTCCCATTTTCTTCAGTTCCACAATGAGTTCAGGGGAAGTGAACCAGTTGTCGAAGAAGCACTTGTAGTTTAGTCCTTTTGGAACTTCTGATACGAGACGAAGCACAACTTCACCGGCAACACCAAGTCCACGCTCATTGGTCACGGTCCATTTTCCAGTGTATACTTCAAAGTCATAGGCTAGTCCAGTGAAACCTGCACGAGTAAAGACCTTGATTCCCCATTTATGCGGCTTGTTCTTGATATACTGTTTCATTCCAATCTTTCCTTTGAAGGGGATCATCTGCTCATCAATGGAGTGGTTTTCTTCTGGTTCAACCTTCAAACAGTTGGCACGGACTTTCTCAAGAACTGGACGCACCTTGAATAATGGATCGTATCCAGGCTCACCCTTTTGCTTCACGTTGGTATTGTCGTTCATGTGGATGTATGTACGCAGATTATCAAATCGTTTACGTCCCATGACTGTCGTAATTGGGTCGTAGCGGGTTGCCGTCTGCCAGTACATGCGGTATGATGGCATACGCACTACGGTCATCAAGATGTGTAAACCAATGAATTGCTCTATTTCAGAAGGGGTTGTTTTCAGTTCTGGGCCATTCTTCATAACTGCATACAAGTTAGATTGGTGAGAAATATGTTCAAACACAGATTTGTCCATGAACTGATCAAAATACCACTTTGGACTTAATGTTTCGTCTGGGGGAGGTGAGAATGCAGGTCCTTGGAATGAAGAGTCTATGTCAGCTGCTGGGGGTTTCCTCTGCCTCCAAGAAAACTCTTTGTTGACTGGAGCTGGGCCTGGCTGAGGTTCATTGTCATCTGGGACCTCAGTATCACTGTCTGCATGTATGTTATGAATTTCAACATCAAGGTGGTTGAGATTAGCTTTTGGTATTGCTGCCAGTGGCTTATCATCATCAAAGCTGGAGTCAGACTCGTATGCTTCAGGAGATTCCTCAAAATCTGGATCAGCAATTTTATCGTCTGAAATGGATTCTGTGTCAGGTAAAGCACCATCAGGAAGGCAAATGTACTCAATGACTTCCCTGGCTGAGTAAATTTTTCGTCTGCCTGCCATAACACACTGCAAATCCTGCATAGAGAGTATTCTGTAAGGGAGTTTGCCAAAAAATGCTTTGACACAATGATATGTACTAATAAAAGTGCCATGGAATTTAGGCTACATCAGTTTTCCTCACTGCACAGTCAAATGAACATGGTATTGTGCCATTGGTTTTGATCAAATCTGCCTCTGATTGTTTGTAACTTCACTCCGTATTATTACATTTTCCATATGATATACCCTCAGTGACACCTCAAAGTAATATGTAAACACTGGTGATAGGAAAATAACCCTAGTATAAACTGTTGCTCAAAATATAGGCAAACTAGTAGATAAAGCATGTGGTATCCAGTGGTACCTATCTGGCCACACGTTGCAAATCTGCAACGTTGAAATAGAGCTGCACCAGGGGAAGAATCCAGAAGAGATAAAATCTACTAATTGGCATTTACTGTATCTATATACACTTATGATTCTTCTTATGCAGTTTTAGTTTCAAATTAATGGAGGTTGATAGTGATACTTACACAAAATTGATGCCAAGAAAATCACTTTCAGTGAACCCATGGAAACAGACATGTTAGAAGTGAGACTACACTGCCATCTGGTGAGCAAGTGGGGAAACTGTTTGTTGCTAATGGACAACCAAGTCCTGCAGTGGTACTTCTAAGTAAAAAAACCTCATAAAATATGTATCTGGAGTAGTTAATGGTAGTTAATTTTTAACTGTTGCAAATCAGCAACGCATGCCTTGAGAGGGATAACAAAAAGACTTGGTAAACGGAGGAACATAAAGACCAACAGGCAAAATATCTCTGGAATACTTAGAACAAAAAAAACTTCCAAAAACAAAATCAGGCAATGCTGCACAAAAACTCTGAATAGATATTGAAAGACAGGGCAAGACTCACGATCCACAAGGACAAGCATCAAACAATAACCGAGCGAAGAAGCAAGAAAATGAGCCAACTTAAATACACCCAACATAACAGGACACAGGTGGAAAACAATCACATAAATTACAGAACTCAAAAGAAAAGACAGGGAGAAATTAAATAAATGAGTGGTGAAATAAAATCATTACATGTAAAAACTAAAACCAAAAAATGACAGATCCTGACATAATGAAGTCATTGTGTATATATTTTTGAGGTTACCACAGGTTTGAAATATTCTACAGTTTCAAGACATTTTTTATTATTTATTGTATTTTAATAGTTGTAGCCCTTTTACACAGGCTACAAGTGACATCAATCTTAAAAGGGCAGCAGTCCTCAAGGCACTTTGCATCTACCTTGGTGAGGATGATGGACATCTCATTCGGGAGTATAAGGCAAGTCATTGTAATTGCATTTATCAGTCTGATGTACTGTCTTGTATTATAAAATGTTTTAAGATCCTAATGTCACTAACCCACTAGTTAGAAGAAAATAAATTTAAAGGGACACTCAACAAAAACAAACCCGATGCATAACAAAATCAGTGTGTTGACAACAAAACTATGGCAGCTGTAGTCCTATCTCAGTCTGCACGCTGTCGTGTTTTGGGGTCTAGAGCTATTATAGTGTGGAAGCCTGCTGTTTATTTAAATCAACTAATGCAAAACTTGAAAAATGCTCTAGCCACTAAAGCAACATTGAGTTAATTTTTTTGTAAATTTGGAGTGCTGTCAGTACAGAGAACCTGTTTTTTGGTCCACAGTAGTCGATTGTCGAGTTCAAGCGCATAGGTTTAGTTACCTATGATCACGCGCGTGATCTCGACAATCGACTACTGTGGACTTTGACCAAAAACAGGAAATAAATACAGGTATGTGCGCTGGTTGAATTAACATCACTTTTATTCATATCTTTCACATCTGCTGCAGTCAGATTCACCCGTGTTCACTCAAAAGGAATCACTCACATGGCTGGGCATTTGTAATGACACATCAAGGATGTTAAGAGGCTAAAAGCATGTTTAAAACTTGCCCCATTGAAGTCAACAGGGTGCCAATTTTAAAAAGAGGATAACACTGTGTAGGCAACCCTGATTTCTGTCGTTGTTCTCTGTACTGACAGCACTCCAAATTTACAAAAAAATGAGCTCAATGTTAAAATTGACCAGAGTTCTCCTTTAACATTATGAGAATATTTGTATAAAAATCAACAATTTGCTGCAAAGTTTTCAAAGCAGGTACCATTTTCTAAACACCCTGGTGCATTCAAGAAGTCTGACATACAATAATTATTAACGGACTCTGACAAACTTTATGTTGAGGAAATGAAATCCTGCAGAGTAAACCAACATGGATGTTGTCACAGGATGATGTACATTTGTCTGTGTCTGGACTGGAGATGTTCAGTAATTGGCTAAAACATTTTAAACCATCAGTTTGGTTCATGAAACAATAAGGCAGGCTTTATTCATTATTTTTCTTATTGTTCAATTAAAAGACCAAAACCAACAATGTGTTAGTCCATCTCTCAATCCATTCTGACTTCTGTGTCTCTGCTCCATTTGCAGAAAAGTTTGGATATTTTTCACAAATCCATAAAAACAAAAATCTGTGGTTTGTTAATTCACATGAACCTTTATTTAACTGACAAAAATATTTTCAATAGTTTTACTGACCAGTGTAATTATATATTGTAAATATAAAGAAATTTAGAATTTTCAGGTCATTAAAATCTATTACATAAATTCATGTTTTTCTTATATTCTACAAATATACAGGACATTGAAGGAGAGGAGATCCTTGAGATATGTCATCAACAAGGAGGGTGGAGAAATTGGAGAACATGATGACATTGGCATTTCCCCCAAAGTCCTTGGACTAAAGAACAAAATCATTGCTGGACTGTAGGATTTCTTAAGCCGCTCATGTGAACGCCGCTAAGCTGCATTTTTAAATCTGGTTTGGGAGGCGATAGAAAACATTTAGTATGATGTAAAATGCAGCCCTAGAAGATGTTTCAAACTGAAAACAAAGTGAGTGGTGGACTGTAATACATAGCCACTGGTGTGAACATTTAAAGTTGTCATTGGATTTAGTGGAATATTCACCTGAAATAAAAATTGCAATCCTGGAAATAAGCCAGGTTTCTATCCACACTCAGCACAAAATGTATCCATCCATCCATTAACGCCATATGAATATTAGAAGTTAAGCGCTTTGAGATAAACAGTTGGTGATGTCTGCGCCCTTAAGGCATTGCATAAGAAGAGGACACAATGAGATGACATCATTAAAAGAGCTCCAGTCAAAGTTCAAACGATGGAGAACCATGTGTAAAACATGGGATTATGACATTTCTTCTTAGTTTCATGTGAGAATGTTACAGCCTCCTCATTGCTGCACACAGATGTGATGTTTTCATTTGACACTATTTTTATTTTTATCAGAGGAGCTTAAGCTTCAGAGTCATGTTTCATTTTATTCAGTAAGTCTGTTTCCATATTGATACACCAACGTTTTCACTTCAGCCAAGCATAAAATCTATTTTGTTATATAACATTCTTTTTTTTTCTATTAAAGTATTTTTTGAATGTAACTGTTTGCAGTTTTTTGTAATTTCAGCATCAGGTCCTGTTGCAGCTGTGGACAGTTCTTGTACTATAGTATTTTTTTGTTCTGTATAGTACTGGTGTACTTTGTTACTTGTATATGTTGTGTTGTGTGTTAAAAGGCTTTCCTCCAAAGTTCTCCTGTGTGTATATATATGTATGCAGCCACTATTGTGAACATTTAAAGCTGTACTAAGGATGTTTTGGAATATTGACTCAATGTAAGTGTGCAGTTAAATATAATCTCACACAAGTTCCTCAGTGTTTGCTGTCTTCCAGCTAATCTGGTTCATTTGTTTTGTTTTTGTTACGAATGGTACAATGTATTTTAAGTTAATGGATGATACTACTGCATTTTGTTATAAGAAAGCAATTTGAGAAATGGTGACTATTGAGTTACATTACTGAGACTCTTGTTTGGGAGATTACTGAGTTACATTACTGCCATTCTTTGGGAGAGCAAAAATATCTCTTGGATCACAAAAATAAAGTTAGAGTTGAAAATATTGGGTTTGCTTAATTTGTCTGAATATTAATGAAAGATACAACAGATAAAAAAAAAATATTAGATTAAAATTCATTTTAATATGTAGAAATTAAACGATTAAATTTTGATCTGGTTGCACAATTAATTTGAGTTAATTCTACTCAAAATGGTTTAGCTAAAATTATGAATATAATTAATCTGAAATTACTGAAAGAGATCAATAAACTCAATGTATAAAATATAAGTACAACCACTTTATAAAATATAAGTAAACTCAACTTATAAAATATAAATTCACTTAACTTAAAAAATATATCTGGATTTAGATAAATTTATTTTGTGCAACCCCTTGACGTTATAAAATTAAGTAAATTCAACATAACATTTTTTTCAGTGCACGTTGTATTCTGCGTCTTTGTTCTGCCTCACAGAAACGGTCACTTTAACGGTAAAGATCCTTGCTACCAGCTTATAATTCATTCATTTTCTTTTCAGCTTAGTCCCTTCACCTATACCGCATGTCTTTGGACTTGTATGGGGAAACCGGAGCACCCGGAGGAAACCCACACCAACACGGGGAGAACATGCAAACTCTACACAGAAATGCCAACTGACCCAGCCGAGGCTTGAACCAGCGACCTTTTGCTGTGAGGCGATTGTGCTACCCACTGCACCACCGCGTCGCCCCACCAGCTTATTAAAGTTTGATAAAACTTCTAAAACTACTTTACTTCACAAGAAGTAGGCTATAATTCCTTTTCTAAATGAATAAATAAATAAATAATTACAGACTCCACTCAGACGAGCAGGCAAAGTCATTGTTGTATTTATTTACTTAAATTAACTATGGAAATTCTGAATATTCATAATTAATAATAACTTGTTATTATTAATCATTAATATTCATAAATTGAGCTAATTTTGCTACACCAGTTTCAGAGTTAAAGTTCAGTTTAGTTCAGTTCAGTGCAGTGTGATAACCACTACATTTCCGAAAACTATCTATTGGGGAAACCAGATGTTTCTAGCCTTTTTAATGGAACGGTCATGGATGGTCTAAACATTGGAGGCAGACCTTTAATTTCTTACTAAAAGAAAAGACCTGTTTCTTCTCAATTTTAAAGTGAGGACCTTATGTGTGTTAGGCAAAGGTGATGGCCACAACAGTACAGATATGCTACAGGTGTCACGAGTATGAATTGACTTACCTGTCTGTGTTGTCATCCTGTGAATGAAGCACGTGGGCTTTGTTGTGACAGTCGGCCATGTGCTCCCTGCCCGCGTGCTCATCTCCTCCGCCTTGTGTTCTATCTGTAATCAATTACCGTTCCCCACTTTCACCTGTCGTTTCCTTTTTCCTTCCTCTATTTAAGCCCTTCTCGTCTCTTGTCTTGTGTCAGTCCGTTTTGGCGTGCATGTGAGTTTGCGTGTGTCTCTATCCAGCCTTGCAATAACTTGTCTTGTCGTGTCCTGTTTCCCTAGACTCCAATCGACAGTTTGTTTTGGTTTTGGTTTTTCTTCTTTTTCTGTTGTTACTTTGTTCCTCGCTCTGGTCATCCCTCACGCTACGGTCTGGTCCGCCTGTCCAAGCTCTGCTATTCCACCACCGTCCCGGACGAAAACACCTACCGGAGCCCGAACGCCTCTCCCTCTGCGGTTGATGGAAGGGTGCACCCTTGCGCCTTCTTTTCTCATCGTCTGAGCCCAGCTGAACGAAACTATGACATCGGAAATAGAGAGCTGCTGGCTGTCAGGCTGGCCCTGGGTGAGTGGCGCCACTGGTTGGAGGGGGCCACAGCCGTTCTTGGTCTGGCCGGACCACAAGAATCTAGAGTATATCCGTTCAGCCAAGAGATTGAGCTCCCGCCAGGCCCGTTGGGCACTCTTCTTCGGATGCTTTGACTTTTCCCTCTCGTGGGTCCAAAAATGTCAAACCGGATGCACTCTCCCGTTTGTTCGATGTGCCAGGGGGAAAGGCTACCCCCGAAGCCATTCTCCCTAGGGGAATGGTGGTGGGGGCCCTCTCCTGGGATGTCGAACGACGAGTGGAGGAGGCCGGCCAAATTAAGATCCGAAGTCCTCCGGTGGGGTCACGAGTCTAGAGTAACCTGTTACCCAGGAGTCCGGAGGTCGCTGGTCAATATCCAACAGCGATTTTGGTGGCCTTCAATGGCCCAAGACGTCAGACAGTTTGTATTGGCTTGTGGTGTTTGTGCCCAGAATAAGACTTCTAACCGCCCGCCCATTGGTCTGTTACACCCCCTTCCTATTCCCTCTCGCCCCTGGTCACATGGCTTTGGACTTTATCTCTGGCCTACCCCCATCGAGAGGCAACACTGTGATCCTAACAGTAGTGGACCGTTTTTCCAAGACGGCCCATTTTATTCCCTTGCCCAAACTGCCATCAGCCATCAAGACTGCTAGGGTGGTGGTTGACCACGTCTTCCGGATTCATGGTCTTCCGGTAGACATGGTCTGCGACAGAGGCCCCAATTCATCTCTCGGTTCTGGAAAGAGTTCTGCAGACAGATCGGGGCCTCTACAAGTCTGTCTTCAGGTTTTCACCCTCAGACCAATGGGCAAACAGAACGAGCCAATCAGGATCTCAAAAGAACGCTCCGCTGTCTGGCATCTCAGAATCCGGGTTCCTGGAGCCAGCAGTTGTCTTGGATCGAATATGCCCACAACTCCCTGCCGGTAGCTTCTACTGGTATGTCCCCTTTCCAATATTCTGTCGGTTATCAACCCCCTCTGTTTCCCTCTCAGGAACCCGACGCCGCGGTTCCGTCTGCCTTGGCCTTTGTCCAACGGTGTCGCCACACCTGGAGGAGGGCTAAGGAGGCTTTGGTCCGGGCTTCCAGACAGACCAAAACAGCAGCTGACAGTCACCGGAGTCCTGCTCCTCCTATCGTCTGTGGTCAAAGGGTTTGGCTGTCTACCAAGGACCTGCCTCTTGTAAGCTGGCACCCAGGTTCATTGGGCCATTCCGCATCACGAAAGTCTTGAGTCCGGTGGCAGTACGGCTCAAGCTTCCTTGCACTCTGAGTCGGGTTCACCCTGTTTTTCATATATCCAGGGTAAAACCTGTATTCCAATCTCCTCTTAACCCTGTTGCTGCTTTACCATCCCCTCCCCCCCCACCCCCCGTCTAGTGAACGGAACCCCGGTCTACTCTGTGAGAGAACTCCTTGACCGGAGACGCCGTGGCCGGGGTTTCCAATATCTCGTGGACTGGGAGGGCTACGGTGTGGAGGAAAGATCTTGGATTCCGGCTCGGGACATCCTGGACCATTCGTTGATTGTGGAGTTTCATCGGCGATGAGGTGAGCCCCTTGTTGGGGCGACGAGGTGAGCCCCTTCCTGGGGCGACAAGGTGAGCCCCTTCCTGGGGTGCCAGGTGGCGCCCCTGGGAGGGGGGGTACTGTCACGAGTATGAATTGACTTACCTGTCTGTGTTGTCATCCTGTGAATGAAGCACGTGGGCTTTGTTGTGACAGTCGGCCATGTGCTCCCTGCCCGCGTGCTCATTTCCTCCGCCTTGTGTTCTATCTGTAATCAATTACCGGGTGTCCGGGTGTGCCGCACGCTCTACCGCTACCTGGCGGTCGTGTCCGGAACTGCACTATATCTTTTGACCTGCCTGTCTGAGTCTTTTTGAACTGCCCTTTAAGGGAGAATTTTTGTTGAGTTTTTTGAGAAGAATACATTTGTTGCACCTGCATCTGAATATGTGATTTTTATCCTGACAACAGGAGCTATTGTTCCACTCTTGGTAGGAAAATGTCTATCACGGTTTGGCCTGCAAGCAGAAACACAAAGTGTATGTAGTTCTTATCAAACAGACAGAGCCTACTTGGTGTGACAGACAGCCTACAGTATTTAGTATACATGCCATTTGCCTAGATCAGAACAAGGCCTTTGTAGCGTGGACCATCCACTTAGCAGAGAGCCATTTCTGTAGGTGCACAAAAGCACCTCTGCATTTTTTCGCCAAGTTTCAAACAGGGAACCTTTTGAGTGTAAAGCAAACATGACAAACACTACACTATAGAAACCCACCTACTGGGGAAGATTCAGATGTTTCTAACCTTTTTTATAGCACTGTCTTGCATGGTCTGCACAGGGGAGGGCCAGCAAGTGCAATGGCCACCTACTCATGACAGGAGAAAACAGATTCTGTGCAAGTTTGCTACGCTACAAGCGCAAGTAACCCCCAACTTGAATTAAAATTTTTGGCCTCACACCACTTGCAAAAAGGAGATTTTCAGTGCGCGTCAGTGCTCAACAGACCCCTGGTTTAGCAATTGTCTTAAAAGCCAGAAGTTGTTTTCACCCAGTTTTGAACTGGGGACCTTTCATGTGTGAGGTGAACGTGATAACCACAACACTATGGAAACCTATTAGTTTTTGAGTTGCAGACACCATTTTTTGCTTGGGTGCCTGTTGACAACTGTTCAAAAGGTTGTTGTTACTGCTTTGATTTTCTCACCAAAATGAAAGTGCTGTTTCCACTCGGTTTTGAACTGAGGACCTTTCGCGAGTTAAGCACCTACACTACACTACAGAAAGTCAACAGGAGCTTTTTTCTGGAGAGTTTGGCCTGCAAGCCAAAGCACAAGGTATACACATTTCTCAAACAAACAGACAGAGCCTACTTAGTGTGACAGGCTGCCTGGAGATTTTATTATACATACCATTTGCCTAGCTCGGAACAAGATCTTTGTAGTGTGGAACATCCACTTAGCAGAGAGCCATTTCAGAACAAAAGCACACATCTGCATGTTTCCGCCCAGTTTCGAAAAAGGAACCTTTCACAAGTAGAGCAAATGTGATAAGCGCTACACTACAGAAACCTACCTATTGGGAAAGCTTCAGATGTTTCTAGCCTTTTAAATTGAACTGTCATGCATCATCTAAAACTTGGAGGCAGACCTTTCATTTCACTGTGAAAATAAAAATTTTATATAATCTAGTTTCATATTAACAGTGATATTTATATGACTGAAAAGTTATATTTGGTTTTAATTATATTATTTAATTAAAAACTATAGCAGTCCAGGTGTGAGAGACATTAAAACTATTGCCTTCCTGAGCATGGGCTGAGCCAAAGTGATGCAAATGCTAAAGGCAGGGTCCCAATGACTGTGCCTTTGTCTTTGGCTGAGTGGTCAGTGGCTGAGCTATGGGGCGAAGTCTCCAATGAAATAACACCTATACAACTGAACAGGTACTAAGGGCTGGCCAAATGCCGTTTACCTTGCTGACCCCAGTACTTCATTTGCACGCTTTGCTTTCATGCTAAAATGTGTTGTGAATGGGTACTATTATGCTAATGAGATAAGGGCTGGGGAAATGCAATTTACCTTGCTGACCCCAGCACTTTATTTGCTTAAAAAGCAAATGCTTTGTTTAGGCTTGTCTCCACCTATATGTATCACTGCCTGTAAAAATGTATTTAAACTGATTGACTGGCTGCGCTAGTAGAGATCTTTCGATGAATGCCACGGCGAGTTCTTATTAAAGGATTCTGCTTTGAAGATACCCGAAAATCTCTGGGCAATGTGCTGGGCAATGATTACATTTTTTTAATAGTGATTAATCGCATGGTTGTCTGTGATTAATCCTCACTAATGCTCCAAATGGAAACACTAGGCATTAAGAGCCGGGGTGGAAAACTTTTAGAATTTCATGATCAAGGTAAATTGCACTTAATGTGTCTTCCAGGAAACGTGCAAGTATATTATTTTATTTCTAAAGGGCAGTAATAAATGAAAAAAAGATATTTCAACAAAATAAGAAATATTTGCACATCATCATATCTAAAAGCCCCCTAGCTCTAAATGCCTGGTGTTTTCTTCTGGAGCATCAGTGAGAGTTTAATATTTGTGTTGAAGTCCCTCAATCACCCTCACAGAGAAAAGATGAATCTCACAATCATAGTCATTGCTGGAAAGGGTTCAAATCTGCAGAAGATGCTGGAAAACTGAAGAATCTACAGGACATGGACGATTTTTTTCTGAAGAACAGCAGTCAGTTTAACTATTCAGAACAAACAAGAGACTCATAAACAACCATCAAAGCAGAAACAAAACATTCATAGATCATCAGGAAACCACACAGTATTAAAAAAAAAACAAGGGTATGTAAACTTGATATTCTTGGGATGCCTGGTGTGAATTGCTCTCTTGAGGTCATGCCACAGCATCTCAATCGTGTTGAGGTCAAAACTTGAGGTCATTGACTGGCCACTCCAAAAAGTGTATTTTCATCTGTTGAGGCATTCTGATGTTGATTTAAATCTAAGGGTAACACTTTAGAATAACTATCCATTATAACTAGTTAATAGATCATTAATAAACTGTTAGTTAATAAGTTATAAATGACTTGTTAAATAAAAGTTAATAGTTTGTTAATTATTTATAACTGTGCCTTATAGATAGCCAATAGATAACTTACAAGCTGTTAGTTAACAAGTTATAAATGACTTGTTAACTGTATTTTAATGATTTATAACTATACCTAATAAATTAGTAATAGATCATGAACAAGCTGTTAGTAAATTACTTATTAAAGACTTGTTAAGTTTATATATGTTATTGAGACATTATTCTAAAGTTGCAACTATCTTTAATTTATTAACTAGTAGTAGATGAGGAATAGTTGCAACTTTAGAATAACGTCCCAATAACATACATAAGCTAATAACTAACACTTAACTAATATAATAACTCACTTTTTACAGATCAGTTGTTCATAGTTTGTAAACCATCTACTAATACCAGTGAAACTTTGTAGAACAGCAAATAAATGGAACAAGTTCAAGCTAGAGACATTTGATGTAATATTTTTGTACCTCAACCTTGTTCCAGCCATAGGCTTTTCTGTGTAATGTATTTTACCAAAGAAACTCCACAGATGAAATGTTGAACATTGTGTTTAACATATAGAAAACACACATACTGAGCCATCACATGGCAGAACAGCAGTATACAACAGAATACAAACCCATGAGGTTTGGGCACTTTTTGTGCTAAACATGAAAGCAAAATAAATAGAAATATAGCCATTGGCATTATTGATATGAACGTGTTTAATCACACCTTGGATCCTCTATACTGAGTAAACCAGACCCAAGCTACAACCAAACTGCTCTAGGGCACCATCCCACAGTGACACAACACCTAAGCTTTTGTATACAGAGGAATCAGTTTCCCCTTTTTCTTTTGATGTTCAACATCCCTCAAAAGGTTTGGATCATTATTGATTATTAAACACTTCCAGACATTTTTTTTTTGCAAAGTCCTGAAGTCATTGCTGTGGTGTATGAGCAACCAGCAACTCCTTGTATTTCTTCGGGGCCACAACAGCCAGCTCACAGATCGGGGCATTGGCGACGATGGTGTTTCGGTCGACACCTACCTTTCGATATGCCACACTTAGCTTTCTTCCTTTTCTTGTACGCCTTAAGGACTTTCCTGTATCTCTTGATGACGTCCTCAGGATGACATGCTGAAACAGATAGAAATTTTGTATAACAAACATACAAGTAGTGAATCGACACAGGGAAACACACACATAGATGCAAAGAGGTTGCAAAAAGTAATGAAGATTGCATGGGCACAGAGCAATTGGAGGGTCCAAGATAATATACCCACCAGTAAGTACATTTTGGAAAATAAACTTTTTACATAGCAAGAGAGAGAGAGAGAGAGAGAGAGAGAGACACGCACACACACACACATTTAGATTATTATAAATGAATCATTGTAAATATACTGATTATTATTACTGTTTTATCCTAAAATGTTGATTGTTAAAGGTACAGTTTTTTCTGATTTATTATTATTTTTTTATTTGTATTTTTGTTTTATTAAAAAAACCCATCTTTTTTTAAACTACTACTATTTACTTTTTACTATTTTTTTTTTAATATATATGTAGGCTCTTTTTAATGTAAACTTTATAAATGCTTTGGCAATACATTTGTAACATTTGTCATGCCAATAAAGCAATTATTGAATTGAATTGAGAGAGAGACAGACACAGATGTCTATATGCCTGACACACATGAGGGGTGCAGCATTATTTCTTAGTTTTTTTATGTTTGTTTGTTTTTATTTATTGTCTGTATTGCTGTTATTTGCTTTGGCAACACTGTATTTTAACGGTCATGCTAATACAGCGCTTTGAAAGTACAGTGGTGATGCAAGGTGATTGACAAGTTGACAACCAGCCAATATGTTGGAGGAGGCTGGATGGCTCCTCCTCCAGCCCATGAATACAATTACGATTGGCTGGTTTCACCCTCATCACCCCCGACCTATAATATTCAAATAAAATTCAAACAATCTGGCGGGAGTTAGTCACAGAGACTCAGGAAGCTTGTGTGATGAACAGAGGATAAGAAAATAGGTAGGCCCTAATCAAGTCATATTGTAATATTGTAGCCAGAAAATGCCTGGTTTAGCCACTGAGCTAAGGGAGCTTATAGAAGGCAGAACTAATTCTAAAAGAAGACACAGAAAAATAACCAAATGGATGCAGAAGGAAAGGCTTCTAAGAAGATGGATGAGATGCCAAAAATGCAAACAGAAGATGAAATTAAAGGAATCAGTTTGTGTGGACGCATGGAAAGTTTATTCTTATTGCATGAAATGACAATATACATGGGTATTTTGGTCCAGAATTCTAGTGAAAATGAAATTTTATTTAACTGTATTTAGTTGTGAGCTGATAAGAGTGCCCAATATATCTTAATTCATGTTAACATTAATTTCTAGAAATACACTACTATACACTACACTACTTAATACTAATGTACAAGATCACACGTCAAAACATTGTAAGCTTATAGATCTGCTATTTTCAGAGCAAAATACAGAATAAAATTCAACACTTTTGAAACATATTAACACACATTTTATGGGGGTTCCTGGCACAAAATATTTTCAGATGGGGTCCATGGCCAAATACACATTAATTTGGGAGTCCTTGACATGAAAATGTTTGAGAATCACTGTTCTGGCCACTACCCTGGCATGTGTCATTCTTATCTTTATTTGTATATATCTAGAGGGTTTGCAAAAACCATAAACACAGAAGGAGGAAACTGAAGAGGTCAATTAGACACAAATCTATATTCAGCAAGTCAAAGGTCTCCCTCTTCAACTAGATGTGCTTTGTGTACAGGTATGTTATGGCACAGTTATTTGATTTTAGTTATATGACAAACACAGCAAAAAAAAGTGTTCATTTCAATAGAAATACTGTATAACCATGTGTCATAAACAAAAACTGGAGACTATGTACTAAAGCTTGTGATTATTATGTTATGGAGCATCTATATTATTATTCCCAAATGTATTGACAGAGCTCTGTATACAATACCACAAAACATATTTTCCGTCATTATTGCTGTTTTAGTCTACACAGCAGTGGACAATTTTCATATCCTGAGGTGCAGTACATGCAAACTTTGTGTATCAAACCAAAAATATCAAAAGAACTGTGGTATAATAATTATTTTCCTTGTTCTATCAGATTTGCATAAGGCCTGCATCTACGTCAAGTGGACATGATCAATGATGACATTTCTGGAAGCTCAGCAACCCTGTCCAAGATGGCTCAAAAGCTGTGAGATGTGTGCACTACTGCAATGGACAGATATCAGCAAGCAAGAGGCCAGTACATTGGGGGGCGCCAGCAGTTTGTCACCGTTAATGAGAGCCACTTCAATCACAAAAGAAAGGCAATCACTATTATCAAGATAGTAATGCAACTTACCACTGAATGATAGATTATTAATTTTGTTTAAAGAAGAATAATTCCTAATATTTTATGTTTTCAACAGTACGGATGGGGACGATTGGCTGGTGGGTGGAAAAGGAAGAAGTGGGTGTTTGGGATGCTAGGTGTGAACCGGAGAAGGAGAAGGGAGAAGACATGCAAACCCTGTTCTTCGCTTAGTCGAGAGAAGAAGGAGAGATCTGGTGCCACTTATAGCTCAGCATGTTAAAGTAGGATCTACAATAATAAGTCATGAGTGGCGGGCTTATCGCAATGCTTTACCTCAGCTAGGTTACACCCATTTCACTGTCAATCACAGTGTCATATGTTGATGCCCAAACAGGTGCACATACTCAGCACATAGAGAGGGCCTGGAGAACGGTTAAGGAAAATGTGTGGAGACTCAGGGGGAATCCCTGATACAGAGTACAGAATACAGAGGAGTTACTGGTAGACCATCTCAGAGTTATTGAATGGCATGAGTGGCTTGCCCGTATCGCAAAGGGCTGTTAGGAAGGATGATTCAATTCAATTCATCTTTATTTCTATAGCGCTTTTACAATGTAGATTGTGTCAAAGCAGCTTAACATAGAAGAGTGCAGTGAATTGAAACAGTGTCAGTCTAGTTTTCAGAGTTTAAGTTCAGTTTAGTTCAGTTCAGTGTGGTTTAATTTTCACTGCTTAAAGTCCAAACACTGAAGAGCAAATCCATCGATGCGCAGCTCCACAGGTCCCGAACCATGCAAGCCAGTGGCGACAGCGGCGAGGAACAAACTTCACCAATTGGCAAAAGTGAAGGAAAAAAAACCTAGAGAGAAACCAGGCTGTTGGGCACGACCATTTCTCTTATGGCCAAACGTCTTGTGCAGAGCTGCAGTCTAGGCGCCGGAGGCTGGAGAACGCTGGACGTCCATCGTGGAGAAGCTGCAGGTGGGAGAGGTCCCCGGCTGGTGTACAGGCTGGCCCTTCAGGATAATGCGAAGACTCGTCTGTCACTGGGGTCTTACAGGAATCAGTCTCATGCTCTCCACTCCTCCATGACCACCACAGCAGCTGCTCAGAATACGGCCTGGTCCAGGATTATGGAAACCTCGGGAATAAAAAAAAAGACTAACATAAGCGCAGATGCCGTTCAAATTATAAGGTTTTTTGGAAAGTGACATAATCCATGACATTGTAATCCAATGTAATCCATGACATTGCTGTGAGAAATTCTGTTTATCCAGTGTTTAGCACAAAAAGTTCCCAAACCTCATGGGTTTGTATTCTGTTGTATACTGCTGTTCTGCCATGTGATGGCTCAGTATGTGTGTTTCTATACATTAAACACAATGTTCAACATTTCATCTGTGGAGTTTCTTTGGTAAAAAACAGTACACAGAAAAGCCTATGGGTGGAACAAGTTTGAGGTACAAAAATATTACATCAAATTTCTGTAGCTTGAACTTGTTCCATCCATTTGCTGTTCTACAAAGTTTCACTAGTATTAGTAGATGGTTAACAAACTATGAACAACTGATCTGTAAAGTGTGAGTTAATATATTAGTTAAGTGTTAGTTATTAGCTTATGTATGTTATTGGGACGTTATTCTAAAGTTGCCACTATTCCTCATTTACTAACAGTTAATAAATGAAGAATAGTTGCAACTAGAATAACGTCCCAATAACATATATAAACTATTAACTGATACCTAACAAGTCTTTAATAAGTAATTTACTAACAGCTTGTTCATGATCTATTACTAATTTATCAGGTATAGTTATAAATAATCAAAATACAGTTAACAAGTAAATTATAATTTGTTAACTAACAGCTGTGGTGGGTTTTTCTTCCTTCAATAATCAGCCAAGTCTGATGGTT
>CAIGQV010017049.1:284921-297060 GCA_903798115.1 Danio jaintianensis | reverse complement strand
CCAGGTTCAGGCTTGGTTGATACCCTATCGGGACAAATGATCCCTGTTGCAGCACAAATAGGTGCCAGCCTGGACGAGACTATCCAGGTCTGCGCCTGGTTTGAGTGGCCATCTGGCCTGTGGTCCAACTCTGGGTATTAGCAAGCGTCTTCTGGGACGGCTCTGTCCTCTGAGCTGCATAAAGAGGTCAGCTGATGGCTGCCCGGGAGTCGGGCTTGACTTCTGTGAGGAAATAAAGTGGTATAAAGAATTTAACAATTCTATATAGGTAGAAAGCAGTACAAGACAGCTTATACTAAAAATAGCCAGAGTGCCTTCGTATTCAGGGGCGTATATAAACATTAATGGGTTAAACCAAAATGATTTAATCAGATGTAGAATCTATATATCAATATTTTCAGAATTTAGCTTCAGACCGATATTTGGGCCCTTATGTAAAGTAATAAATTCCCTATAACCTAACAGGAGAGGGAATGAATAAGGCACGAGGAAAGAAATGGAAGGAGGAGTTAGAAAAAAAATAATACTAATAATAATTAAATTAAAAGCTATTCTCTAAATAGCAAAAAAAAAAAAAAAAAAAAAAGAACTAAGTTTAGAATAGATTATTGGGAATCAGATTAAAATAATAATAATAAAATAATTAAAATTAACAAAATGAAATAAAAGTAGACCAATAATCTATACTTAGTTGACTGAAAAATTGTTTGGATAACATACAGAGAAAATTAAAATGCTAAAAGAAAATAAAAAGAAATAATCCAAACAATCGACCATTCTAGACCACATGAGACACAATAGTGGGTGGAACTGAGGAAGGAGAGCAGAAGGAGACAGGGGATGGATCTAAGTTGCACTTCACGTCGTGGCTAGCCTTATGCTAATACCTGGGATTATTTTACACGCGAAGGGTTCGTTTAACTGAGCTTAGCTGGCGTTAGCCGCTAGCGGTTTGTTTACGTGATCTGTGACGTGACGGGCATCATAAGTTTGCACCGGAAAGGCGGGTTTTGTTGCTTTCCGTAGTTGTGGCTGCGTAATCCACGCCTGACTGGCGCGCGCACGAGAGGCGTGAGTGACAAGCCAATGAGCGCTCAGGGCGGGGTTTTCATTCATGAAATGAGTTTCATTCATGAATTGAACACGGCTCACTCCACAGACGGTAAAAATACGAATCGCTAGAATCCGCTAAGGGTTACATTTAGACAAACAAAACATAAAATACGAGACGTCTCTCGCGATTACGGTGAAAGTTTACACACGCAGATTTGTCTAGACTCATAGCGGCTGTTCTAAGAGAATAGGCTTACGCTATTTAAGGCTGAAAATGGGAATTTACATCCATATCAGATACAGGTACCATTTAAAAACACGCTTACGATTCTGAGAATTCTATTCGTCAGAAAGCGGTTCACAGGCAAGCTTGCAGCTCCCAAATACATTAATTTAGAAACTGGCCAGCAGTTCTGAAAATAATTTTGCTCGGCGGCGAACAAAAAGATTTAAACGTTAGGTAGCTAATCTAACAGTTTAAACCACGGGAGAATATAGTCTAGAAATATGAGAAACGGGCGGCGCCTAGTTTCACTCTAGCTATGACAATAAGGCCTTTAACAGATAAATTTGGAGGTTTTCCAAACTATCTAGAAGCACTGAGGGAAATCGCTGTTCCGACAGGCGCAATAATATTTAAAGGATTTGCGGGACGTGCGTCTTTGCAAAATCTTTGTTAAGGCGCTTGCTATTTTGAGGAACTAAAATTGCGCTGGACTAGACCTGTTTTCAGCTGGTCTATTGTTTTCAGCTGAGCTTCAGTCTGAGCACGTTAGTTGTGCGCCTCACTTACACATTGCTTAAAACACGCAAGATGTACAGCAATATGCTGTCAGAATCAGCTCTTTGGTTTAAATCAAATATAAACTTTAGGAATTCGAATCCATAGATTCGAACGTGATTCACATAGTATTACTCAAAGTTTACACTTAACCTACATATTTGTTCAGCAAATAGAAAAAAACAGTGTAAAGCAATCCTGTATTATATTATTACGTGGCCAACAATAACAATATAAAAACAGTATTTAATTATTTGATGAGCAAGGTAGCAATATCTGAAGCTGAGGCATTAACTTATAAAGCACACAACACACCAACACAGATCTTAAAAACGAAACAAGTTTATTGCTACTCTATAACACAACATACTAATCTACATAAAACACACAAACACACATACACACACACACACACAAGCAGTTTGAGGAGAGTTATGATGGAGAACGAGTAAGGATTTGACTTCTAGCATTTGCTAAGTTCTTAGTATTGCAACCTGAGAGAAACCATAAAAGCAGAGAATTTCGCTATTCTTTGCTACTTAAATAAAATTCACACCAGTTTCAGCAATGAATAGAAACCTTGTTTCTGTTACTTGTGTTCTGATGGAATTTTGGTTTCCATGACAGGGTCCAAAGAAAAATCCTGGTGAAGCTGATTGGTCAGCGTAGCAAATCCAATGACGTGCTGGAATTCCCTCGTCGGTGAAGAGGGGTTTCTTTACTTTCAGGGAAGCTTGGAGTCGGTTGCTAGGGATACGGATGTTGGACGAGGCAGCGTTGTAGGTGAAGCCCTTCTTGGGGTTTCTGTAGTTATGACAGAGTTTCAGAGTTGACCCGGTGGCTTGTTGTTGAAGCGGTTGCACAAGCAGATCGGGGGTCGAGTCGGCAGCAAGTGAAGGTCGCGGTTTGCTCAGTGATGTAATGAGGCTTCCGGCGAGGCAATGTAACGACCACAGCACGAGAAGAGCGACGTCCAGGGAGCAACGACGGTGACGACAGGCAAAGACGACAAAAAAATCCATAATAGTTACGTTAAACACATGGAACATGTACACACAAAAACCTACAGAAAGTTAAAACAAGCATACATTACTCAAATAAGCACAGTTTAACTGAATGTCCATTTAAACTTTGGAAGCTTTTTTTGATCACTTCTTTGTCTGCCTGAGGAATGTGTATTCCCCTGGCAGACGCGATTCGCAGGCACGAACCAAAAGGGCTTGCTGAGTAATCTCAAAAACCTGTTTGGGGGGGGGGGAATGCCCTTCCAGCCACAACCCATCACTGGGAAACATCCATACACACTCATTCACACATATATACTGTGGAAAATTTAGCCTACCCAATTCACCTATACCACATGTCTTTGGACTGTGGGGGAAACCGGAGCACCCGGAGGAAACCCACGTGATCACGGGGAGAACATGCAAACTCTACACAGAAATGCCAACTGACCCAACCGAGGCTCGAACCAGCGACCTTCTTGCTGTGAGGCGATCGTGCTATCCACTGCATCACCGTGACAAAATCTACTATATTTTATAGTATATACACTTGTACAGTTTGGCAGTAACTTACACAACACTGCATATAAGTTGCTTGATCCATTTGCTGTAATTGCCTCAATTTTCCCTGCAGGCTGAATACAGCATCCTCTGTAAACACCTAAAATTAGTTTTAAGGGCTAACAAAAATAACTTTTTCAAAAAATATATATATTTTTTGCTATAAAATTTGCTAAAGTTATTTTAGTTATTTGTTAAAGTAAATTTCTAAACTTATTTTTTTTCTCTTTTCTCCACCCCCCGCTACCCTCACAAATATGTTGTTTTCCTCTTGGATGCTCTTTTGCTCCAGGCAAATTTAAATCTACAAAAGGGGAGTTATCATCTGGCCCCTCTTCTTTGCAGGATAAATTACTAGCCTGTTTTTTTTTTTACTCAGTGTATGTGTGCGTTTATGTGAAATGATGGGTTTTATTATATGGTTGTTGTTGGGGGGATTTATTGTTGGAATGGTCATGGTTTGTAATGCAAACCCCACCTGTAGTCTAAAGAAAAGTTTTGTCTCAGAAAGCTTGTATAAAGAGGGTGATGTGATAATTGGTGGTTTGTTTCCAGTTCATGTTCAATCCCCTGGGCCTGATCCTGCTTTCACTCAACAACAGCATGGTTCTTACTGTCAGGGGTGAGTAGTGTAAGTGTTAAAACAACCTTAAGGTTTATGTTATAAACTGCTTTAGAAAACCTTAAAGAGTAGTAGACCAATTTTATGTGTTGAAGGTTTGGTTTTGGGGGTTGATTTGTTACACATATAGCAAGTTGTAAAAATATAATTATAAATGTATAACTTTATTTATGTTATTTTGTATTTATTTTTATTTTAGTTAATGTGTAACATAATTCAGTCCTGAGAATTCATTCAATTAAAGTATTTTTTTCTAACCTAACCCTAACACAATGTAAACAATCATTTTATAATGACATGCATATAGAGTATTAAGGACTTTTATTTGTATGGTTATATACGCACTTCCTTCTTGAATCTAACATTGCTCATTAAATGTTACTTTATTCATTCATTTTTTTTTTTTATCAGTGTTGACCTTCGATCATATCGCTGGCTCAGAGCTATGATCTTCACTGTGGATGAGATTAATAGGGACCCTGTCCTGCTACCGAATGTTACTCTGGGTTACCTGGTAGGTGATACTTGCTTAGCTGAGAGTACAACACTGAGTGCTGCTTTAGCTCTGGTAACAGGGCAAGAAACGACAGTGTTGAGCACAGAATGCAATGGAGCCCCAATAGTTCCTGTCATTATTGGTGACGCTCGTTCCTCTGCCTCAGTAGTGGTGGCAGACACACTTGGAGTGTTTGATATCCCTATGGTATGTTGAAATTGAATATTTAATTAAATTAAATTAAAGAAATGTTTTCCTTTCCAAAACTCTCGAATCTGTGATTGGTTTTTCTAGGTGAGTTATTTTGCATCCTGTGCTTGTCTTAGTGACAAACACAGATTTCACACTTTTCTACGCACTGTCCCCAGTGATGCCTTCCAGGCCAAGGCCATGGCCCGTCTGCTTCGTCTGCTAGACTGGAACTGGGTGGGGGTGGTTGCAGGGGATGATGAATATGGTAAAAGTGGCTCACACCTGCTTTTAAAAGAGCTGGAAGGTACAGGGGTCTGTGTGGACTATGTGGAAGTCATTCCTAAATCACATTCCCAGAGCAGGATCAAGCGGATTATGGAGAGGATCCAGAGTTCCACAGCTAATGTGGTGGTGACATTTGCCATCGGGCCAGACCTTGAAGTTATCTTCAGAGAAATGGTGGTGCAGAATGTGACCAATAGGCAGTGGATAGCAACAGAGGCATGGAGCACTACTGTTCAGTACTCTGACCCAGCAAGCATTCCTCTCCTAGCTGGTACCATTGGCTTTGCTTTGCGCAGAGCCGAAATTAAGGGGCTTGGTGCTTTTCTCACCCAGTTGAACCCTGAGAAGCAGTCAAATGAACCATTCGTA
Organism: Danio jaintianensis; assembly: GCA_903798115.1. Classification (NCBI taxonomy): domain Eukaryota; kingdom Metazoa; phylum Chordata; class Actinopteri; order Cypriniformes; family Danionidae; genus Danio; species Danio jaintianensis. The sequence goes on along the minus strand of CAIGQV010017049.1, from coordinate 291,697 downwards.
AAAGATGTATGGGAAGAAATTTTTGGGTGCTCTTTAGCACATGACTGGCAGCCTTCATTTAAAAGACCCAAGTGCACAGGGTCAGAGAATGTGGATAAACATGGCCGCATCTACACAGATGTTTCACAACTGAGAGTCACTTACAATGTGTATAAGGCTGTGTATGCCATTGCCAATGCTCTTCATAACATGATTGCCTGCCAGTCTGGTAGGGGCCCATTTGAAAATGGACAGTGTCCAGATACAACTCAAGTAAAGCCAAGGCAGGTACAGACAATAGATTATTCTTAAAAGTTTAAATACCATTAAAACATTTTAATTTATTTTGTCTTCATTTATTTAATTTAGTTTTATTTTATACAAATTAACTGGTTTTAGAGGTAGAAATACTACCTTTAATTTGTATTATTTTTATTTTAATAATTTATGCCTCTTAGCTTCTCCACTACCTAAATGCAGTACACTTCACAACAGCAGTGGGAGAGCGGGTCTATTTTGAAAATAATGGTGAGCCGTCTGCCTCTTATGACATTATGAATTGGTATGTCAATAAAAGTGGAGAAGTACATTTTGTCCAGGTGGGACAGTTTGATGCAGCCAAAGGACCAGGCCAAGAGCTGAACATAAACATTGAAAAAGTGGTTTGGGGAGGGGGTTGGGCTGACCAGGTAAGACTTCAGTTAATAGGAATTATTATTCTTTGTTAAAAAAAAACATATTTGGACAAGCCATACCCATTCATAATCTGTGTAAGCTATCTTAAGAATAGATTTTGAGATACAGTTAAAACTGGCTAAGCCATCATTAAGAACTTAAAAAAAAGAATTTAACTTTTACTTTATTTATTTATTTTTTGCAAAGTTTGTTTTGTGAAAGAGCACTACTATTTCTGTGTTGTTAGTGTTATTTTATCTGTAAAGTTCCATAATGGATTTTTTAAAATGTTGGTAAGGAGGCAAAAGGAAATCAGCAGGCAGGAAATAAACACAGAATTTCAGTGGTATGAATCTGCTCCCAAATGAAAACCACAAATGTTAATTGTGTGTTAATCAGTGGTGCAAAATATTTATTTGAGTAAAAATAAAAAACATTATTTGAGTATTTGTAATTGTAATTGAGTAGGTTTTCTATGGAATTGTACTTTATTAAGTAGTTTAAAAATATGTATATTTTTACTTGAGCATTTTAGTGCCAGTTTAGAGCTAGTGTTTGCAGAATTTACTAAATATACAAATTAAAAGGATGTCTATATATTAAAAAACAAACAAACAAAAACAAAAAATATATATTCCTCCTGTTTCATTTAATGGAAATCTATTCAAAAGTGATTTTTAACAGTAACATATATATATAAAAAGTTGAAGTCAGAATGATTAAACCCCCTGAATTATAAGCCCCCCTGTTTATTTTTTATTTTTAATGGAGAGAAGATGGTTTGTTCTGTAGACTATCAAAAAATATATACAGCTTAAAGGGGCTAATAATTTTGACCTTAAAATGTTCTAAAAAATCTTTTATTAAAAACTGCTTTTATTCTATAAACAAATCAGGCTTTCTCCAGAAGAAAAAATATTATCAGACATACCGTGAAAATTCATTTTTTTTAAAGGGGTTTAATAATTATGATTTCATATATATATATATATATATATATATATTTTTTTTTTTTTTTGTATCAGAATGAGTTCCTTTTTAAATTCTTTTTGCTCTTCTTTTACTAGTTAGTTTTAGTTTAGCTGTTTAATTGATATGCTGACAGATAGTGTTGTTAAAAGTAGCTTGGAGTCTGAAGTTTCTTCCTCAATCATTCAGGTCCCTGTGTCTGTGTGCAGTGCGAGCTGTATTCCAGGCACTAGAAAGGCTGTACAAAAAAGAAAACCTATCTGCTGTTTTGACTGCCTCCCTTGTGCAGCAGGTGAAATCAGCAACATGACAGGTATTAGTGAACTTTATAAAAACATTCATTTTCTAAATAATGACAAGATTGCCATTGTACATTATTATTTACAAGATGACAACTGCTATTCACTTCTGACTAGGAACACATGCATCATGTCTTCTTCTGTATCATTCAGACTCTACAGAGTGTACGAGATGTCCTGAGAAGTTCTGGTCAAACACCGAAAAAACAAAGTGCATCCCAAAGTTTGTAGAATTTCTGTCCTTACAAGATACCCTGGGAATTGTGCTGACAGTCTTATCTGTCACTGGGGCTACACTGACTACAACTGTTCTGGCAACTTTTTTCCGTCATCGTGACACGCCACTTGTGCGAGCCAACAACTCAGAGCTGAGCTTCCTGTTATTGATGTCACTCACACTTTGTTTCCTGTGTGCTCTAGTTTTTATTGGCCGGCCTGCAGCATGGAACTGCATGTTACGTCACACTTTTTTTGGAGTGAGTTTTGTTACCTGTATTGCTTGTGTCCTCAGCAAGACTGTGGTGGTGCTGGTAGCTTTTCGTGCTACTCGGCCTGGATGTAATTTGATGCAGTACTTTGGGCCCATACAGCAGAGGGCAGCAATCTTCTTTTGCACACTGGTTCAGGTTGTTATATGTTTGCTTTGGCTGCTGCTGGATCCCCCTCTGCCCACAGAGAGTCCAGGAGAGTTTGGTGCTCGATTAATCCTACAGTGCACAGTAGGATCTGTTGTGGGCTTTGTATTTGTGCTGGGGTACATTGGCATGTTAGCAGTTGTCTGCTTCTTGCTGGCTTTTTTTGCTAGAAAGCTTCCAGACAATTTCAATGAGGCTAAATTCATTACTTTTAGCATGTTCATTTTCTGTGCTGTGTGGGCTGCATTTGTGCCGGCATATATCAGCTCCCCAGGGAAGTACACAGTGGCTGTAGAGATTTTTGCCATTTTGGCTTCCAGTTATGGCCTGTTAATTTGTATATTTACTCCAAAATGTTACATCATTCTGCTTAAACCTGAGAAAAACACAAAAAAGACCATGATGGCTAGATAAGGCTCACAAATGAAAGAAATATGTGAGAAGGCAACATTTGTACCTGAGTGCACAATTAATTTAAATTAGCATTGAAGATTACTTCTATCTACTCAGCCCACCCCCCTAAAAAAATTATATTAGCTCCATGATCTAATAATATCCAGGCACGCAGACCCACTCATGTTTCAGGACACACAATCACGACCACACAATCCAGTCCTGGAAGTGAGGCAAACCATATGGTTAATGATTGATCAGACACAGTTTTGTAGCATTAGACATAATGCAAGCTATCCTAATAATATTGATAAGATACAATTTTACACAATTTAAAGGCGCAGTATGTAAGTTTTTGAGTTTTTGAGTTTGAAGTCTAAAGCATAAAAAATACTATAATATGTTTGCAAATATTTAAGAAACATGCTAAGTGAGCACACTTGTTTATCTGGAAAAACAATCCTAAAGTAATTTATTCTCCTTTGAAAATGAGTGTTCCTTACCGGAATGTCTGTCCTTGTTTTGGTCCCTATAACCCGCCCACTGCCAGTTTGCCCAATTATATTTCAGTGCTCTGGTTTGCCTTGGTGGAACCACACCGTATTTCGTTTCAGTCTTTAAGGCTGCTTCAATGTATATGGTTGCGGCCGAAAATGCATCCTCTGCAGGAAAGCAGCAGCCTCCAAAATGAGACACAGTTTCAGAGTTTAAAAAATCCACATTGGGTGTTTTTTAATTAGCAAATAATATAAATATTACAAACGTAAACATTAGCTGAGCAGCATACATTGTAACACCATGTCCTAAAAACATGCAGCACAACAAGATTCCAGTGAAAAGCAAATTGACTATCCGACACTATATGAACTATATACTGAGATGAACTATATAACTATATTAATGATGGATCAGTTGTGGTTTGTAGTGTTAAGGCTGAATTATACTTCTGCGTCAAGTGATCGCTGCAACCCATTGAACATGCCTTGCATGTAGCTGCTTATTTATACTTTTGCATTCTGTTTGTGTTGCACTAAAAATAACACTTCTGAAACGCTAGCTGGCAGTGGGGTTTCTATGTTTCTCTGTGTCGAGTTTCTTCTCAGGTGTTTTGTTTACACCATAAGTGCGAGAAATCCTAAATGACTGTAGCGCTAGCTCAAACTCACACTCATTCAAGGAAAAAAGAGGCAGAAACTGGCAAATGTGCAACAACTTTAATCATAAATTAAACACAAAACAAAAGTATCCATCTAAAGCTCCTCTGGCTCAATACTTGTTAAACACTCGTGCCTCTCCCATGAGAGAGTAAAATATAAGGTATATTATTTTAGGAAAAAGAACCAGAAAAAAGCAAAGACCAACAAAAAGGCTGCTACTAATAATGTAAACACTCATGCCCCTCCCATAGCTCTTGGCCTCACTCCCCAGACTCGTCACTGCTACCAAGCCAATCACAACTCTTGTGATATGCGTCACCGCAAAATGTATTTTTTGTGAGGTGTGTGTAAGGGTCAGGCTATGACAAAGGGTGGGTATGCGATTGGACTGAACCAGGGGACTGTTTCATAAAAGTCGTTTAGAAAAGCAGGGATTAAATTCAAAAACCTGCCTTCAATGAGCCGAACTAAACGTCCACGCTTAAATTGGTTCCATAACAGCAAGTTGAAGATCATCTAACTAATCTGAGTTCAGTTTAAATAATCTAAATAACTGCTCGTGCACATTACTGTCGTGAAACCCTGAAGGTCGAGCATCAATTATGTTGTGTGCTTCTATGGAAACGAGAACTGAAAGAGCTCTAAAATGAGACAGCTATGTTCACAGCGAGAGAGCAGCATTTGATTTTTGAGTTCAAACATATAATATTTTAAACAAAATAATCAAAAACTACAGCTTGCAACAAAGCAAGAGAGAAGGCTAACAGGAAATTGCACATTTTAAAATATAATCCATTATTTAGGCCTATTAACATAAAATTAAATATTTGTCACAATACATTGAAATTGTGCTTGTGTGTGCGAGAGAGAAAGAGAGAGAGAGAGAGAGAGAGAGAGAGAGAATATGCGCTTACTGCCAATTGTTGCATGCAAGGAAAAGTTTTAATTCATTGCAGAACATACAAATTGTGCGTAACGTCAGCACATTAAGTTTAAAATAATGGCTACAAAGAGCCAAATTTTTTGAGCTAAATTTTTAATTTTTTTATTTAATCCGTTGAAAATTGCTGCTTTCCCTTTGACACATGTGTTTCCCACGTCCCGTGGGGAAATATCTTTATATTAAAGTAAGGCTACTGCTCGGCCCGGATCCATCTCCCGATAATTACACTCAGGGTTTGTTGCTTTAAAGTCAATCTCATATATATATATATATATATATATATATATATATATATATATATATATATATATATATATATATATAAAGAGAGAGAGAGAGAGCTAATCACAGATCTCTCTTTTGAATTATTATTTTCTACAGGATGCTTTACAGTAATAACTTATTAGTAATAACACATACATTAGATTATTCAGTACCAACTAATCTAACAAGAAATGACCTCAGATCACATTCCAAAGTTAGTACACCCAAATTAATATGTTGGGGGAAAATATTAAATAAAATTTTAATAAACAGAAAAAAAAAATCAACAGAAACACAAAAATATATAAAAATTTAGTTGAAATGTTGTAGCTTGTATTTGTTTCATTTGCAATAACTTATTTGAATTTAAAAGTATTATCATTCTATTCTTAAAGATGTTTTGTGTGTATATATATATATATATACACACTAATAAGTGACTATAAAGTTTTAATCATTATTATGATTAGTCATTATTAAACCATAAGAGGTTAAGTGAATTAAAATAGCATAAAATTATGGCAGGTGAATGTTAACATTACTTTGATTAAGTTTGAACTGAAGACTAAGCCTGAGAGTTAACCTGCCCTGGACCAGGCTAGTTTCTCAGCATAAGTAACTGAGTTTGAACTATCGCAAATTTGATTTATGTAACCGAATCCGCCATTAATAAACCTGACTTACCAAAATAAGCCTTGCTTTTTCTGTAAACTTGGTTTATGGAACAGGCCCCAGACCTGCCACGCACATCTGATACAGAAGTATAAATCAGCCTTTATGCCTCTTGTAGTAGAAACATTTATATATATTATGAAAACTTTATAACTCTGCTTTTTGGTGTACTTTGTAAAATGTTTTCCTTTGAGTTGCAGCTCTTTAGCTAGACAAATATAGCTAGAATATCTGTGCCTGTTTTAACCATTCAGTACAATAAACGCTGCATGTGCATCCCAACCTCTGTTGTCATGTCCCATTTATAACAGGATTGTTGTTTGTTACTGAGGAACTATAACTGTTAAGCAATCTGGGACTGCTAAAATAACTATTTGCAAAAGGTGTCACGCTTTGCTTGCACACAAAGGCACGAAACACGGAATTATCAAAATACGTAGATTTATTAATAACTCACTGGAAACACGGGAAGACGGAGACACGAACATGGACAACACGTTGTGGCAATACAATACTCGACAATCTGAGACAGACTAAGGGGTAGATATACACAGGCTAATGGGACACAGGAGGGGAACACAGGTGAAACTAATGAACATTAGGAAACGGCGGGAAACAGAACAAAGGAATCACATGACAACAACAGAAGCACATGGAACACTGGGGCAAGGGAAAACACAGAACCTGACATTTACCCCCCCCCCCTTTAAAGGTGCGTCCTCGCGCCTTTAATATAACATAAAGGAGGATGGGAGGGGGCCAGGGAGGAGTCTTAGGAGGGAGGAACCAG
>CAIGQV010017049.1:269070-284911 GCA_903798115.1 Danio jaintianensis | reverse complement strand
GAGGAAGGGAGGATGGGAGGGGGCCAGGGAGGAGTCTTAGGAGGGAGAAACCAGGAAGGGAGCTGGAGCAGGAAGAGTCGAGTCGAGGAAGGGAGGAGCCATGGAGGAGGAGTGGCCGCCGACTCCAGGGGGCCGACCGAGGGAGACGCCGCTGATGGAGGTGGAGCCCAAGGAGGGGACAGAGAGCTGTAGGGTGAAGGTGACGCCGAGGTCCCGGAGGGCCGGGGTGGATTAGACGGTTCACCCGAACGAGGCGACGGCGGGGGTCCGGAAGCCCGCGGCGGAGCCAGAGCGACAGAGGACCAAGGTGTAGCTGGAGGGAAGGAGGAGCTCGACGTAGCTGGCCGGACTGAGCGACGAGGCGCAGCCAGAGGAGTGGAGTTCAGAGGCGTAGGAAGGGCGACGACTGACCAAGGCGGAGCCGGAGGGACGAGGGAGCCTGGTGGAGCTGGTGGACTGACGGTCCATGGCGGAGACGAGGGAGGAGGGAGCCAAGGCGGAGCACAAGGGTCGAAGGGCCGAGGTGGAGTCTGTAGCTCGGAGGCTGGAGGAGCTGACGCTGGGCGACACCCTCCAGAGGGCGATGCTGGCAGGCAGCACCTCAGAGCGAGCTCCACTTCTGGAGCTTGAGGGCGAGCTGGGAGACTGGCTGACTGCAGCAGCGCTGGGGCTGGTTGACTGGTTGCAGTCATAGGTGTGAGTAGAGGCAAAGAGGGTGGGATGGGTGGGAAGTCACTCATGACTCTGGAGCTTGGGGCATAGGGAAACTCGGGAACTAAAAAACTGTGTGGAAACAGTTGACGCGGAGATACGTCTTAGCTGTCTGGAAACAGCGGAAGGGGCTTGACTTCACTCCAGAAGTCGATGAGCAACTTCCCAGTGTCCAGCGGTCGCTCACCGTTAGCAGTGGGAGGGTGGATGGGAACCTCGCTCGGTCCCTCTATCTGCCGGCTCTCGCACCTGGTCAGACGGATACTCGAGCTCCTCCTCCACGGTGGTATATGGCTCTGTCGCTCTTGTTGGCGATGGCTCGCACACCGCGGGTGGCTCTCCGTCTGCGGTGGGCTCTGGCAAACGTTCCCTGCAGATCGGTGGTATACGGCTGGTCACTGGGTCGGGAGTGGCACTGGCAAGCTCTTCCTCTACACAGACGGTGAATGTCGATCCATTCCTCGCCAGTGTCCACTCCACATAGGCGGCAAAATTGCCCCGAGGACCATCTTCGGACAACCGTGCTCTGCAAGCGGGATTAAGGCTGGTGTTGAAAAACCCGCAGAGCACGTTGTCCGGATAGCTGGTGGAATTTTCTATTGATAAGAACCATCTTGTATCGTCCTCGAGGCTGCTTTCCCCCTGCTCCAGCAGGAGGAGAAGGAATTCGGGGCTGTAGATGGGGTCCATGGGAACACGGGGGAGAGGAAAAGAAAACACTGGGGCAAAAAAGACTATAAAAATAAAACGGGGGAAAACACGCCGCACTTTTTGTTTCAGTCGAGTATTCTGTCACGGTTTGCTTGCACACAAAGGCACGAAACACGGAATTATCAAAATACGTAGATTTATTAATAACACTCACTGGAAACACAGGAAGACGGAGACACACGAACATGGACAACACGTTGTGGCAATACAATACTCGAAAATCGGAGACAGACTAAGGGGTAGATATACACAGGCTAATGGGACACAGGAGGGGAACACAGGTGAAACTAATGAACATTAGGAAACGGCGGGAAACAGAACAAAGGAATCACATGACAACAACAGAAGCACATGGAACACTGGGGCAAGGGAAAACACAGAACCTGACAAAAGGTCTTTCAAGAAACTATGACTATATAAGCAATTTCAAGCTGATGAGTTGGGAATCAACAAATTATCAGTGAGGGAACTACTTGTAATTGATCTTTTAGGAAATTATTTAAGTCAGTGTTCAAAGAATGAATACACAAAATTGCTAAAATAGTTATAACAGTTAAGAATAGATTACAATCTTTTTTGCAATTTTCAATTTGAAAAACACCTTCGTAATGACGATTCCATCATAAAAGCATTTTTAATGCTTGAGGGAAAAACCTAGGGTGGATGAATATGGTAGTTGTTCAGTGACAGACAATATAATATTAATAAATTAAATAGATAAATAAAAATAATGTATTAGTTTCAATAATATATGCAATAAAAAAACATTAAAAATAAGGTATTTGCTTTTATTTCAGTTGGTATTTTGTATGTTGAAAAAACACAACCAAAGAAAGGTGTTTCAGGAGCGATCCAAACTTGATTCAGGCAAAAGTTTATTTCATTAGGTAAGAACTCATACAGTAGATGAAAACACCCAATAAAAGAAAGTGATTAGTGGCGATCAGGACTGTCAACACAAAAAGTTTTTTGGGATGGAAACATGGATTGAATATCTGACATAACCAAATGACAGATTAATGCAAGTCAATTATGGGCCAGAGAGTTTAATGCAATTGAAATATTGGGTAAATTAATGTAGTTTTCCAGAAAAGGCAAACTTTAGCAGAAGACAATGATGAGAAGATTAAAGTAGATTGGAAAGTGATAGAAATGTGGGGAAAAGGAGCTGAAAAAAGCAAAGACCAATAAAAGGCTGCTACTATTGATGTTTCTGAGTTTGTTTAGGGTATTAAGAAATCTCTAGACCCAGACCTGTATAGACCCCCTCTTCCATTTCAACCTGACCAGAATGTCTAAGTCTGCTGGCCACCCAGGAGCAGCCAGTCACCATACTTAGCTTCAGAAAAAGCCCTGAGTGAAACAATACAAAGAATGTATGCCAAACTCCCTGCCATCAAACTAGAAGAACCCTGCCGAGCCAAAAATGCCCTCCAACATTCAAGAAAAGAGGAAATATACCAATACATGAACTTCAGTCCTATTTCTGGTTACACTAGAAGTCAAAGAGCAGAAATACAGAATCTGCCTGTGGTTGTGGTTTCAGAACCGAATAGTGAACCCTTATTAGTCTACTACTTGACATTGTTAAACAACTAAAAGACCCTTAGAAAATGGGAGGCACTAGGTTTAAGGATGAGCTCACAATTTTTTGTAAAGACATTCCATGCAACCTCTGAACTAAGAAGAATTCTTGGAATAATGTTGGGAGTTGACATTGCAAAGATTGAAATGACCTGGCCTGACCCCACAGAGAAATACTACAAAATGGGAACATGTAGACAACAATTGATATGTTACTTTCTTGGAAAAAGCATTTCCAATCAGAATGGACATGACCAAGATTTACATGTTCAAATAGGATGACGAAGAGACAGTTCACGACTATTTTGCACATATGGCAGAATTGCATGATGCGCTGAACAAACCATTGAATATGAATCATGGTGAAGTCACATGACTTATTTAAGGCTCGCCTCAGAAACAGTTTCTTGAATGGATTAAAGGAAGATATTTCACATCTAGTGAAATGCTCCTGCATAACGTGGGACCTTGGAAAGCTTACTTTGATTCAACAACATGACATTAATCCTAAGAAATTGCTCAGAATATACAAAGTCAAAAAAGCAACACAAGTATAAGAAATAGCCAGTTGCAGATTCCTTCAAAAAAGGAAGCAGGCGAGGTCAAGGCAGGGGCAGAGGAAGATTTAGAAGAGAAAGAGACAGTGCCAGTTTTGGATGCAATAGCAAACATCACTGGGACAAAGACTATCCTGAATGCAAAAAGAGAAAAGAATGGGACTTAGGTGATGGCCTGAGTGAGTCACTTGTTTATATGTTTTGCAATGAATAACTGTTTTTGCCACAACACACTAACACCACATACAGGCAAGACACAGAAATAAGCCAGTATGCTAAAAATGAATCTGAATCATTTAAAGACTTTCAGTATAGAACTATGAAGCGGAGGGAAAGGAAGTGGCCTTCTTGGTAGACTCTGGTGCAACAAGATACAAGATACAACTAAAACTTAAAACGAGTGCTCAATTTATCTATTATGTTGCAGCGGCAGGGGTTAAACTAAGAGAGGAATTCTCTCAACCACTGCACTATAAATTGCCAGATATTGAACCATTCAGTTTTTTGATTTTGGATTATTGTCTGATGAATCTAATGGAAAGAGATTTAATGTGCAAATTGGGGATCACAATTGTAAGTGGGCCAAGAGGACTGAAAATTTATTGAGAGTACACAACTAACCAAACTGCATAAGGGTGTTTACAAAACAATTTATGAATGGCAATTCAGAGACCCAAACACCAAATGGATGAACCAGGCGCTCGTGAAAATGGCTAGGTAAAGAGTTAGTCATGATTCTGATTTCACGCTACCAGAGAAATTGCATTGCAGGAGGAATTTGAGAAAGTCTGGGTTAATGAGTGTAAATTGAGACAAGAAATTGAATTGAATGAAATATACTGGGATGAAAACATTTGTGTGTTGGGAGTTAACTTATCGAAAAACAGTTCAGACAGTTTGCTGTTTGCAGTAGTGAACTATGTACCACATGTTTCCCTTTCCAAGAAACACACTAAAGAACAGCCACGGCAGAATTTGGTGTTCTAGGTAGCCAACTTAAGTCATTTGTGCCCAAATTTTTCTAAATGATTTCATGCATGTAGCCTTGTTAATTTGTGTCCTATATGTACATGTTTTGCATTTATTTTTTTTCAGATTTAGATTTTTATTCTAGAAAATTGCATTTGAATGTGCGGCAACTAGCTACACGGTGGCGCAGTGGGTAGCACGTTCGCCTCACAGCAAGAAGGTCGCTGGTTCGAGCCTCGGCTGGGTCAGTTGCCGTTTCTGTGTGGAGTTTGCATGTTCTCCCCGTGTTCACGTGGGTTTCCTCTGGGTGCTCCGGTTTCCCCCACAAGTCCAAAGACATGCGCTATAGGTGAATTGGGTAGGCTAAATTGTCTGTAGTGTATGTGTGTCAATGAGTGTGTATGGATGTTTCCCAGTGATGGGTTGCAGCTGGAAGGGCATCCGCTGCTTAAAACAAATGCTGGATAAGTTGGCGGTTCATTCCGCTGTGGCGACCCCTGATTAATAAAGGGACTAAGCCGAAAAGAAAATTAATGAATGAATGTGCGGCAACTATAGTTCCTGGTGGGCAAATTTGTTGTATGCACCCTTCAATGTAAAATTTGCATAGGAGGAGAAAATTTGGCATTCTAACTGAAAACATTTGCTTTCAACAGATCAATTCATATTCATAAACACATTTATTATGTTTAAAAGTAGAAAACTAAACAAAACTAATAAAATTATTACAAATATTGAAATAATTATATTAAAAATAATTAAAAAATTTCAATGTCTTAGTCCCGACACAGCAAAATCCCCAGAGTAGAGAGCATTTGGTTGCACACTACAGAGTTACAGCAGTTAAAGAAAAAATTACATTAAAAAAAAATAAGAGTCAAAAAGCCCAAGTAAAGTAAACACTGCTCTCCACAATGGTGATGCAACAAAATGAGTATTTTCTATAAATCTCACTAAGGACTTTTGTAGACATCTGACAGAAATAGTCAAACAGGTTAGTAATACGTGACACTGCTGATGCTGTTTGTAGAGTTGTTTAATGATCCCAATGAGCTGAGATTTTGAGAGATTTAATGAGTTTTCAGTTCATCAAAAGCCCTGTTTACACTTACCCAGTTATTTTTGTAAACAAACAAAAAAAGTTTTTCCTCTGTTTTCTAAAAAACACAGACCCTGGCACTTTTGAAAATCTTTACCCTGACGAATTTTCAAGAATTTAGGTTTCAGTGACCTGATACTATGTGGACGAACAGCCAAATTGTGTAGAAAAATCTGTGATTCTGAAAATACATGTTTGTGCAGACAGCAGGGCCTAAGATTGTGACTGAAGTCAGTTGTAGTTTTGTGTTTTTCTTCAGTGGTTCTGCTTTTTAACAGCAGGAGTTCATAATTTTCTGTTTGATCAGCACTTTTACTCTGCCCCAGTGTTATTTTAGCTCTCATTGTGGACGTGGGAACAGTGGGAGAAGTTTATTTTACTCTGAGGATTTTGCTGTGTATCAAATTGTGTATCAAAAGAGTCTACTTTAAATTAAAGATATTAGTTAAAGTTATTTTAGATGGGGTATTATGAAAAAAAGCAACAAAAAAAACATTAAACCAGTAACCTTGATTTATTAACTTATTAACACATTATTCCCTAATTTCCCATGATTTATGTTCTTACATAACTATAGTTGCTGCTTGGACCTTTGACAAAGTATACAAAAAAACTGTAGATCTCTTGAAAGATTCATTTTGTTTGGATGAATCTAGAGACCTTCATGATTATGTTGATATATATTTGTGAACAAAATTTTTTTTTAGTAACATCAAACATTGCCTTTATTTGGGAGGATTTGCCTTCATTCTGCACCCTGGAATTAGGGTTAGGAAAATGAAAGCCTCATGTGACAGGAAGGAAATCAATTGTTGTTTTTATTTCTTGACATATTTTGATAAATTAAACAAGAATAACATGTAGAACAATCCTGAGGAAAATGGCAACTATGAACTTCAGCAAATATAGTTGCTGGTGGGCTAAAATGGGTTAAAACAAATAGATGATTGACAAATTATGAAAGAAGGAACTGAAATTTAATTGAGTCAGAGTATGAGAGCATACAGGGCCCCTTGTAAATGATTCTAGAATCAGCAAGAGGAATTGAGTTTGTTTTTGAAGAAGAAACTTTAAATTTGGAAGAAGATTAGATTATCTGAGGTACCTCAAGAATTTTGGCCAAATGAAATGCATGATGTAGGTCTAATCAAAGGTATTTCTCTTTTATAAAAACTGCTAAATCTGCCTGTAGACCAAAAAGAAATCAATATCTTTTGAAGAAAGAGGCTGTGAGTGGAATTAAGCTGGTGTTCGATTCTTTGCTCAATGCTGAAGTCATTTTACCATGTAGTGACTCGCCGCTAAGAACCCAAATATTTTCTGTAAAATAACACTAAACAGGAAAGCAAGCCAGAGGTGTGAACATTTGTACAGCATCTGAAAGCTCTTAATGATTCAGAAGTGCAAAGAGCTCAACAAATGCTTGAAAACATTTTTTGAAATATTATGGTTATGATATCTGACCATAAGAATTATATCCTGCAATTTAGACAAACAAAACAAACATAAAGTGCAAGATGTATCTTGCTTATAAGAGAGGGGTTTTCCCATACACTGTAAAAAATATGGACATAGTATCCGTGACATCACCCATAGGTCTCTGAAAAGTGCAAATGAAGCTAAAAGTGGGCATGGCCAATTGTCGGCATTTTAATCGCGCGTCATCGCCCTGACCGGGGGTAACCAAAAAAGGGTAAAGAGGCGGAGCCTAAGCGGAGCTACAGATGCCTGCTAGAATTTTGCTTCTTTGAGAAAAATGCTTAATACTTCATTACCTGCTATTCGTTTGTGTTCTGACCACGTGGGCTTGGTTGTATACTATATCAATAAAGTGTTTAGTCTTTTAAAAACACATTGTAATACATTGAGCCATGAAGCATTGTTCTTGTGACGTTTTTCTACAGGTGAAAAACGCTATTTACTTCCAAATACTTCAAATATAGTCTGTATTAGTAAAATGTAGCATTTATGTTGTATGCAATTATTTGATTTCTCCTCCTTAGCCAAAACACATCAACTTGGAGTGCTTTTGTTCAAACACTTTTATTGCGATCGGCGCCAGAAAGGTGACTCCCCCCGACCTGATCTGCCATCGTTATCTTAAGAGAGCTTGAACAGACACCTAGCTGCCTCATCATTGCGAACCTCAAAAGGTTTGAAGTAAGGAAAGCAGAGCCCCCCTCGCACACCATCATGTACGACACATTCCAAAGGGAAACCCCATTTCCTTTGTCGACACACACATAAACATTCTTAAAGGGGTGGTCCACAGTGTATTTTTAAGGCTTGGTTGTGTTTATAAGATGCAAAGCAATGTGTGCTCATGCTTCATTTGTAGAAAATCAGGTTATTTTTTCATATATCTTACTTTGATTATATACAGCTACTCAGCTAACATGAAAACAACAACATATTTTGTCATATTTCCTAGTTTCTTCGAAAGGCCCGCCCTCAAGAGCCTCTGATTGGTCAGCTAACATAATGTGCTGTGATTCGCGGATTGGCTCCACGTCACCAGGAAGCGTCACGCGCCTTCAAGCACGTGCTTTTGCACTGTGTTAACAGAGAAGCTGTTAGCTGCAGCAGTTTGTGCTTGAATCTGACAGAAAATGAAGAGTACAGTTGAACCTCAAGCCTGCTCTCTAAAATAAAATCTGACAAGTGTCTTACACATGCTTATTCCGAATATATGTGAAAGTAATATGAAACATTCACTTATCTTTTGTGAGTTGGTTATTTGAGATGTAGAACGCAGGGAAAAGGGCCGGATAGAGAGACACTGAAAGCGTCTGCATAGAGAGACACTGCACGCGCTGCTGAAGATTGTGGGTGTTTACAACAGTTTAACTGATAAATATGAATTTGTAGCTAAATTGTTAGCAGTGCCAAACAGCATTTCCTGTTGTTTACATCCTTGTTTATGTCCTCGCTACAACATACTGTTAACGCTAGACACTGTGCATGTAATTGATCAATTTTAACTAATAAAAAAACTTTTTATGGCTCACAATCCACAGCTTCGTCAGTTGAAGGAGTTTTTAGCCGAATCCAGCACTGAACAGGGAGAGATTCTGGAAGCTCTCCTTTGTCAAATGCTAGCTATATATTTTTTATAATTCTCTGGAACATAATTAAAATTAAATTGTAAGCACTTCTTTCTTTGTGTCATGTCCTTTGAAAGCCCAAATACAAAAACAGAATGAGCTCTGTGGAAATAGCAGCGTTTGGACGGCATTTTAGCTTTCTCTGCTATAACATTACAGCGCCTCTGGCCACACTCCTTCACTGCGCAGGGTGTACCCCGTTAGAAATTGTATGTTCCCAGAACGTTTTCAGAACGTCCCCATTGGTGTTAAGGACATCACATTGTAACATCCCCAGGACGTTCTGAGAAGGTCATGATGTTGAGTTCTTTAAAGGGTTAGGGGACGTTATTTAAGGGACCTCTGCAGAACTTTCAGGACATTCTTGGAACGTTTAGGGGACCATATTTTATTTAGAAACTTGATGTTCCCAGAACGTTCCCAGAACGTCCCTACTGGTGTTAAGGACGTCACATGGTAACGTCCCCAGGACGTTCTGAGAAAGTCATGATGTTGAGTTCTTTAAAGGGTTAGGGGACGTTATTTAGGGGACCTTTGCAGAACTTTCAGAATGTTTTCGGAACGTTTAAGGGACCATATTTTATTTAGAAATTTGATGTTCCCAGAACGTTTTCAGAATGTCCTCATTGGTGTTAAGGACATCACATGGTAACAAATTTGATGTTCCCAGAACGTCTCCGCTGGTGTCAAGGATGTCACCTGGTAACATTCCCTGGTACATAGCATAATGTTTTCAAGACCTTTGGGGGACCAACCTAGAATGTAATTTTTTTGGTCACATTTAGGTATTTCAGTCATATTTACTGAATATTTTCAGAACCTTTAGTAATACTACAGAAAACTTTATGAGATCAAACAGCACTTCTTTCACACTGGGCAAGCACTGTTTTAACGCTTAATATATTGAAAGATTAAAATACAAAGGAATTCATCATTAATTTACATTGTGAACAAAAACAGATTATAAAATAATATTAAATGTGGTCATGCATAGAATAGGTGGGTGATAAACAGATAGAGAAAGCTCAATCAATTCAATTCAATTCAAACTGGCTTTATTGCCTTGAAAACTTCCATAGGATCAACATTTGTCAAAATGATGGTAAACAGTAAAAGCATAAAAATGTATATTAATTATATACAAGGTGTGTGTGTCTGTGTATGCATTAGTCACTGTTTCTATCTTCAGGAGGCACCCCAAGTTGTTCTTATGCTGCCTGAAAAAAAGCATAAATAACAATATTTACCAATCACTTTAAATGACCTTTTAATGGCTTTTAAATACACTTAGGTGTATACAAGCTTGAAAGTTTATGAACCCTTTAGAACAGTGGTCACCAACCTGTCGATTGAGATGTTAGATCTTTATCGCTGTCTCAGTAGATTCCACAAACAACAGCAAAATAAGTACAAAAAGGCATTACATTTATCCATTTTATGTAGGCTAATGTATTTTTCTGTTATTTTCAGTAGCTACTAAGACAGTGACAAAGAAAAATACATCATACCTGAGTGAAAAACAAATCAACATGCAAAAAGTGTGTATCATCGTTCTTTGGATCATGATTAAAATGCTTTTGCCTCTAATTTAAAAGTTAGGATGCATTATTGCTGCAAAAGGCAAATGTCAGTTCCATGCGCTTTCTCTCTTGGTCCGGACACATGCTAGTGTTGTACCGATTTCTGACTCCCTGTCAAATTGTTACCCCCCTTATTGAAATCACTACTTAATTGTCTAATCCTAACTGTAAACTATTTATCTGTCTAAAACATATGACTCTGACCAGCTATTCAAACCAGATGTGCCAGGACGTTTCTAACATTTAGCATTAATAATCTGTAGGCTAAGAACATATTTAAAAAGTATGTAGTCCTAATTGTTGTTAGATAGCTACGATTGAACTTTGAAACTGTTATTTTTCTTTTCTACTCAAGATGAGAACCTTTTAATTGTTGTAGCTCATGATCATGATGGTGTTACTTTCTGAAGAACAATGACAAAAATAATGACGTTCTATATTTATTTTACCTGGTGTGTGTGCGTGCGTGTATGCATGTAGGGTTAATAATAGCTCAGTCAATAAAACTTACAGGTGTTATGACCACCTTGGTACGGTGAGGTGCATGTTTAAGGGTTTCCCCAATACATGCATCAATTTCTTTTTCAGTGATTTTTGGGAATTGTCTGGCACAAGCACCTAGAAAAGAAGTTCAAATAGGTCTATGCAGTGTAAAGGACAACATTCTGTTTAATATGATTATTCTTAATGATTAAAATGCAAATTCATGCACGTAAAATTGGGATTAAATTATGCTTTTAAAAAGTTAAACATTGCAGCATGGTTTATAACTTTTAAGTAAGAGAGAGAGGCTTTGAAAAACTTACTTAAAACAATATGGTGGAGGGATGTCCCCATAAAGGGCAGCTTTCCTTTTCGGCCTTTCAGACTGTAATTTGACCAGGCCTCATTGGTAGCTAGTTTCCGGAGGATACTTCTAATAGTGTCCCCAATGGTGCTGCCACCCAACAGGCTCAAAAACTGGATCTATGCAATATATGAAAATACATATTATTATCACAGGGCTCTTAACCGGTTCAAGGAATCAACACCAGAAAAAAAATCTTTTTATAGTTACAAACAGAAATAAACATTTGAAATGCTCAGTAATAATGTTATTTTATTGTTCCATTTAATAAATAACATTTACAGTCAACCAACCATTAATTCAAATAGTACAGTATATGCAAATGTGATTCTGGTGCATCCATCGAATTAAATGCTTGTGCTTAGCTGTGAGCCCCTAGTGAAAAATAAATATACTTATTTCATTATCTGTATACTACAAATACATTTTCAAATGTATGTTCTTAATAAAATGCCATTCAATTGTACTTTTAGTATACTAAATTGGTATACTTAAAGTCTGCTAAATTGGAACAACTAATTTTATACTTAATGCAGTTTAATTGTAAGTAATGCTGAAGTCCAATTAAGGACATACTTAGTATATTTGATTGTGCTAAAGTGGAACTATTGCAAGTATATTTTTGGTACACTTTAAATATTTTGCATTTAAAGGGCATTATTACACAATCCTTATTAAAAGTGACATAAACACACATTTTAGGCTTATTATTAAAAAATATGCATTGTGCACAATACTCCAAATAATGTTTAATTAAATACTAGTTATACCAGTAGGTCTCGAGTTATCTGTCAGTAAATATGGTAATAGATTTGAACTATACGTAGTATGAAATAAATATATATTTAAATATTTTACTTTTTTTTTTTTTCACTAAAGAACAATGCAGCTTATCTGAGGGTAATGTAAGATGGATTCAACTGATCACCACCATTGCAGCCTGTTCATTATCAAAATGAAATATAGTAAAAGAAATGGAAAAAAAAATATTTTAAACATTAAACTGCACTGTTGTACAATCTGTTGCATTCAGTTTTTAAAAAAATACTTTGTCTTAAATCAATGACAGATTTTTTTTTATTTTCTTTAGTAGCCTACATTTGACCAAAATCTAGAAAATATGATGCTGTATTGGCTAACCGCAGAAGGTTAAGATACCAATCTTTAACTTTTTTTTTATAGACAATACTGTATTTTTATATTATTATTATATTGTTTTTATAGGCAAAGAAAAAGTAAAAAAAAAAAAAGATTTATTTAAATTTTTAAGCCTTGATTACAAAGCAAGTGTTGGAGTTGTAGTTCAACAAATTATCTTAAAAAGCACAATGACTCTTTAAAGTGTATGTCATATCAACATACCATCATTTTCTTTTCATCTGTGCCCTCTAGTTTTAATGTTAATCCCTGCAGCTCCTGGACTGTTTTGCAGGGCTGCTCGATGATTTCCTGTGGTAGTGTTGTGATGAATGCCGTACCACGATGAGTCTGTTGAATAGCCTGGACTAGGTGCTCGATAGAACTTGCTACATCTGTCTGCATTCTCTCTATTGCAAGCAGCGCCCGCTGCTCAGATTGCTGGACGAGTTGCTCCAGATCTGACAAATTAAGAAAAAAAATTGCATTTTGACAGTCAATTATTTGCTCATTGGAATTTAGACCCATGTATGATTAAAAAAAAATTATTGGTGCATTGCTATGCTATGCGATAGTAAACTGCAATGAAAAAAGTGCAACCATACAATTACCTGCATTTACTCCACCCTTTGCATGGCTGTTTTATTGTGTGTTACTTATGTGTGGGTCATATAGAGGTCTAAAACTATACAACACTTAACAAACATGACAGAGTAGCCTGGGTATCAGCAGGATTTTAGAGTTGTTGTTTTTTTAAGATTTGCGCAATTAAAATTAATAACATATAAACAGAGTAGGGCAATGTCTTTGGTAAGAATCCCTGTAAAAACCATGATTTAAAGACTTACAAGGGGACACTTCACAATAATTGAACTGTTAATCAAATGAAATCATTCTGAATTTGCAAAAACTGTTTTAGAATTAATTCGAAAAAGCATCAATTAAATCAATTTGCTGTCAACCCAAATTTTCTCAGCCATACCTGGTAGCCATCTTCAAAAAGAGCAGACAGCATAAGCTGAGGTACACAGTTTTTGTTTAGTTACGGTGCTTAATTCACTGAGCCAGATGAAAAAAAAAGTATAATTTATCTTAACAGATGGAGAAAAAAACAACAACATGCACATACCATGCACAAAATGCACATACCATGTAAGGGATTATCAGCTGGAAGGTTAGGCAGGGACATCTTCCTCAGGTGCATGGGCAGAGACTGTGATGTCAGTAGGTGGCCTGTCTATGAACAAACATTGAAAGCATAAACTTACAGTTTGGAGAGGGTTGAGTACTTTTGCAAGACACTGCTGCCTAGTGCCTACACAACTTTTTTGACTCAGATTGGGCCATCTATTTGTAACAGAATTTAACAAGTTATGAACAGTCAAGAAATTAAATTAATGACAAATTTTTAAGACCAGTCTAATCAACACAACACAAGAAATGATACCAAAAATAAAATCTGTTATACTTACAACTCGGAGGCTTTGGGAGACTTGGTGGTGGGTTTTGAGGGGATGTTGATTTTTTTTCCTTTGTTTCGGTGGCATCTCATGTTCTCCTATAAATTAAGGATAAGACAGCGTGTTTGGGAGTATGAATATAATTTTGAACTACAGGCAAAAACAAGAAAAGAAATTTTGATTTTAGTTGAATTTCAGTTTTTCACAGAACTCAGTTCATTAAGCCCTTAACTAGCGATCCCAATGCTCTAAATAGTAAGTGAACATCTAAAATTGTCTTTATTTGTACACCTTTTCTCCACTGTTCCCTCAAAATTAAGCTTTATCGGTTTATTTTGAATGCTAAAGAGAAAAATTTACAAAATTGCTTAAAAGCATATCAGTCGTGATACTAAAGGTGGAGATAGCGCTGGACATTAAATCCCCCTACCTATAATTCCTGCCAGACCTGAGATTCAAACACAAGACCTTACAAGTTACAGGACATCCTTTAATACCTTTTCACTTTAGAATGTGAAAATAAAAAAGACTTTTTTTTATGGTAACATAGAGCTAATAATCTCCAATTCAAGCTCGTTTGTGATAATAGTGTAAAAAAGTTTTTTTGGACAGCAGAAAAAGTGTAAAAGTAGCATACATCGAAATATACACTTTGTTTTATTTATTTCATACTCTGAAACATTTGACAGTTACTTTTGCTTTTTCCATGCAGTTTTCAGAGGGTGGGACTGTTAGCGTTATTAATAAAGGAACGTGAATGAATGAGTAACGAGCGGGACATTCTTAGGCCTATTAAAAACTCACTCGAGAAAACTGAAAAAAATCAACTTCTGCATGTTTTCTGCATGCAAGGTCCAAATAGAGCATGGACAAGCAGTAGTCTTTGGTGTTTTTGTGGTTTTGGTTATATTACTTTTTGTCTCATGCAGTGCACTGCCTCCGTCGGAGTAACAAAAAAAACAAACAAACCAAAAAAAAGTGTATATTAACAGACAATTGTTAAGCGATGGGCACTTGGAAGCGCTGCGGTACAGCCAGCTGAATGTGATGTTTCTTTGCCACTTACTGCACAAAAGTGTCTGAAAGTTGCTAAATCTAGTGCTTAAGAAAATATTGAGACTTATATATCGAGTTTTGCTATTGAGTTATCACAATATTGATAATATCTTTACATCCCTAAAATACAATGTGTGCTGTATATAAATATATATTTTATATTTTTCCCACCTCCTCCTCACTATCCACATTCGAAGTTTCCACTGCTTTTTTGGCTCGCTCTCTAGCTGTCTTGTAGTTGTCTAAGGACACAGTAAATTTGTGTTGACTTTATAATTTTGTTAATTATTTTTAAGTATGTAAATCAGTAGTGGTGAAACGGATCACAAAACACACGGTTCAGATCATATCACAGATTTTGAGTCACGGATCGGATCATTTTTCGGATCAGCAAATAAACAAACTTTTTTTTTAATTACTGAAAGCTTACTTTAAGAACTTCTATACCACAGCAAACACTACTAGGCTGAACTGATAAAGTTAGTAACAAAACAAGAACAATTACACAAATGTCAAGTGTAGATGAATACAACAGTTACTAATAAAATCAGTAACACTTGTATTCAGGTGCAAAAATGTAATAATTAATTGTAAAATACAGTAACTAGTGCTCCTCACTGCATGTATTTATAGGATGCTGTCTCTTTAAGGCCAAATGCATGTACCTAACGCCTGTTTCACACTGCATATTTTTCCCGCATTTGTTTGAATTTGAAATCAAATTAACAGATAAATTATGTGTTTGTGGTAAACAGCCGTGGATCAGGAACGGACTGCAAACGCACTGGAGACGGAGTAACGTTATGTATGAAACAGGCGTTATATTGGCATGCATCTCTTTCTCAGCTGTTTTGGTTCACTAATTTTGTTTGTCAGAATACCAAAATGGGAATTCAAACATAACTTTGTATGTATGTTTCCGTTCAAAGAGAGGTTAAAGAGGAATAAATCTGTGTAAATCACGCAGCCTGAATCACGCCTCTCTCTCTCTCTCTCTCTCTCTCTCTCTCTCTCTCTCTCTCTCTC
>CAIGQV010017049.1:255698-269060 GCA_903798115.1 Danio jaintianensis | reverse complement strand
CTCTCTCTCTCTCTCTCTCTCTCTCTCTCTCTCTCTCTCTCTCTCTCGCTGTCTGCATATGCTCACTTCTGGTGTGTCAGCGGTAAAAAAATTTTTTTTTTAAACTGCGCGTGCACTGCAAAAAATGCTAAGCAAAATAATTTTGCTTTTCCTTTTGACATAAGTCTATTTTGCTTACCCCATTTGCAGATTTTTTTGCTTGTTTTAAGGAAAAACTCACTTCATTTTGGTATATTATTTCTTAAAACAAGACAATATGTTTTGCTTGTCTGGAAAATTCTTCTTAATTAATTTTTTTTTTTTTATATTTAGACTAGAAACAAGACAAAAAAAATCTAAGTAAGAAAATCTTTTTTTGCAGTGTGTTCTCTTTTGCTGCAATGTTTTACTTTTTTTTTTTTATGGGTAAATTGACAAGACAAAACATGTGCAAATTATAAACTTTAATTCTATGATGGTTAAACGTCACAGTTAACCCACGGATCACGTGCGTCCCGAACCGTGGGGTCAGGTCCGTATGGATCACGGACGCTCTGTTGCACCACTATAAATCAGTGTACTTCAATATGACTATATCTTTATTCAATTTTTTACCAGTCTCGGAGAGTATTCTTATTTTATATCTATTCCAACGCTCCTTATCTGGCCTGTGAGAGGCCTTTGCCATGGCCTCTGCATTTCTATGGGGCCAGTAGCAAACTAGAACCTAAATCATTTCAGGAAAAAGTTAACATCATCATTATTTATATCTATGGACTTGTTGTGTGTGTGTGTCTGTGTGTACCCTTACCCCATTCACCTCCTCTACCCATGATGCAGGCGCCACAGCAATTGAGTTTTCCTCCTTCAAAATCACTACGTAGAATCCAACCTATTACAAATCAAAGAGCACTAATTAGAAATCAGGGAATATAGAGTTGGACATTAAAGCAATGAGAGAAAAAAAATACTAACTATGTACATGTATTTTATTTTGTGTTAATTGAGATCATGGAGGAGTGAAAGGACAACTCGGTGGCCATGTCCGTCCTCTAGGATCATTGCCCTTCCTTGTAAGTTTGTCTTGTCCAGAATCTCCATCTTTGATGGACCACATACAAAGGCTCCATAAATCCTTGAATCACATGGCTCACAAAGGTATGATGTCAGGTGGGAGAAGACTCTACATAAGATTTTTCCTGAGTTGGTACTTTCTAGAACTTTGCTGCTTGGATTAGAATATGGTTTCCTGATCTAACCATTTTTTTCAGCTGGTGCAGGTAGCTTTCGAACGTAAAGGCACTGCATTTGTCCAATGATCCATATGTGGTGGCATCAGCAGTGAGGTGAAGCAGTGAATGCACATTGAGCACTAGAAATTCTTCGCCATATATGTGCCGGCCTTGCTCAACAAAATATGTGAGGAGTTCATGGGCATACATATTGTAGGTTTGTGTTAAGTGTGGAGACACTAGTATGCACATAGCAACACTAAAGGCCATTAAATGACTGTACGGTGCTTCTGGTAAGATTCCCTGCAGAACAACTTTGCCCGTGTAGAGCATAAACTGTCGAAATTCAGTGGCCTTCCATCTCTCCAATTCCTCCAAACTGCGTGGCTTCCTGGCTAAACTATGGGGTATGTCACATCTCAAATTCCTTAGCCTCTGACTGACCTCCCTCAGCTGAGCTGGTGATCGCTGATGCCCCGACTTGCCCCGTGACCACAGGAGGAGCAATTTTTTCATCACTCCCAGGCAGCACTGGTGCATGTAGTCAGCAGGAAAAGACTTGACCATGTCAATTTGTAGATTGCTGAAAGGGGACACAGTATTTTCCTGATGGTGTTCAGGCTGATATTGCTCTCTGAATGAGACATCTTCCCTTAAAATGAGGTCATGCACTTCTTGATACGTCATGCGCCCCTTCCAATTGCCTTTTTGGGTGCACTTGTCACAGCCAAAGTAACCCAAGAATTGTTTGATGCACTTCAGCATTGCTTTTGCTGGTGCATCACATGTGATACACCTCAGTCTCACATTAACTGCTGTTTCTCCAAATGGGAAGCCATTTGTTACAATCACGTTCAGTTAATCTGATATGACGTTGATGAAGTCCAGTGATTTGGGCTTGGCCTTAGTAAGGGCAATGGCCAAAGGAAATGTGCTTGCTGGTTTTAGATGTACTGTGCAGAGTACAGGCCAGAAAGATTTACCAGTGCTCTTAAAGAGTGGCAGTCCATCTACATTGAGGGAAATCTCAATCTCAGTGATGTCTCTTGCATAATTGTAAGGATACCGATTCAAGCACATTAATAATTGCTCAGTCACTCCAAATGTAACACATTCCACTTCAGACACCATTTGACTTTCAACAGGATCAGTTTTTAACAATATTTAGCAGTGGATGGCAGGTGTTTATGCCCTTGATTCCTGAGAATTTTAAGAGAATTCCTGAGAAATTTCCTTGTGTTTGATGTTATAGCCACAAATCCACTTCTTTAACTCCTCAGCTAAGTTGTCAGTGGGCATATCAATGTTGTCAGAATACTCAAAAAACACTTCATCTGTGTCGCTACTGGAATATTCTGTATCCATATTTTCTGTGTCTACAGTCATTGTATGATGTAGCAGTGTGTCGTCATTGACTGCATCGATGCCAATATTGTCTAAATCTCCAGTCCCAGTATTTTTTAGGCCTGAGTCCTGGAGTGGCATAGTGTGTCTGAAAATGTATGCTTCACTGTCTAGATTAGTACTTGGAACAGCTGCATTACTGTGCATATTTCTAATTTTTCTTTGCACCCTTTGCCGTTGGTATTCTCTTTTCCTGGCTTTTGCAGACATCCAGCTGTGTGACACAGCTCTGTGTTTTCTTCTCTGCAAATGAGTTCATTGAAGTGTAATTTATGTAGAAAACCCAAAGATCATTTTGTTGCAAACATTTTGCTTACAGAGCAGAAAAAAAAGGATCATTATCATGTTATTAAGTTAAATAATACATGTAATTATATATTCAGAATAGTTGTGCATCTGGGAATCTCCTACCCCTATCTCTTATATATATTTATTTGGACCAGCCTTAGTTATAAAAATCATAATTCTAGTATTACAGATTTTCAGTTCTTTAGTTCAGAAAAACTTACCACATTGTAACAAGAAACGCATCTTGTTAATAACAATTTACGATTTACCTAATTAGATGTGACATTTCATGACATACTGTAACTTAGCATAGAAACTCATGTAGAAATGGGGAATGCTGCTCTTTTTTAAAGAATTCTTTCAACCTAGAATTAGAATTTCCTGATAATTTACTTACGCTCATGCCCTCAAAGATGTTCATGTCTTTCTTTCTTCAGCTGATAAAAAATGGGTATTTGGGAAAACAAATCCAGTATTTTCCATGTGACCTTTATTTTTATTTATTTATTTATTATTTATAAAATTACTAATCTTTTTATTAGTCCCTTCTGGACATTTGACTCACTGGCCTACACTGAAATAATAAAAACCTTAATTTCTTTTCGACTGAAGAAAGACATGAACAAATTATCAGGAAATGTTATTTCTCAGATGATCTAATCCTTTAATTCACAATATACAAAATGTAATTCTGTGTATGCGCATGGTGAATGCGATTAACTGGAAGCCCCTGTGATCTCACTAGCCCGGATGTATTTTTTTTGTAGTCCTCAAACTTCGTTCGCTGTCGGCCTTGCTAAGCTAACACTGTAAAAGCCAATGTCTCCCTTTGCATTGAACTTTGAGCATATTACATTCAGAGATGTTGTTTATGTTCACACAGCTACACTGTAAAAAAATTTACTCTAGAATTTACAGGAACTACCTGGCAAAAAAGTTGCCAATAATGTCTTGTAAAAATGTTGTAAATCGCTGTAAAATGTATTACAGTAAAATGCTGTTATTCCATTTACAGCTAATAATTGTATGTGAAATGCAGTATTTTCTTGTTTTTTTACAGCAGTACAAAACTAACTTGTATTTTACATTACAGTACTTTCTTGTAATTTCACTACATTACAGCATTTACCTGGCAACTACAGTTGCCAATAAAATCTTGTAAATACCCCAAAACCCAAGATGTTGTTGTAATAGCTTTACTTTGAAAATGCTGTAAATCATGATTTTTTTACAGTAAGCAAATATATTACTTCTATTTTTATTGTTTTAAATGCATTACATTATACACTTTTTAACAAGAATAACAAAAACAAATGCAAAATTCTTGTAATAACAGTATTTATTTTTATTAAAAACTTTAAATTTGAAGCAATATTCTGGGTTGAATAAAACTTTGGTTCAATTAACTGAACCAGCTAAGGCAAAACACTTTTTACCACATTTAAACAATTTCTTTTAACAAAATTATCTAAATTCACCAAAAGAGTCAGTGGCAGTGAGTAAGATATTTTGAACAAGATCCCAAATGTTACAACATCACGTGTCTATAAAAACAGTTGTAAAACTATTTATTAAAACTGACAGCAGAGCACTCCAAGACTTCAACTTGTAAAATGACATTTCTGTTGCTGAACATTGCTGAAAAATATTCTCAAAATATCAGAAAATAAAGTACAAATAGCTTTAAGATGTTACTGAACAATCAACATTTTACAAATGTGTGTCTATAAAAACAAGTTTGTTCACTTTGCAGAAGTCCTGTAGTTTGAATTAAACTCACTTACATGCTTAACCATTCAAAGTCCATTAGCTTTCTGAGAAGAGTACAAACATGAGGATTGACTGTGTGGTTCCTCTTCTCTGAGACCTTTCCACCTTTTTTTCCTCCAACCTTTGCTGTGGCTGCCTTGGTGCCAGTAGGTGGATTGATTCCAACAAAGCATCTGCACAAAGACCAGTCAGAAAATAAAAACAGGAGCTTTATAATAATGTGCAGAATTAAAAAAAAATAGTTTCTGCACAAAAAAAAAAAAAAACGGTCACCCAGAAATCATACACGATTAAGATTACTTTTGTCCCTCAGTTGACAATTAAAGTTTTAACTGATACTGTGGTCTGTGGTGAATTTTATAATGCAAGTAAAAATGACTACCATCACTTTGAGTAAGAAAAAATACATGAAAACTTATTTTTGTGTTTATATAGATATAACAGATATATTGTGGTCATATGAAGGGAAACAATCAATTTGTACAAAAAAATCAGTTTGTACAGCACAGCCATAACAAACTAATATGGAGCTCAAGCTAGCTGTCATATGATGGAATACGCAACCAGAAACTGGCATGAACTGAATCTATTATTTACAACAGAGGTAGAATGTGTGTAAATAAGAATCATTTTAGTTCACACGAGATTTACCATGAACATGTCTTTGTGCGAAAGAAAGCTCAAGCTCCAGAGTTGTCTGGCCTATCCTGTACATAGTTTAATAGTAGAATTGTTATCATTTTCAGTTTCTTGCAAAGACTGATAATTTAACTTTTTCACGAGACTATAATAAATCATAAAGTCACCTAAATTTTGGATAGCCTGAGGGTAAATGAATAAAAAAATTATTTTAAGTAGTATTAAAGGGGTAGTTCAACCAAAAAATAACTACTTTGGAAGTAAATTATTAGAGGTGTCCATATTTCACCAAAAATATTATTTTGTGTTCAACAAAAGGAAGAAACTCAAAGATGTTTATGGCACGTGAGGAACAGTAGATGACAGAACTTTCCGTTTTTGGTGAACATTCCCTTTAACATATTTATAATTCTATTTTCTTACCTTTGAACAAATTCGAGTGTGCAGGACGCCTGCTCCTGGTACACCAGGTTGAAGTTGTAGTAGCTTGAAAACAAAGACAACCAAAATACAATCAGTCTTGGAGAGTCTGGAAGCACCAAGCTTTTCTCCACATCACCTGCTGTTGCTGACACCTACAAGAAAAGAAAATGGGGGGAAAACATTTTGTGATTTAAATGCATTTACATATGGTATATGACAACAAAATACGTACTGCCAAATAAATAATTAATTTAAAAATTACACTGTATAAGACTTACATCAGTCTGAAGAATCAGTGCCTCGTTTTTTTCTTTAAAGTGTGACAGAAGCACAAGGACCACACATGGAATGAAACTTGAAGCTCCACTATCATCAAACTTCAGAAGTATTCGCTGAATGTCATCTGTATTGGCCCCTGCTGGCTTTTGACGAAAAAACTGAAGAATCATCTTTCCTTTTTCTTCCATGGACTTCTCAAGTTTTTCCAAAATGCTGATGTTTGTAAGTGGTTTAAAGTGGTTATACATTTCTTTGGGTATAAAAAGATACGGCCACTCATTTTTCAACTCATCAATGGATGGTGGTGGACAGGCATTAATCAATTTCCGTTGGAGGTAGTACGTAGCTTTCATTAACTGACTGAGATGTCCTTTTTGAGCTCCAGCTGGCCCCTCACAACTATAGAGGTCCTTCATTTCTTTCTGCTTTTCTTGGAGACTTTCTTCAGTATCATCAACAGGACACTCAGGCTGCCACCTTACACATCCATACTGGTCAGTAGGTCCTGGTCCAGTATCTTCGGGTGGTGAATTTGAGGTCTTTTTTTGTTTCCTGCGTCTTGAAAATGAGCAGCCACGATTAACATGCTCCACTCTTGTTTTTAGTTGTATCAGAAGGGATCCATAACCAGTGCCAATTCTTGTGCCATTTTTCAGAACATCAGCAAAGCTTTGTGGGTACTGTTTAACAATCTTCTTTGCAACAATCAGACACTGTGATTTTGATGGATTTAACTCTGTCTGTCTCATCTCATCAACAATGATTCTCACCATTTCTCTGCGATCTTTAGCTGTAGGGCGTCTACCCAGTGCAGTGGCAGTTTTAATAACAGAAGACATCCGATTCCATGGAACTTCAAAGTTTTCAGGCCATACACTTAAATCAACAGTTGCACTGGAGCTGTTTGTGCTGGAGACACTTGGTGTACATGAGGAACTAGAATTTGAAGATGGTGAGTTTTCTGTTGATACATCAAAGACTACGTTTGTGGCCTCTAAAGGTGTTACTTTGGCACAAAGTGTTTGGTCTGAAAAAAAAAAAAAGAAATACAAATTAGGACCTACCAACTATGAACAATGACGTAGTTCAAGCAATTTATTATTTACCCTTAATGTTGTCTCAAATACAACTTACTTCAGTGAAACGCAAAGAAATTTTCATAACTGTGATGTTTATATTCATACAGTGCAAGTCAATAGGGTCCTTAATTAGGGTCTTAAACTGTCCAGTTTCAAATAGGAAATAAATGCAGTATGACGGTTATTTATCGGAATCCAATTTAATCGGCTATAATTAAGTAAATAGTTTAGACTGTCTTCCGTAAAATATTCTAATATGTTACATAGATCCTTTTGATTACCCTTATGATGACTAAGTTCCCCAGCGGGAGGGGAACTTCAATGCTATGTGGAAACTTCCACTATGGGGATTTCGTCAGAAAGCCAATCACTCTGAAGAGTAATTAAACGGGCCAATGAAATGCCAATGAGTTGGCGGTGTCAGCGTGCACAGCTGGCAGCAATCATAATCAGCTTGTGAATAAGAATGCCCGCTGTGCCACACAACCACACCTTTTCGCTTTCAGAAGCCTCACGCAACTGAGAGTATTGCTTGGTATCTCCAAGAGAGAGAGAGAGAGAGAGAGAGAAGGAGCTGCTGGCTTCAGACGAGCTGTTTCTCCCGGTCCCAGAGCGAGCTACAACGCAGGCAGCGGCGGTCGAGCTGGGTTCATTCTCCCGTCCCTGGGCGTTTCTCTGGTCCGGTTCTACAAGAGCGGTTTGTATAGTAAAGAAAGAGCAAATTTCCCTAAAAGAGCAACACGGTCGAGCAGCGCGTCTTTTTAAAGATGTCGTTCCGACCGTGCGTTTCTGGATGCGGTGGTTTCCTGTCCCCGGATGATGGGCACGAGCACTGCGTTGCATGTCTGGGGGTCCAGCATGTTAATTCAGTGCTCGCGGGCAGTTCATGCCATCACTGCGATGGCATGTCTGTGGCGCAGCTAAGATCGCGGCTCGCTCTTGCAAAAGAGCGAACCACCCCTGCTGTCCCCCGCAAGTCGGTTGGCACTCGGGCAGATCTGAGGGTTACAGTGGGAGTCAATCCGCCGCCCTCGGGCTCGCGGACCTCCCGCTCCTCAGCGCGCTCCATCCAAGCTTCGAGTGAGAGAAGCGCTCCATCCTCTCGGATGGTCGCCCTCTCACTCGATGACACCGAGGATCAGATGTCCATCGCGGCATCGGAGGGTGGGCTGTCATATTCTGACGAGGATCCGGACCCGCTCCCTCCCTCCGGGGTAGTGAGCGAGGCGCCGGATCTAGAAGCAGATATGTTGGCCGTGCTTTCCCGGGCTGCTTCGGCGGTGGGTCTGGAGATGGTTTATCCCCCAGCCCCGCGGCCGGACCGACTAGATGGGTGCTACGTGGAGGCTAAGAGGAGGGCCAAGCCTTCTAAGCCTCCCGTCCCCTTCTTCCCGGAAGTGCACAGTGAGCTCACGCAGTCTTGGAGGGCACCTTTCTCTGCCCGATCTGCGTGCGCTTCCTCTCTCACCACCCTTGACGGTGGAGCAGCCAGGGGGTACGAGGCGATTCCCCAGGTGGAGCGCGCCATTGCGGTCAATCTTTGCCCGCGTGGTGCCTCTTCCTGGCGTGGTCAGCCTCGTCTTCCGTCCAAATCATGTAAGTTATCTGCGTCCCTCGGGAGCAGAGCTTACACTGCTGCGGGCCAGGCTGCTTCCGCCTTGCATGCTATGGCAACGTATCAGCGCTACCAAGCGCAGGCGTTGGCCCAGCTGCACGAGGGTGGTTCCGACCCAGGCTTGATGCACGAGCTCTGCACCGCAACCGACTATGCTCTGCGTACCACCAAGTCGGCTGCGCGTGCCCTGGGAAGGACGATGGCCACACTAGTGGTCCAGTAGCGCCACCTCTGGCTAAACCTGGCAGATATGCGTGACGTTGACAAGGTTCGCTTTCTTAACGCACCCATATCCCAGGCTGGCCTGTTCGGCGACACCGTTGGTGAGTTCACCCAGGAATTCACAGCGGTGAAAGAGCAGTCGAGTGCAATGGGTGAGGTCATCTATCGGCGGGCTCGTAAAACCGCTCCTCCCGCCGAACCATCCACCTCGGCTGCTCCTCGCCGAGGGCGCCCGCCTGCAGCATCAAGACCTGCTCCACTGCCTCTGCCCGCTCCACCGGCTAAACGGCAGCGTCGAGCACCTCGCAGGCGTTCAGCGCCGTTAAGTCCGGTAAACGGACTGCGAAGCGACCCTGAGACGGGCCATCCGGAGAAGAGGGGACTTGCTC
This sequence comes from Danio jaintianensis, assembly GCA_903798115.1. Classification (NCBI taxonomy): domain Eukaryota; kingdom Metazoa; phylum Chordata; class Actinopteri; order Cypriniformes; family Danionidae; genus Danio; species Danio jaintianensis. Next base: position 259,741 of record CAIGQV010017049.1, on the reverse strand, counting down.
TTTCCTCGGTGGAGGGCCGAGCGAAGCAACATCAAACGGTGTTTTTCAACACCAGGCTGCTAGCCTCACGGCCGGCGGCCGCAAAATTTTCAATAAAAGAGCATTTTCCCCCTTCTCTGGATGTGACAGCCCGAACACTGCCAGTCTGGGACGCTATGCCTTCCAGCTCGCAGGATCGGTGCATCTCGCCACGGGCTCTGAGTGTGTTAGAGGACGGGCTCCCTTCTCTTGCACTCCAGCCCCCCCCTTCCGGACTCTGGGACGAAGGTGAGTGTGAATCTCTTGCCTCCTGCTCTTCCTCGGGACCCTATGGCTCCCGGGGTGAGCTCTCCCATTCCGCGCTGCCCCACCGCTGGTATGTCAACGATCGTGCCGATGATGTCACTAGCGCGAGCTCTGTCAGCCTGGTTAGCGCTGCCCAGCCCGTCGCGGTGGCTCATTCGTACGATCAGACTCGGCTATGCGATTCAGTTCGCCAAACGGCCTCCCAAGTTCACGGGCGTGTATTTCACCAGGGTCAGCCCCGGGTCCGCCCCTGTCTTGCGCGAGGAGATTGCTGTCCTCCTGGCGAAGGATGCAATCGAGCCGGTCCCTCCAGCCGAGATGAGGAGCGGGTTTTACAGCCCCTACTTCATCGTACCCAAAAAGAGCGGTGGGTCACGGCCAATCCTAGATCTGCGCGTTTTGAACCGCTGCCTTCACAGGCTGCCATTCAGAATGCTCACGCAGAGGCGCATCCTTCGGTGCGTCCGTCCTCAGGATTGGTTTGCAGCAATAGACCTGAAGGACGCGTATTTTCATGTCTCTATTCTTCCACGCCACCGGCAGTTTCTGCGGTTTGCGTTCGAAGGTGAGGCATGGCAATACAAAGTCCTCCCCTTCGGGCTCTCTCTGTCTCCGCGGGTTTTCACCAAACTCACGGAGGGTGCCCTGGCGCCTCTTCGGCTCGCGGGCATCCGCGTGCTCAATTATCTCGACGACTGGCTGATTTTAGCTCACTCGCGGGATCAATTGATTACGCACAGGGACAGGGTGCTCCGGCACCTCGACCTATTGGGGTTTCGGGTCAACCGAGAAAAGAGCAAGCTCGCCCCTGTGCAGAGCATCTCTTTTCTCGGGTTGGAGCTGGATTCGATCACCATGACGGCGCGCCTCTCCCGAGAGCGCGCCGAGCTGATGCTGACCTGTCTGAAAGAGTTCGACAGGAAAACTGTGGTCCCACTGAAATTCTTTCAGAGGCTCCTGGGGCATATGGCATCTGCATATTGTCACGCCGCTCGGATTGCTCCATATGAGACCACTTCAGCATTGGCTTCACGATCGGGTCCCCAGACGCGCATGGCGAGCGGGCACGCACCGGGTGACAATCACTCCGCTGTGTCGCCGCACCTTCAGCCCTTGGACGGACCCTCTGTTTCTACAGGCTGGGGTGCCTCTAGAACAAGTGTCCAGGCATGTTGTCGTTTCGACAGATGCTTCCAGTACGGGCTGGGGAGCCATGTGTTGCGGGCATGCAGCTGCGGGTCCATGGAAAGGAGCCCGGTTGCATTGGCATATCAATTGCCTGGAGCTGTTGGCAGTGTATCTCGCTCTGCCCCGTTTTTTACCGGTGCTAGAGGGGAAACACGTGCTGGTCAGGACGGACAGCACGGCGGCGGTAGCGTATATCAACCGCATGGGGGGTATTCGCTCTCGCCGCATGTCTCAGCTCGCTCGCCGTCTGCTCCTCTGGAGTCATACACGACTGAAATCGTTGCGTGCCATTCACATCCCCGGCGAGCTCAACCGTGCAGCCGATGCGCTCTCACGGCAGCTTCCACGCCAGGGAGAATGGCGACTCCACCCCGAGTCTGTCCAGCTGATATGGGCGCACTTCGGAGAAGCCCAGGTCGACCTGTTTGCTTCCTCCGAGAGCACTCATTGCCAGTGGTTTTATTCCCTAACCGAGGCCTCCCTCGGTACGGACGCACTGGCTCACAGCTGGCCTCGGAGCATGCGCAAATATGCGTTCCCCCCAGTGAGCCTACTCGCACAATTATTGTGCAAGTTCAGGGAGGACGAGGAGCAGGTCTTGCTAGTTGCGCCCCTCTGGCCCAACCGGACCTGGATTTCAGAACTCTCTCTCCTCGCGACGGCCACTCCCTGGCGGATCCCTTTGAGGAAGGACCTTCTTTCTCAGGGACAGGGCACCATTTGGCACCCGCGTCCAGATCTCTGGAACCTCCACGTGTGGTCCATAGACGGAGCGCGGCAGACTTAGGTGACCTACCGGCTGCGGTGGTTAACACCATCACTCAGGCTAGAGCACCCTCTACGAGGCATGCCTACGCCCTGAAGTGGAGTTTATTCACTGAGTGGTGTGCTTCTCTCCGAGAAGACCCCCGGACTTGCCAGATAAGTGTTGTGCTTTCTTTTCTTCAGGATAGACTGGAGCGGAGGCTGTCACCCTCCACACTGAAGGTTTACGTTGCCGCCATTTCCGCTCATCATGACGCGGTGGATGGCGGCACGGTGGGAAGGCATAACCTCATCATCCAGTTCCTCAGAGGTGCGAGGCGTATAAATCCTTCCCGCCCCCCTCTTATGCCCTCTTGGGATCTCTCTGTAGTGCTCACTAGCCTACGCGGAGATCCGTTCGAACCACTCGACTCAGTATCCTTGAGATTTCTGTCCTTAAAGACAGCTCTGCTGGTTGCGTTGGCATCGATCAAGAGGGTTGGGGATCTGGAGGCGTTTTCGGTCAGTGACTCGTGCCTGGAATTCGGGCCATACTACTCTCACGTGATCCTGAGACCCCGGCCTGGTTACGTGCCCAAGGTTCCTACCACTCCCTTTAGAGACCAGGTAGTGAGCCTGCAGGCGCTGCCCACGGAGGAGGCAGACCCAGCCCTTTCCTTGCTGTGTCCCGTTTGCGCTTTGCGACTTTATGTGGACCGCACTCAGAGCTTTAGATCCTCTGAGCAGCTCTTTGTCTGTTACGGCGGTCGGCAGAAGGGAAGTGCCGTATCCAAACAGAGGTTGGCCCACTGGATAGTGGATGCCATCTCCCTCGCTTATCAGTGCCAGGGCGAGCCATGTCCCCCGGGGGTGAGAGCGCACTCCACTAGGAGCGTCGCTTCCTCTTGGGCGTTAGCACACGGCGCCTCTTTAACAGACATCTGTAGAGCTGCGGGCTGGGCGACACCTAATACATTTGCGAGATTTTATAATCTTCGAGTGGTACCGGTTTCCTCACGTGTGCTAGTTAACTCCGGTGAATGAGGAAACTTGGTTGGTGTTGTAACACGCTTGCTGCGCCTTTTTCTCTAACACAGAGATACGTGCGCTTTTTTCACTCTGTTCAGTTGAGTTCCCCATTGGCGAACCCTGCAGGGTTCCTCCGAGGCCCCCAGCATCTGACTCAGCGGAGGAGTCAGGTGCCTGGCCCATTACGTAGTTGGCATGCCCACTTGGTCAGCCCGCGTTCTGGGTATAGGTGCCTGCTATGCGCGATCCCCTCTGGCGATCCCATATGCTTCACTCAGCCACGGTGTACTCCCCCCCTCTCAGGCGGGCCCGTGTCTTCCCTCCCCGCTAACCATCCTTCATATGTTTTCTCCCCCTTCTGGGTTAGTCCATATGTCTTCCTGCCACCAGGTCTCCCCATTGGGCAGCAGGTGGCCTCCGCAGCGTCCTCCTTATCGGGACTGCACGCTTCCCAACGTACTGTCGTATTTTAAAATTCCTAGAGTCTTAACTAGGTGTATTTTTTACGACTCCCCAAAAAATATAAATAAGCCTTAAGTGCTTCACAGGTAAGTAAGGTAAGTTAGGGCCAGGGGACACGTTGGTGGGCTGCGTCTCTGGTGATGATGGTGCGCTCACGCTGGAGCCTGGCAAACCTCTCACCAGCGACGTGGTAAGGTTCAATCACTGTGGCGTTTTCCATAGATTTCCCCATAGTGGAAGTTTCCACATAGCATTGAAGTTCCCCTCCCGCTGGGGAACGTAACGGTTACTAAAGTAACCCTCGTTCCCCGAGGGGGGGAACGGAAATGCTATGT
>CAIGQV010017049.1:227755-240698 GCA_903798115.1 Danio jaintianensis | reverse complement strand
TCTTGTACAGGATGTCCCATACTACATGCATACCTCAGATGAAACCTTCTTACTGCCACATTTTGGAGAAATGGGGCAATAACATAATATAAAGTGCTATAAAATCCCCATTTCTAATAAGTAGAAAAAAACAATGGTCAGTTATTGTACAGGACATCCCATAATATATACATACCTCATATGAAACCTTTTTACTGCCACATTTTACAGAAATGGGGTATTAACATAATATAAAGTGCTATAAAGACCCTGTTTCTAATGAGTAAAAAAAAAAAAACAATGGCCAGTTCTTGTACAGGACATCCCATACTATATGCATACCTCAGATGACACCTCCTTAAGGCAGTGTTTTAGAGAAATGGGGTATTAACATAATATAATGTGCTATAAAGACCCCATTTCTAATAAGTAGAAAAAAACAATGGCCAGTTCTTCTACAGGACATCCCATACTATATGCATACGTCAGATGAAGACTTGTTACTGTAGTGTTTTGGAGAATTGGGACATTAGTACCTTTCAGATGGCTATAAAGACCCCATTTCTAATGAGTAGAAAAAAACAATGGTCAGTTCTTGTACAGAATGTACCATACTATATGCATACCTCAGATGAAGACTTCTTACTGCAGCATTTTGGAGAAATGGAGTATTAACATAATTTAAAGTGCTATAAAGATTCATTCATTCATTCATTTTCTTTTCGGCTTAGTCCCTTTATTAATCTGGGGTCGCCACAGCGGAATGAACCGCCAACTTATCCAGCATATGTTCTACACAGCGGATGCCCTTCCAGCTGCAACCCATCTCTGGGAAACATCCATACACACTCATTCACACGCATACACTACGGACAATTTTAGCTTACCCAATTCACCTATAGCGCATGTCTTTGGACTTGTGGGGGAAACCGGAGCACCCGGAGGAAACCCACGCGAACACGGGGAGAACATGCAAACTCCACACAGAAACGCCAACTGACCCAGCCGAGGCTCGAACCAGCGACCTTCTTGCTGTGAGGCGAATGTGCTACCCACTGCGCCACCGCGTCGCCCCGTGCTATAAAGATGCCATTTCTAAATAGTAGAACAAAACTATAATCAGTTCTCATACAGGTTGTCCCATACTATATGTATACTTCACATGAAGGCTTCTTACAGCCATATTTTGGAGAAATGGTGCATTAACATAATATAAAGAGCTATAAAATCCCCATTTCTAATAAGTAGAAAAAGCAATGGTCAGTTCATGTACAGGACATCCCATAATATATGTGTACTTCACATGAAAACTTCTTCACATACTGTCTGAGAAACCTGTAACCAGTTTGTGCTACACTTCCCAACTCACACATCAAAGTTTGAGTAACATTTGAGGGATTTTTTAATTTGATTCAAAAATCAAAAACTAAAAGTAATTTAAAAGACTGAGAGCGCACAGCCACACACCACCTGTAGGCTAGGCCTACTTTGGATAGACGCTTCAACAATAGTTAATTTTTAGATTTCATCTATAAAACTGCAGTACTCCATTAAACAATATTGGTTGAATTGGTATTGGTTAAAAGCAACTTTATTTTAAACTATATTTAAAAATAAAGAAAATATAGCATAGGCTATAAAAAGAAAACATGTCAAAGAATCTGTCTAAGTCTTATGAAATATTTTAGGGTATTAAATTAATAAATGAACTATAACCCTTGACTGCGTTTTCACACGCATATGCAAAAAAAAAAACAATAATTAAAACACGATAAATACACTGAAACTGGGACTTTCATATTTTAAATGTATTTTAAATGAATGTTTGTTGAATGATCATTGTAGTTGTTGTTATTTTTTTAAGAATTTTTAATTTATAAATCAAACCTTTTGAAATCAAACATGACAAACCGCAGGTTTGCGCTTAGCACAGAAAACAGCTCTTTGTTTTATTCTATTTACTGTACAATGTGGCGACAGTGTGTAGAGCCGTCCGTACTGCACCCGTATGCATTGGTGTGTGCATTTGTCCTTATTTTGTGAGAGCTACCCGCGATCACTACAGTCACCTGAAGTCAGTTAGACTGCAAGGCATAAAAGTCGTTGCACATGTAAAACTGCAACGATGCTAAGCAGAATTGTATTATCGAACACATACATACATCTCTGATAAAGTATCCGTTGATTTGTTTGTGTCCAAGCAAACATGTCGGGAGGACACATTGCTGCATGACCCAAAATGGGCAAAACACTGAGAGCGCAGCATGATTTAAACACATGAGCTTAAAGAATGATCTGCTGCAATACAGTACTTTTTAAATAGAGCTCATGTTAATATTAAAAATACATTTTCACATTTTTGTGTATTTTCACACATTGTATGTGTGTATAATACTTCACACACACATGCAAAAAATAAAAAAAACTAAATTGAAACACATGAAATACATTGAAACTGGGCAGCTATTATTTTAAACAGCTTTTAAAAACATAATTTTAATTTGAAGGAGAACATTGATGTTTTGAAAAAGCAAAAAAACAAGCAAAATTCAAAAAAATTAAAGTTGCTGGAATTAATTTGATCGTGGCGAAATTCTTTTTATTATAATTTTAGTGAGGTTTTTGAGGTATTTATTTTTTATGCTTCTAATAAAATAACATTGAAAGCTGTAGCAGCATTCAAGTTGTAGGCTAGTCAGAGCTACGTTTTTAGATCATTATTTTTAGTTGATCCACAACATTTTGAAAATTAATTTTTCAGTGAACAAACCATCATAAAACCTTGATGATACTATTAATGAGACAATCATGATTACCCTATTTAGTTTCCTTTGCGCTGCTCCGTGTGGTCTCTGTGTGCGCTGCTACAGTATATCAGTTCAGTATGTTCTTTGTGTTACATAACTGCCCCCTGCTGGTCATGTCTTTCTTGTGTTAGACGATTTTGTGTGGTACCGCTTAAAATACGGAATTGTCCCGTATTTGAGAATGAAATTGCGCGTCCTGTTTTGAATCAATACGGGATGGGTTTTGTCCATATTTTTTATCTTTTTTTTTAAGTAGCTTCTCATGCAAATCATCCCACATGCATTTTATGAAGATGCCTCATTTACTGCTTTTGATTGGGTAATACTTGATGTCATTGTTAGTTTGATTGGTCTTTTTAACTGTCCAGTGAGGAGGGTGGGTCTTTTAAGCAGAGTCTGTCATGTCTTGACACTGACAGAGAGTAATATTAAAAAATGGCAGATGCTTCTCCAGGTAACCCCCCGCGTCTTAAAGTTTCTGAGATTAAACGCAAGCAACTGCAAAAATACCGCAGAGAGTGGGAGGAAAAAATACTTGCCTGCAGAGTGTTAGCGGAAATTTTTATCAGTAAGGAAATTGTTGTCAGACGTGCGACAACATGCCTCCGGAGAGCAGCATTCCCGCAATGACAGAGCTCACAAAAATCAAAGCACAGTCAGACAGTTTTTCGCACACCAAGTCTCTCCCGAAGCAGACATGGTAATGACAGTTTAATTATTATCAACAATATTTTGGTTAATTGCTAAATAATGTTAAAAATGTGACCCAGTCTGTGAAAACCTAGCTGGAGTAATTTTTTTGTAATTTACTGTTTTCTATATGAAATAAAGAACAGTCTGTGAAAATAATAAAAAATATATGTATTTAATATTAACTTCACATCACAGTGAAATGAATGGCTAAAATCAAACTTTATCTCAGAATTAGATTTGCTTTGGTTTTCACACACTGGGTCACAAATTGTTATTGGTAAAAATTCTGTAAATACAATGTAAGTGGATCACATTCCAATGTAATATTATTATTTGTTTGTTAAGGTTAAGTCAGACACATAAGCATTAATTTATTACATGAAACATTACATTTAATACATTAATAAACAACATAACACCCATGTAAAGAAAATAAACTAGTTGTAAAAAAAGACTGACTGCATCTGTTTACGCAGATTTCAATAAAAATTATTTTAAATGTCCAAATGTTCATACTTTCCTGAAAACATATTTTAAGTTGCGATTTACCACCACTGGCATGCTATTGGGCCTGTGATCACAAGTGGTACTCACTGCAGAGCCACATGGGCAGAGCTGAGCTCCAGCAAGGGAGAGCTTGAGTTCTTGCTGCACTTCTTCTACTAGTGATGTCACTGGGGGTTGGGGTTAGGGGTGGGATGAGGGAACGCATTAAAACAGCTTATAGGAGGAGGAGCTAGAGCTCAAGCTCCCCATCATAAGAGCCCAAGTGGCTCTGCAGCGAGCAGCATCTCCCTGTGATTACTGTGGTCTAGGCCCCCAAAGGGATGTGTCCCCCGCTGCAGTATGCGTCCCTTATTTTTTTGTATTAAAAGTGGTAACCCTAGGTACCGCGTAACACTGCAGCGTCACGTGTGGACACGTTCATTCACTCGCACATTCTCAGTAGCCACATCTGTAATGATTTCAGGATAATTCAGAATTAATCAAACTTAACACTTTATTTTGAGGTTAAAGTGTATTATGCCAGTTACAGAATCAAACAATAAAAGCCAATTCAGAAATAAATGCACAACATCAATTACTCAAAGATAAATCTAAGACTATAGATGGATGGTCAAGTCCAAACTATACATAGTGTTGTAAGGTTCCATTCTATCGGCCCAACAATGGATTCCAATGAATGGTCGAAGGTTAAATGCATGTAAGCCTTATCTAGCTTCTGAAAATAATTATCTTATTTATTAGAATTTTTTTGTTTGTTTCTAGCTCAGAATGCAACCTGACTCCAATTTTAAGTGATCGTTAAATTTAGACTGTTTCTAATTAGTAACAAATCACATTCATCAAAAATTAATACATTTGGATATTTGATTATTTCAGATACACTATACCTTCAGTTATTCACTCATTGCAGACCAGTTGTCGTATTGAGTCCATGTGTGGCCAATTCACGTCAGAGATGATTCTCCAATTCAGAGATGGTACTGTAAATATATAACATTCATTACTCAATGATAAATCAAAGTGTTAGAGATGCATACCTGACCAGAGAAGTCTTGATGCAGAGCTCAGAGACTCACACACTTCAAAGGGATATCTTGGTTACAAGATCCCAATGACACTTTTGCAGCTTTCCCTTAAATACTCAACTCAGAACAAACAACCATAAATTCAGTAATAAAAGCTTCACCAAGACCTCGTCCAGACAGCCCTTAACAGAGGGCCTCTGACCCCATACTCCCAGAGCACCTTCCACAGGATGCCACGTGGGACAAGGTTGAATGTCTTCTTCAAGTCCACAAAACACATGTGAGCTGGTTGGGCATACTCCCATGAACCCTCGAGCACCCTGGTTAGGATATAGAGCTGTTTCAGTGTACCACGGCCTGGACAAAAAACGCATTGTTCCTCCTGGATCCTAGGTTCAACCATTGGCCGGATCCTCCTCTCCAGTACCCTGGCATAGACTGTCCCAGGGAGGCTGAGGAGTGTGATCACCCTATAGTTGGAACACACACCCCGGGTCCCCCTTCTTAAAAATGGGAACCACTACCCCAGTTGCCCAGTCCAAAGGTACTGTCCCTGATCTCCATGCGACATTGTAGAGACATGTCAGCCAAGACAGCCCCACAATATCCAGAGACTTGAGATACACAGGTCATCCATCCCCGCTGCTTTGCCACTTGCAAACTACCTCAGTGACCTCAGCTTGGGTGATGGGTGAGTCCACCCCTGCATACCCAGTCTCTGCTTTTTTTATGAAAGACATGTCAGTGGGGTTGAGGAGATCCTCAAAGCATTCCTTCCAGCATGCTTGGCCTGTCGGTACCCATCAGTTGCCTCGGGAGTCCTACAAGCCAACCAAGCCCTGTAGGACTTCTTTATCAGCTTGACGGCATCCCTTGTTCCGGTTTCCACCATTGGGTTCATGGATTGCTGCCTCGACAGGCACCACAGGCCGTACAGCCACAGCTTCTCACAGCTGCTTCAACGATGGAGTCAGAGAACATGGACTACTCAGTCTCAATGTCTCCAGCCTCCCTCTGGATCTGGTCAAAGCTCTTCCAGAGGCGAGAGTTGAAAATCGAGTTGTCATGGTCCTAACTTTTGACCATCACCCGTTCCACAATGCACTGGCCCCTTACGGCTCCCCCTGCAGGTGGTGGGCCTGCAGGAGGATGGTCCCACATTGCTCCTTCGGGCTGAGCCTGGCCAGGTTCTATGGGATAAAACCCGGCTACCAGGCATACAAGCACAAACCCCAGGCCTGGTTTCAGGGTGGGGCCCCGGCTGTGCCATATCGGGTGACATCATGGTCCTCGATCTTTTTGCGCTCATAAAGGGTTTTTGAACAGCACTTAGTCTGACCTGTCACCTAAGGCCTTTTTGCCTTGGGAGACCCTACCATGGGCATTGAACAACTTCCTTCCTTGCAAATCTGCTGCTAAGACTAGAAAGTTTATTGTTCTATTGCATGGCATCTTTTTTTTTGTGAAGTCCTTGGGGAAAGAGAAAGACTGGAGTGTCCATTCATCTTAAATGTTCAGCTCCATGATGAAATCAAAATGATCTTACAGTGTTGAGCTTGAGAGCTCTGTACTACAAGCTGATCTGGGTACAGACTTTCACCCTGAGATGTTTCTTCCTTTTCTTTAAATACCCTGAATGGTTCTTTTGTTAAAGTTAAGCAGTGACTTAAATATTTACTCATCTGTTTGGGATTAAATCAAAAGTTATCAAGATAGGGAACAAAATCTTGTTACCAGTCACACCTATTTTATTTATTTATCGATACCAGAGAGGAAGGAAAGGTCAGGGAAGAGGGCAAGAGTATAAGTATATAAGTATATCCTGGGCAATTTCTCACATGTCCTCTTCTTCAGATTCCAAAGTTTTTATTGTTTTATTAAATATCGATATTAAATATCGATATTAAATATCGTATAAATTTTAACATTTTATTGACTACCTACAAAGCCCTGAACGGCTTAGCTCCCCAGTATTTGAAGGAGCTCCTGGTGTATTATAGCCCCTCACGTCCCCTACGCTCAATTAATTCTGGACAATTGATTATTCCCAGAATATCAAAATCAACTGTAGGCGGTAGATCTTTCTCATATCTGGCACCTAAACTCTGGAACAGCCTTCCCAGCACAGTTCGGGAAGCAGACACACTCTGTCAGTTTAAAACTAGATTAAAGACACATCTCTTTGCATTAGCATACACATAAAACACAAATGCTTTTGAAATACAAATCCTCTAAAGGATTGTTAGTCTGCATTATTTAGGGCAACCGGAGCCGGGAACACTTCCCAAAAGACATTATAATTTGAACGGCATCTGCGCTTATGTTAGTCTTTTTTTTTTTTATTCCCGAGGTTTCCATAATCCTGGACCAGGCCATATTCTGAGCAGCTGCTGTGGTGGTCATGGAGGAGTGGAGACCATGAGTCTGATTCCTGTAAGACCCCAGTGACAGATGAGTCGTCGCATTACCCTGAAGGGCCAGCCTGTACACCAGCCGGGGACCTCTCCCATCTGCAGCTTCTCCAAAATGGACGTCCAGCGTTCTCCAGCCTCCGCCGCCTAGACTGCAGCTCTGCACAAGACGTTTGGTCATAGGAGAAATGGTCGTGCCCAACTGAGCCTGGTTTCTCTCGAGGTTTTTTTTCCTTCACTTTCGCAAATTGGTGAAGTTCGTTCCTCGCCGCTGTCGCCACTGGCTTGCATGGTTCAGGACCTGTAGAGCTGCACAACGATGGATTTGTTCTTCAGTGTTTGGACTTTAAGCAGTGAAAATTAAACCACACTGAACTGAACTAAACTGAACTTAAACTCTGAAAACTGGACTGACACTGTTTCAATTCACTGCACTCTTCTATGTGAAGCTGCTTTGACACAATCTACATTGTAAAAGCGCTATAGAAATAAAGATGAATTGAATTGAGTTGAATTTTATTGCAGGGCACATTTAAGTCTGAGTAGAATTTACCCTTACAAAGGTATTTGGATAGAAAGTATAACACATGGTCTGCTTGTTGGGTATTATATTTGTTAAATAATACAAATAATTGCCTGTCTGATCTGTATCACACTTTACAGAACATTGTACATTGTGTGGCAAGTGACTAGAATTAGCACACTGTATGTTGGGCCTGCCCTGACTTGCAATTTCTCAAGTGACTTTTTTGTTTTGTTTTGATTCCTGCTGATGTTGTTGTTGTTGTTTTTCCTGGGGTTCTCCAGTCACCTTTTTGACTAGTTTCCTGTTTTGTTTTTGCCACAGGCAAATTAAGGTGTACAAAAGGAAAGTTATCGTCCATCCTTTTTTTCTTTGCAGGACAACTGTAAGCCTTCACATTTGTATTCAGTTTCTCTTAATCTCTCTTAGTGTAAAGGTTGATTATGCAGTTGTGGATTGTGGGATTAATTAGTGAAATGGTCAGAGTTTGCAGTACAGAGCTGTCTTGTGGTCTGCAAGGCAGAGTTATTTCAGAAAGCCTATATAAAGAAGGAGATGTTATAATTGGTGGTCTGTTTCCAGTTCATAATGAGGCACCAGTACCTGACCATGCTTTTACTCAAAAACAGCATGGATCACGCTGTCAGGGGTGAGTATAGTGTGAAGTAGCCTATAACAGCCAGTTGTAGAGTAACTTTTTTTATATATTCAAAATTCCAAAATGGGTTTTACTTGCTGCAGTTCAACATAAAATGAAAGACAATGACAGTTTACTCATTAAACAGCTTGATTTTGATTTTTAATAAACTCAATTACTGCATATTTTTTTGGGGTTATCTTAAAAACTGTTATTGTAAATATTCCAGCATATTTAGATGATCAAATTAGGATAAACTTTATTGTTTTAGTATTTCCTTGCATAACATATTTTATGTTCTATTTCAGTGTTGACCTTCGTTCATACCGCTGGCTCAAAACCATGCTGTTCACGGTGGAGGAGATTAATCGAGACCCCTTTCTGCTTCCGAACATTATTTTGGGGTACCTGGTAGCTGATACGTGCCTAGCTGAGAGCACAACACTGAGTGCTGCTTTAGCAACAATAACAGGGCAGGAGGAGACAGTGTCAGGCACAGAGTGCAATGTGGCACCAAGGGTACCTGTCATTGTTGGTGATGCTCGTTCCTCTGCCTCAATAGGGGTGGCTGACACGCTGGGAGTATTTGATATCCCCATGGTATTATGAATTAAACATAATTTTTTCCACTGTATTTATTAATTGATTTTATTGTAAAATTATATTTCTTTTGTTTTAGGGTGATGTATAGCAAAATATTATAAAGATTATATCATAATATTTTCATCATGTTGTACCTTCATAAACAAAACAAACACCTTTCTTAATATGATTCATTTTCCCTCTAAATTTAGTATACATGACTGACTGCCTGTAAGATGTAAAATGACTTTTATAAAAGTCTCTCCTGGTAAGCTAGAAGGTGTAGAGTTATGTTGAGACTATTTTATGCACTCCTTAAATTCCAGCAGACTACACTGAAAAATATTTTTGTTCATTGCATGAATTTAATATAATTTACCAAATATGATCAGTTGTTTGAATACCAGCAGAAAATGTACTACTGTTGCAAAGTTCTGATGGAACGTCCTGATGTGAAACAAAATATTTCAAGCTTAGTTCATATTTAAAATTTTAAGTATTTGCACACACCTTTTTCTCTCAATTATGTGTTTATGTTTTGTCTGTCCAGGTGAGTTATTTTGCATCCTGTGCTTGTCTCAGTGACAATCACAGATTTCATACTTTCCTACGCACTGTTCCTAGTGATGCCTTCCAGGCCAAAGCCATGGCCCGTCTGCTTCACCTGCTAGACTGGACATGGGTGGGGGTGGTGGCAGGGGATGATGAATATGGTAAAAGTGGTGTGCAGCTGCTCTTGAAAGAACTAGAACATACAGGGGTTTGTGTGGATTACCTGGAATTTATTCCAAAATCCCACTCGCAGAGAAGAATCAGACGGACTGTAGAGACAATCCAGAGTTCCACAGCTCATGTTGTGGTGACATTTGCCATTGCCCCTGACATAGAAGTTTTGTTTAAGGAAGTGGTGGTGCAGAATGTGACCAATAGGCAGTGGATAGCCACAGAGGCCTGGAGCACCTCTGTTCAGTTTTTTGACCCAGCAAGCATTCCTCTCCTAGCTGGTACAATTGGATTTGCCCTGCACAGAGCTGATATTCAGGGCCTTGGTGCTTATCTTTCCCAGCTGAACCCTGCAAAACAGTCAAATGAACCATTCATAAAAGATGTATGGGAAGAAATTTTTGGGTGCTCTTTAGCACAGGATTGGCAGCCTTCATTTAAAAGGCCAAAGTGCACAGGGTCAGAGAATGTGGAAATTCATGGCGGCATCTACACAGATGTTTCACAGTTGAGAGTCACTTACAATGTGTATAAGGCTGTGTATGCCATTGCTTATGCTATTCACAACATGATTACCTGCCAGCCTGGAAGAGGCCCATTTGAAAATGGACAATGCCCTGATGTGACCCAAATAAAGCCTAGACAGGTATAGTGTGTCAGTTATCTTTTAAAAAACATTTAATAATTATTGTATATGATAATACACAAAACATTTCCTTTTATAGCTTCTCCACTATCTTAATGCAGTAAACTTCACAACACCAGTGGGTGAGCTGGTTTATTTTGAGGATGATGGTGAGCCATCTGCCTCTTATGACATTATGAACTGGCATGTAGATGAAAGTGGAGCAGTGAATTTTGTCCAAGTGGGACAGTTTGATGCAGCCAAAGGACCAGGCCAAGAGCTGAACATAAACCTTAAGAAAGTGGTTTGGGGAGGGGGCTGGGCTGACCAAGTAAGATCCTAGTAACTTAAGAAAATCTGGTTGTAATTTTGCATTCAAATCCATTTTCTAACTTTTCTAAATGTGAATGGACACATTTGTGAATATTTGTGTACAATAGCTAACCTTTCTGACCCCCAATAAGATGGGAGAGGTGTGCCATGGGTTTGAAAGTGATTTTGTATATGGGAATATATTTGTTTTTGTAGTGAAGAAATGTTATAAAGAAACCATTTTATTATTAGATTTTTTTAAAGATTTTTGTGCTGACAAATATTGTGTTATTAGAAGGTTGCTGTCAGTCTGATGAAGTTTTTCATATTTCATTCAGGTTCCTGTATCTGTGTGCAGTGTGAGCTGCCTTCCAGGCACAAGAAAGTCTGTACAAAAAGGAAAAGCTATTTGCTGTTTTGACTGCCTCCCTTGTGCAGTAGGGGAAATCAGTAACTTGACAGGTATTTCATATATTTATAGTAATTATTATACTGATTCGTAGTTATTTGGTTGAAAAGGTTTAATCAAAAAGTAAACTGAATGCAAATAACTTTTTAAACCTGTCAGATTACAAAATCACTGTAAACAAAATAAGATGTTCAACTAACCCTGATCATATGTCATAACATTTTTTAGACTCTACAAAGTGTATAAGATGCCCAGAGAAGTTCTGGTCAAACATTGAAAGAACAAAGTGTGTCCCAAAGATTGTGGACTTTCTGTCCTTACAAGATACAATGGGGATTGTACTGACAGTCTTGTCTGTCACTGGGGCTACACTGACTACAACTGTTCTGGCAACTTTTTTCCATAATCGTGACACAGCTCTTGTGCGAGCCAACAATTCAGAGCTAAGTTTTATTTTGTTGGTGTCGCTCACTTTCTGTTTCCTTTGTGCTCTAGTTTTTATTGGCCGGCCTGCAACATGGAATTGCATGTTACGTCACACTTTGTTTGGAGTGAGTTTTGTTATCTGCATTGCCTGCATCCTCAGTAAGACTGTGGTGGTGCTGGTAGCTTTTCGAGCTACTCTGCCTGGATCTAACTTTATGCACTACTTTGGACCAATACAGCAAAGGGCAGGCATCTTCCTTTGCACGCTGGTTCAGGTTGTCATATGTTTGCTGTGGCTGCTGCTGGCTCCCCCTCTGCCTACAGAGAGTGCAGGAGGGGAGCTTGGTGCTCGAGTGATCCTGCAGTGCACAGTGGGATCCGTTGTAGCGTTTGTACTAGTGTTGGGATACATTGGTATGTTAGCAGTGGTCTGCTTTCTACTTGCTTTTTTTGCTAGAAAGCTTCCAGACAATTTCAATGAAGCTAAATTCATTACATTCAGCATGCTGATTTTCTGTACTGTGTGGATAGTGTTTGTGCCAGCATATGTCAGTACACCAGGGAAGTACACAGTGGCTGTGGAAATTTTTGCCATTTTGGCTTCCAGCTATGGTCTGCTCCTTTGTATATTCACCCCAAAATGTTACATTATTCTGCTTAAACCTGAGAAAAATACAAAAAAGAACATGATGGCCAAATAAGATGAAAAGATGAAAGAGTCACAAATTGTTTATGAGGACATCCATTAATTTCTATGAACCTCCTGTTTTAATTATTATTATTACTATTATTATTGTTATTATTATTATTATGTCACAGTGATTTTAATACAACGTTTTATAATTACAATTTAAATATATATATATATATATATATATATATATATATATCATTCGTTCATTCATTTTCTTTTCGGCTTAGTCCCTTTATTAATCTGGGGTCGCCACAGCGGAATGAACCGCCAACTTATCCAGCATATGTTTTACGCAGCGGATGCCCTTCCAGCTGCAACCCATCACTGGGAAACATCCATACACACTCATTGACACACATACACTACGGACAGTTTAGCTTATCCAATTCACCTATACCGCCTGTCTTTGGACTTGTGGGGGAACCAGAGCACCCGGAGGAAACCCACGCAAACACGGGGAGAACATGCAAACTCTACACAGAAACACCAACTGACCCAGCCGAGGCTCAAACCAGCGACCTTCTTGCTGTGAGGCGAATGTGCTACCCTCTGGGCCACCGTGCAGCCCATATATATATATATATATATAT
>CAIGQV010017049.1:192758-212526 GCA_903798115.1 Danio jaintianensis | reverse complement strand
CCACTCCTCCATGACCACCACAGCAGCTGCTCAGAATACGGCCTGGTCCAGGATTATGGAAACCTCGGGAATAAAAAAAAGACTCCGGTTGCCCTAAATAATGCAGACTAACAATCCTTTAAAGGATTTGTATTTCAAAAGTATTTGTGTTTTATGTGTATGCTAATGCAAAGAGATGTGTCTTTAATCTAGTTTTAAACTGACAGAGTGTGTCTGCTTCCCGAACTGTGCTGGTAAGGCTGTTCCAGAGTTTAGGTGCCAGATATGAGAATGATCTACCGCCTACAGTTGATTTTGATATTCTGGGAATAATCAATTGTCCAGAATTTATTGAGCGTAGTGGACGTGAGGGGCTATAATATACCAGGAGCTCCCTCAAATACTGGGGAGCTAAGCCGTTCAAGGCTTTGTAGGTAGTCAATAAAATTTTAACATTTATACAATATTTAATAGGGAGCCAATGCAATGGTGAAAGAACTGGAGTAATATGATCATATTTCTTTGTTCTAGAAAGCACTCTAGCAGCTGCATTTTGAACCAGCTGAAGTTTGTTAATTAGACCAATAGGGCAATCGCCTAGTAACGCAATACAATAATAAGCTTTTCCGCATCAGACACTGATAGCATATGTCGAAGTTTGGCAACATTTTTAAAGATGAAAAAATGCAGTTTTACAGATTTACTTGAAATCTGGCCTTCAAACGACAGGTTGCTATCAAAAATCACCCCTAAATTTTTGACTGAAGATGAGGACTGAACTAAGAATCCATCAAGGGTTAGACAGTGTTCTAGTTTTTTCGTGTGAGGTTTTTGGGTCCAATAAGCAAGACCTCAGTTTTATCTGAATTTAATAATAAAAAGTTATTAGTCATCCAATTTTTTATATCAGTTATACAATCTGTTAATTTAGTAAATTCATACATATTATCAGGTTGAGAGAAGATATAAAGTTGTGTATCATCAGCATAACAGTGGAAGCTAACTCCATGCTTTTTGATGATATCGCCTAGCGGTAGCATATATAGTGTGAAAAGTAAGGGACCAGGAACTGAGCCTTGTGGTACCCCACATTGTACTTTTGATCTGTATGATGCTTCTTCATTAACTGATACAAATTGATAACGTTCAGATAGATAAGACCTGAACCAGGCCAATGCAGTTCCTGTAATACCAACATAATTTTCAAGCCTATGAAGGAGAATATTATGATCGATTGTATCAAATGCAGCACTGAGGTCCAATAACACTAAGAGAGAAATACAACCCCGATCTGACCACACAAGGAGGTCATTTGTAACTCTTAGGAGTGCTGTTTCTGTGCTATGAAATGCTCTAAATCCAGATTGAAATTTTTCATAAATATTGTTTCTTTGTAGGAAGGAAAATAGTTGAGCAGATACCACTTTTTCTAGTATCTTTGATAGAAAAGGCAGGTTTGAGATGGGTCTATAATTTACTAGTTCTTTGGGATCAAGCTGTGTTTTTTTAATAAGAGGCTTAATGACAGCTAGTTTCAAAGTTTTAGGAACATATCCTAAAAGTAGGGATGAATTCAAAACGTTAAGAACAGGTTCAGAAACTTCTGAAAACATTGTTTTAATAATTTGGTCAGTATAGGATCTAGCATAGACGTTGTTGATTTGGACGAATTTATCAGTTTGGACAATTCTTCCTCACCTACTGCTGAAAAAGTTTGAAGTTTATCCATTAATCGTATACAGTGCTCTAATTGGGACGGAGCTGTAGAAGGCAGATTGATGGTGCTTATTTTATCTCTGATATCATCAATCTTGCATGTGAAAAAATTCATAAAGTCATTACTGCATGAGAAATGCATGTTGATGCTTTATTTTTAGTTAGATTGGCTACTGTGTTAAACAGGACCCTGGGGTTGTGTTTATTTTCTTCTATTAAAGTTGAAAATAAGCAGATCTGGCAGACTTTAAAGCTTTTCTAAAGTTAAGTGTACTTTCTTTCCAGGCCAGATGAAAAACCTCTAGTTTTGATTTCTTCCATCTACGTTCCATTTTCCGGGCTGCTTTCTTTATGGCACGTGTGTGCTCATTGTGCCATGGCGTCAGATTTTTTCCCTAATCTTTTTTAAGTGTAACGGAACAACTATGTCTAACGTGCTAGAAAGGACAGAATCAATAGTTTCAGTTGCAGTGTCAAGCTCTTCTAGGCTGCCTGGAATGCTATGGAAATTAGAAAGATCAGGTAGGTTACTGACAAAGTGATCTTTAGTGCTAGCGGTGATCGTTCTACCATATTTATAAATAGAAGCTGGTTTTGTAGACCTATCAATGCACAATAAACAAGAGATTAAATAGTGATCTGAAATGTCATCACTCTGCTGCACAACTTCAACATTATCAATATCAATACCATGTGATAATATTAGGTTTAAGGTATGATTATGCTGATGAGTAGGCCCTGAGACATGCTGTTTCACTCCAACAGAGGCTAGTATGTCTAAGAAGGCCAGACTTAAAGCATCTTTTTCATTATCTATATGAATATTAAGATCACCAACAATTAAAATTTTATCTGTGGCCAGAACTATTTCGGATAAGAAATCAGCAAATTCTTTTGTAAAGTCGGTATGGTGCCCTGGAGTTGCCAATATAAATTTAGATTGAAATTTATTGTTTAAATTGCACACTGAAATATACAACACTATTACTTCAAATGAATTATATCTGAAGTCAGATCGCTGAGTAAAACTAAAAATATTACTGTATATAATGCCAACGCCTCCACCTTTGCCTTTAAGATGCGGCTCCTGTTTATAATGATATCCTTCAGGTGAAGACTCATTTAAGGTCATGTAGTCATCTGGTTTAACCCAGGTTTCTGTTAGACATAGTGCATCTAGCTTTAGACCAGTTATCAAATCATTAACAAAAAGAGTTTTAGAGGACAGTGATCTAATGTTCAATAATCCGAGTTTTATCTTTTGATTACCTTTATTTTTTATTTGATGAACATCAATTAGATTGTTACCTTTGAATGGGTTTGGGAGTTTTTTATATTTAGAGGTTCGTGGAACAGACACAGTCTCTATGTTCTTATATCTAGGTGGTTCTATGTGGTGCAGATTATCTGAGTTAGGTAAACTGTGGAGGCTAGCAGACGGTTCTAGATCCGTGGCAAAATCTACCCTGATGTGGGTCCAGGGTCGGCGGGGTATGGACAGTGGTTGTAACTTACCTTCAGGTAGGCGGTGGGGAGTAGTAGTGATGGCACAGACAGAGCATCCTCGGACGTACTGGGCGACGTCCTTGGTCAGGTTCGGCCACCAGTATCTCTGTCGGAGGAGTGAGAGGGTTCGCCTGCTGCCAGGGTGTCCTGAACCGAGGGAAGTGTGCGTACTATCCAGAAGCTGAAGACGATGTCTGGTGGGTACGTAGGTAAGGCCTGGAGGAAGTTCAGGTGGTGCTGGTTCTTCTAAGGTGGCAGTGCGAATATCTTTGTCTATTTGAGGGTAGGATGGGTTCAGGAATGTCATCATGGGGATCTGGAGAGTACATACGAGAGAAGGCGTCGGCTTTGAGGTTTTTATGGCCAGGTTGGTATGTGATTTGGAAATTGAAGCGGGCAAAGAACAGTGACCAGCGGGCTTGACAGGCGTTGGTGGCGTTTTGCACTGCAGAGATATTGGAGGTTTTTGTGGTCGGTAATTACAGTAAAAGGGAACTGAGCTCCCTCGAGCCAGTGGCGCCACTCTTCGAGGGCGAGTTTAAGGGCGAGTAGTTCGCGATCACCGATACCATAATTTCGCTCAGTAGGTGTTAGTTTTCTGGAGTAGTACGCACACGGATGAAGAGCTAGGGGTTCACCAGACCATTAGGATAAGATGGAACTGACTCCTACATCGGCTGCATCAACTTCCACAGTGAAGGGCCTGAGGTGTCTGAGGATGAAGTGTCTGAGGATGGGTGCTGTGGTAAACTTTTGCTTAAGTTGGTTGAAGGCTTGGCAGGCATCTGCGTTTCAAGTTAATATACGTCGTCCGCCTTTAAGATAAGAGGTTAGAGGAACCGAGAGGAGACTGTAGTTTTTGATAAAGCGCCGGTAGAAGTTGGCGAACCCAAGAAATCTTTGCAGCTCTTTCACTCTCTTGGGTTCTTCTCATTTGGACACAGCGTCCACTTTACCAGTCTCCATGCTGACCCCTTCAGCAGTGATTATGTACCCAAGGAAGGAGATAGAGGGTTTGTGGAATTCACATTTTTCAGTCTTTAAAAATAAATGGCTTTCTCGTAGGCGTTGGAGTACTTGTTGGACGTGGGAATGGTGCTTGGTAGGATTTTGGAAGTAAATTAGGATGTCGTCAATGTACACAATAATAAAGTGGTTAAGAAAGTCCCGGAAGATTTCATTCATGAAGTTTTGAAATATTGATTGACTGTTGGCTAGACCATAGGGCATCACTTGATATTCGTAGTGGCCAGTATGGGTGATGAAGGCAGTTTTCCATTCGTCCCCTTCTCGGATACGAACCAAATTGTAAGTGCTTTGGAGGTCTAACTTACTAAATATTCGTGCTTCACGGAGCTCTTCTAGGGCAGCTGGTACTAGTGGCAGTGGGTAGGCAAACTTGATGGTGGCATTGTTTAGTACATAATAATCGATACACGGCCGTAAACCTCCATCCTTTTTCCCAACAAAGAAGAAACTTGAGGCAGCCGGTGAAGTTGAAGGTCTGATGAACCCCTGATGGAGAGCTTCTTTGATGTAATTCTCCATTGTCTCATGTTCAGGACGAGAAAGAGGATAAATTCTTCCATGTGGTAACTTAGCATCTGGCAGCAGCTCGATACTACAATCCCAGGACCGATGTGGGGGTAACTGGGTGGCTCGTTCTTTGCAGAAGACGTCGAGGAAGGGAGTGTAGATGGCCGGGATGGTGACAGAGGTGGAGCTGTTACTGTTTTCAATGGTGGTAGTGTGGATGTGAAGAGAATTCAGAGTAGGTTCATGACCAGCAGGGGGAGTGAGATGACCGTGGTTCTTCCAGGCTGTGCTCCATCCAAGGATTTCTCCTGTAGCCCACTCTATTTTGGGTTGATGTTGTGCAAGCCAGGGTCTGCAGAGGATGACGTCTACATTCGCCCTAGGTAGGACTAATAGAACTAATTTTTCTTGATGGTTCAGCGGAGAGAGGATGGTGACTTCCTTGCTCCGTCAGGATATTTTTCCGTCGCCTAATGGTGAGTTTTGGATGGTGGTAATCTTATAGTGGGTTTCATTGCTCACAGAGGATATATTATGTTTGTTGATGAAATGAGATGAAATGAAGTTTTCAGCCACTCCAGAATCCACCAGTACATGTATGGGGTAAGTATGAGAATCAGATTAGTTGAGCTTTCATATGAGGAATGTGAGAGACTGTAGGGGTAAGAGTGACGTTACTCACCATTAGGCGAGGTGGACGAACTGGGCAGGCAGAGATGAGGTGAGATGTTTCCCCACAATACAGAGTCTATTTCTGATCCGGCATTGCCGAACCAAGGTACAGGGCCTGTAGTGGTGAAGCTTCTTTACGCTGCCGGTGGTTGGTGCGCTTTTACGGGCAGCTTTAGTTCTCGCCATTGGCCGTGGTTGTTTTGCGGGGATGGAATCCTGTCACGGTCACACAAGGAAGACAAGGAAGTATAAACTTCAAGGGTGTTTATTCAAGTGATATGCACAACTGTAGCAAGGTGAAGCAGGTGAATGGCGTTGTAGTGGGTGAGCGATCTCACATACAAACAGTTCAGCTGTTTTTAGTTCAGTTCAATGGTAATCACCAACATAAGAATAGTTACTTCCCTTAAATAGTTGTATTGGCATTCACAGGAGGAGGAGAACATCTATGGAAGAGCACAGGAGGATACAGGAGAGGAGACGAGGAGATCCATGCGTCTATGATTCCAGCCGCGAAATGAGTGAGTGAGGTGAGTATATATAGTGAGTGGTGATTGCAGGTGCAGGTGCGGGTGATTAGTAATCAGGTGAGGGTTCACGGGTGTGGTGTGTGGTGGATGGTGAGTGAGAGCGGTGATTGGGACTGGGTGAACGAGCAGCGGGTGTGACACATGAATAGTTTACATCTGGAAAAAGTCACCAGTTAAACCATAACACCATTATAACTGAATTTATTACACATATTAACATCAATATTTTGGTATTGATATTAATATTGATATTTTAGCCTCTCATAGGGCATCAAATAATGTAGTGATAATTTCTTTGGTTTGACTCTAATATTAAAATTAATAGTATTAATATTGACATTTGTGTCACTTGACTCTTAAGGTGTGTATAAATAACAGATAAATAACTCAATAAATGAAGTGCATAGGCACGAATCATGAAGATGAATAAGTTGAGGATTGTAATTAATAACTCTGTTATCTTTTCTAAAGACAAGCTAGAGTCTGGTAAACCTTTTTCAAAAATAACAAACAACTGAGGAAGTTTTTGTTATTAATGAATATCAGTTATAAACATGTAATTAATTAGATTATTTTATACTGAAACACACTATACCAATGTCTCTGTTAGAGGGTTAAAAAGTGGTTTATTAACGTTTCTGCTGTTGATGCAGTGGTTGGAAGAAGCTGGATCTTCCTGCAGGTCTTGAAGGATGGAACGAGCAGACGTAGCTCTCTTGAGCTATGAGAAGAAATCTGGAGATTCTGGAACACAAAGAACTGGAGATTTCTGAAGGTGGTGGTTCTGATGTCGGGAACACGCCGACGTCTTTAACCTTGAAGGTAGAGCTCCTGTAAATCTGGGACACGCAAATTTCTGGCGGACGTAGTCCTGAAGCGATGGTTTCAGACGCCTTGGAAAAAGCACTGTGAATCCAATCACCATGAAAATCCTTGCTGGAACATGCTGCAAAGTTCTGAAGTCTTTGAACAATTTGTATAGCCTGGAACGTGCAGAAAATACTTTTGCTTCATCTTGCAGACATTCAGTGGTGTAACTCTTGCATTGAAAGCCGCACAAATTGTTTACCAACACTACTACCTTGTGTATCACCACCACACACATTGTGTATCACCACCACTCAGGTATCACTTCTTTGAGAGAATGTTTTATCCTTTCTCTGTAAGGCAGTGTTGAAAAGATGGCACCTTTCAAATCCAGCATTGTGATTGGATGATCCTGTGAGGTGGTCACTGGAGGGTGTCATCCATAGTGTGACCGGCATTTGCATAGTTATAGTACAGTTAAACTGTTTTTATATTTAAGAGTCTTAAATATTTTCCTATGTATAATTCACTTTCTAAACGACTTTAGCCAAGTTTACCCAACTAGTTTACCCAAGGCATTGTCCTGAATATATAAAGTCTGAACATCAATATGTAATGTTACTCTTTACCTAAGCATTCATATATAAACATTAATAAGCAAAGTTTCATACAGTGGAGTATTTCAAACAGTGCATATTAAATACATACATGATTATTTGAATCTAAAGATATATGAAGTGAAATATTCCATTTTGTGTCCACTTTGTGAGTTGGAGATATTGCAATCCATGTGTCTCTCTGTGTCTGAGACAGTGTAGATTACAGTCATGGCCAAAAGTTTTGAGAATGACACAAGTATTAGTTTTCACAAAGTTTGCTGCTAAACTGCTTTTAAATCTTTGTTTCAGTTGTTTCTGTGATGTACTGAAATATAATTAAAAGCACTTCATATGTTTCAAAGGCTTTTATCGACAATTACATGACATTTATGCAAAGAGTCAGTATAGAGTCAGTGTTGGCCCTTCTTTTTCAGGACCTCTGCAATTCTACTGGGCATGCTCTCAATCAAATTCTGGGCCAAATCTTGACTGATAGCAACCTATTCTTTCATAATCACTTCTTGGAGTTTGTCAGAATTAGTGGGTTTTTGTTTGTCCACCCGCCTCTTGAGGATTGACCACAAGCTCTCAATGGGATTAATATATGGGGAGTTTTTACTTTTGCCTTATGGCACGGTACTCCATCGTGCTGGAAAATGCATTGTTCTTCACCAAACTGTTGTTGGATTGTTGGAAGAAGTTGCTGTTGGAGGGTGTTTTGGTACCATTCTTTATTCATGGCTGTGTTTTGGGCAAAATTGTAAGTGAGCCCACTCCCTTGGATGAGAAGCAATCCCACACATAAATGGTCTCAGTATGCTTTACTATTGGCATGACACAGGACTGATGGTAGCGCTCACCTTTTCTTCTCCTGACAAGCCTTTTTCCAGATGCCCCAAACAATCCGAAAGAGACAATATGACTTTGCCCCAGTCCTCAGCAGTTCATTCGCCATAATTTTTGCAGAAGATCAATCTGTCCCTGATGTTTTTTTTGGAGAGAAGTGGCTTCTTTGCTGCCCTTCTTGACACCAGGCCATCTTTCAAAAATCTTCACCTCACTGTGCGTGCAGATGCGCTTACACCTGCCTGCTGCCATTCCTGAGCAAGCTCTGCACTGGTGGCACTCTGATCCCGCAGCTGAATCCTCTTTAGGAGACGATCCTGGCGCTTGCTGGACTTTCTTGGATGCCCTGAAGCCTTCTTCACAAGAATTGAACCTCTTTCCTTGAAGTTCTTGATGATCCTATAAATTGTTGATTTAGGTGCAATCTTAGTAGCCACAATATCCTTGCCTGTGAAGCCATTTTTATGCAACGCAATAATGGCTGCACGCGTTTCTTTGCAGGTCACCATGGTTAACAATGGAAGAACAATGATTTCAAGCATCACCCTACTTTTAACATGTCAAGTCTAACATGTCAGTCTAACCCAATCAGCCTGACATAATGATCTCCAGCCTCCAGTGCTCGTCAACAGTCTCACCTGAGTTAACAAGACAATTACTGAAATTATCTCAGCAGGTCCTTTAATGACAGCAATGAAATGCAATGGAAAGGTCTTTTTCAGGATTAAGTTAATTTTCATGGCAAAGAAGGACTATGCAATTCATCTGATCACTCTTCATAACATTCTGGAGTATATGCAAATTGCTATTATAAAAACTTAAGCAGCAACTTTTCCAATTTTCAATATTTATGTAATTCTCAAAACGTTTGGCCACGACTGTAGAAGGAACATGTTGATTAGGTCAAGAACCCGTTTTGCATCTTTTGCATCTTCAGAAGAACAAAGGACAAAGGTTCTTCATCGACTCCATTGCCACCCTTACTGATAAGCTTACACAAAAGGGCCAGAGTTAAGTGTTACTATAACTGGCCGCAGTATTTGTTTACATTTAATTTTCACAACTAAATTTCCACGTGTTCCTGACTTTACCGCTGATCACTACAGTGCTATAAAGACCACATTTAAAATAAGTAGACAGCAATAACTTGATATAAAGGGAAATGAAATACTTTTTTTCACAACTTTGTGTCCAGTCAAGTGTAGTGAAGAATTCAAAGCATGTCAATTTACAACATAAAGGGATAGTTCACCCAGAAATTAACATTTTGTCATAATTTGCCCACCCTGAACTTGTATGTGTTTTTTTTCCTTCATGAATTCTTTTAAACACAAAATATATTTTGAAAAAACCTGGAAACCTGTAATTATTGACTTCCATAGTATTTGTCCTACAATGGAAGGCAATGGTTACAGGTTTTCAGTTTCATTCAAAATATCTTATTTTGTGTTCAACAGAAGAAAGAAACTCGTAAATGTTTGTTACCATTTGGAGGTGAGTAAATAGTGCGTTCGTTTTCACTTTTGGGTGAACTATCCCTTTAAAATTAACGAAACATATCAGGTCGCTTTATCTTTGTGCCCTACATTTGGAGCAGTACCACTCATCATCCCCAATGATGGCATTTTGTGGTATCTCCACACATTTGGGATGATACCATCCCTCACACAAAGAGCATAAGAATTGACCATTGTTTTTCTACTTACTTTAAATGTGGTTTTTGTAGCACATTTCTCCAAAATACTGCAGTAAAAAGGTTTATCATGAGGTATGCATATAGTATGAGACATCCTGTATCAGAACTGACCATTGTTTTATTCTACTTATTAGAAATGGGGTCTTTATAATCATCTGAAGGGTAATGATGTCCTGTTTCTCCAAAATGCTGCAGTAAGAAGGTTTCATGTGGAGTACGTATATAGTGTGGGACGTCCTGTACAAGAACTGACCATTGTTTTATTCTGTTTATTTGAAACTGGGTCTGGGTCTTTATAGCACTTTAAAGTATGTTAATTGCCCATTTCTACAAAAGTCTTCAAATGCGGTATTCATGGGACCTCCTCTACAAGAACTGACCATTGCTCCATCTACGCGAGCAACAGAGATCGCTGGTGACCAGGTGGGCATGTCGAGCGATGTGACAAAGTTGAGAATCCTTCAACTTTATGCAAATGAAGAGAGACTTTCTTGAGCGACAGCCAATAGAAGCACCAGTAGAGCTCACATGATCCTCTCTCAGCTTGCTCAGAGGCCGGTTGTATTCGTGCTGTATATACCTAGACACAGACCTGCGTTTGCAGCAGGTCACCACCCAGAGCAACAGGCAGCTACAAAGTCGCTGCTAGTGTGAATGAGGCATTATGAGGTATGCCTGTAGTATGTGGTGTCCTGTTTATAAACTGACCATTTTTTTTTCTTCTACATAGAAATGGGGTCTTTATAACACTTTAAATTATGTTCATACCGCATTTTTCCAAAACACTGCAGTAAGAAGGTTCATGTGAAGTACGCATATAGTATGGAACGTCCTGTACAGGAACTGACCATTGTTTTCTTTTACTTATTACAAATTGGGTCTTTATAGCACTTTAAAGTATGTTATGCCCATTTCTCCAAAATGCTGCAGTAATAAGTCTTCATATGAAGTATGCATATGGGATGTCCTGTACAAGAACTGACCATTGTTTTTTCTAATTAGAATAGGGGTCTTTATAGCCATCTGAAAGGTAATCATGTCCCATTTCTGCAAAACGCTGCAGTAACAAGTCTTTATCTGAGGTATGCATATAGTATGGACGTCCTGTACAAGTACTGACAATTGATTTTTTCTACTTATTAGAAATGGGGTCTGTATAGCACTTTATATTATGGTAATGGCCCATTTCTCCAAAATGTGGCTGTAAGAAGGTTTCATATGAGGTATGCATATATTATGAGATGTCTTGTACAAGAACTGATCATTGTTTTCTTCTACTTATTAGAAATGGGGTCTTTATAGCACTTTAAAGTTTCTCTAATTGCCCATTTCTCCAAACTGCTGCAGTAACGTATTCATATAGTATGGGACGTCCTGTACAAGAACTGACCATTGTTTTATCCTACTTAATAGAAAGGGTGACTTTATAGCCATCCGAAGAGTAATAATGCCCCAATTCTCCAAAACACTGCAGTATGTATATAGTATGGGATGTCCTGTACAAGAAATGACTGTTGTTTTTTTCTACTTATTAGAAATGGGGTGTTTATAGCACTTTAAATTAAGGTTAATGCCCCATTTCTCCAAACTGATGCAGTAACATGTCTTCAAATGAGGTATTCATATAGTATGGGACGTCCTGTACAATAACTGACATTGTTTTATTCTGCTTATTAGAAATGGGGTCTTTATAGCACTTTAAAGTATGCTCATACTGCATTTCTTCAAAATGCTGCAGTAAGAAGGTTCATGTGAAGTAAGCATATAGTATGGGACATCTTGTGCAGGAACTGACCATTGTTTATTCTATTCTTCTTGTAAGAAATTGGGTCTTTATAGCACTTTAAAGTATGTTAATTGCCGATTTTTTCCAAAATGCTGCAGTAACAAATCTTTATCTGAGGTATGCCTGTAGTATGTGGTGTCCTGTTTAAGAACTGACCATTCTTTTATTCTACTTATTAGAAATGAAATTTTTATAGCCATTTGAAAGGTAATAATGTCACATTTCTCTAAAACATTGCAGTAACAAGTCTTTATCTGAGGTATGCATATAGTATGGAACGTCCTGTACAAGAACTGATCATTATTTTCTTCTACTTATTAGAAATGGGGTCTTTATAGCACTTAAAAAATTTTAATTGCCCATTTCTCCAAACTGCTGCAGTAAAAAGCATTCATATGTGGTATGCATATAGCATGGGACATCTTGTATCAGACCTGACCTTTTTATTCTACTTAATAGAAATGTGGTCTTTATAGCCATCTGAAGAGTAATAATGCCCTAATTCTCCAAAACACTGCAGTTACAAGTGTTCCTATGAGGTGTGTATATAGTATGGGACATCCTGTACAATAACTGACCATTGTTTTTTCTACTTATTAGAAATGGGGCCTTTGTAGCCATTTGAACGGTAATAATGCCCCATTTCTCCAAAATGCTACAGTAATAAGTCTTCGTCTGAGCTATATTTGTAGTATGGGGTGTCCTGTATTAGACCTGACCATTGCTGTATTCTAATTATTTTAAATGGGGGTCTTTAAATACACATTTCTCCAAAACACTGCAGTAAAAAAGGCTTCACATGACATATGCATATAGTATGAAACGCCCTGTATCAGTCCTGACCATTGATTTATTCTAATTATTTTAAATGAGGTCTTTATAGGTCTTTAAAGGTCTTGCCGCTCTCTCTCTCTCGCCTCCTGGGCTTCTGTTGCCTCCGCCAGCTCCAGCGCCTCCAGCAGATCAGTCCAGCTAGTGGGGCGGCGGAGCATAACCAGATGTCGTCGGTGGGTGGGCAGCGCCTGCAGCAGGCGGTCAATTGCCACTCTCTCGGTGACCTGGATGGCGGATGGTCCATCATGTAGCATCCAGGCATGGGCATGATGCAGCAGGTCCGCCGCTTGTATCCTGGATGGGCGGTGCTGATTGAATGTCTACTGCTGGAATTTGTGCGCGGCGCATGCCGCTGTTTGGCCCAGACGAGGCAGAATCTTCCACTTGAACACATCATAGTCTTTATGAAGTCCGGGCTGAAGAGAGTGATAGGCCCGCTGGGCCTCCCCCATCAGGAAGGGGCGGGATGTTGGACCCACAGCTTCCTATCCCATGCCTCTTTGGCTGCCAGTCCTTCGAAGCTCCGCAGGTACGCCTCGACATCATCCAGGTCACTGAGTTTGGGCAGGAGATGGAATGGCGTGATGGGCTCTGGGGGTGGGGCATCCGGGCGTGGATCGACCGCCTGCGCTACCCTCTCATGGTCTGCTAGCTGGCCCAGGAGGTGCTGTTGTCTCAATTCGACCTCCTTGAGAAGCTGCATCATCCCCTCAATCTTCGCTTCTTGCTGTCGGAAGAGAGGGAGAAAAAGAGAGGCGCCCTACGGGGAAACACAGGTCTGATGGTAACTTGTATCACGTATGATCTCTCACAATGCCCGCATTCTCCACCAGATGTCGCAGGTGAGAGATCACACGAACACAGAGACACAGTGAAATCCCCTACGGGCTGTTTATTGACAGTGCAGGGGTGAAAGAAGTGCAGGGTGTGAAAGTCCCAGTTCAGGCAGGTCCGATGTGGGGAAGTGGAGTGCCGATTGTGGGTAGCTGGAGAGGGGAACGCCGCAAGCCTTCAGTCTAAACATGCTCTGATTTCTTCCTCCGATGTTGTGCCTTATATTCGCCTCTCCTAACGAGTCTCATCTGGCCCCGATCAGCGTGCTGATTGAGGTGAGGGAGTTGTCTCCATGGTGACACTGAAACCACACTGGCAGGTCTGCCTCAATACGTAGCAGGAAAAAAGGGGGAAACTGACATCTCCTTATAATCTCTCTATTCTGAGTGAAATGAGTGCTCTAAATAGCACTCTCTATGTTGCTCCTAAAATTACCGTAATGATAATAATACGTGCGCACCAAAATGTGAACTGCGGCTGGCTTGACCGCAATAAATAGCTTGCTTTCAGTTTCAAAATGCTATAAAGCACACCTTTTTGCACTTTGGTTTTAAAGTTTGTTGTGTTAAAAATTAAATATAGCTATATGTGTGTGAGTGAATTTGGAGTGGATCGAAATCTTACATAAGCACTGCAGGTAAAATTATGATTTTATGTTATTGGCTGCTATATACTCAAGTTAAATTTCTATTTAACCTATGCCTATTTCATGAAAATAAATAAATCAAACTAATCATAATGAGAAAAGTAGCCTAAGATTTATTTATTGAAAAAATTTGACAATACATGTGGTCGTGGTTTTGTTTTTGCCCTGAACGCACAATTTCACCTCAAATGTTATTAGTTTTTCTTGTTTATTTTGTAGATGTACAAAAAATAAATTAAAATTAATTATACCAAATGAAATTTGTTTCAAAAAGAGGATTTGACTCACTCCTTTTCTTCCGGCGTATGCCATCCCAACACACCCTTGGAATTAGTCAGTGGCACAATTCCCTGGGGGGACAGAGGGGACATTTCCCCCTCACTTTTAGTTTTTTTAGATAAAAATCCCCCTATGTTCATGCTATACATTGCCCTTGATAGTCTACAAAAAACTAAATTTTTTAATTAAATTAATTAAAATTAAGTTCGCTGACACTCATATAAAAAAATGTAAAACTAAAATTTGTTTGAACACTGAATGGAAACCAATTGGACTGTTAGGCTACAGAGGCACAATTCACCACACACCGGTTAGTTTTCAACGACAATAGAGACTCTCTCTGTAGTTCGGGTTTAAACAGATATTTAAAACTGTTTTTATTGCCTATTTGTCAGCAATCTGCTTTGATGACGGGCTTTTGCATTTATTTCTGTTTTCACATACAATGGTCATCTGCAGCGTGCCATCTCTTGTTCGCCCACATCTTTATATAAATTACAAAGTTATAATGAACATTACACATGATATAAACTATAATACACAACGAGGGGCTTCATACAAATAGGCCTAACTACATAAAAATATTAAGGCGTTTACAATCACTGTTTTAACTGCTTTTTGTTTCTGCCGAAAACGTAATTCTTTTCAGAAAAATTTCCATACGTGAATATGAAATTTTTATTTAAAAACAAATAAGATTTACTATGTAAACTTGACTCCTTTTCTTTGCTTTTTTTACTCACTTTTGTGTGAATCTTTGCTGGTAAGTTTTAGGTAGCAATAGAGAGAGTCCAGGACAGGAATCAGAATCAAGTCTTTTCAAACCCTCCTAAATGAAACAGTTACAAGCAGCAGTTATACTGCTCTCATTCTTGAGCACGATGAACAAAGGCACCCACTTTGAATTCGTGACCACACGTTTTACGCATTCAGTTTTGAATTTCGTGACCATGAGTTCTGTAGGCTAGACTTAGTTTTTTCACTTTCAAATCTCTAAAAAGCGCATCTCCACCTTTGCATTTTGGGTCATTTTGGTTACAAGTCGGCCTACGATGTCAGCTTTGCAGTCTTATAAATGTAGTATGTATGTGTACATGAGTGAGTTTGCAGTAGATGTCTTACATAAGTGCTGCAGGTTAAAGACATGATGCGGAACAATGGAATTTAATGCAGCACTTCTTGTCCAAACCCACATTATATCATATGTCAATCAGACAGTGAAGATAATTGATTTTTAAATAAAACAGACCTTAAACACGGCGACTTTGTAACTGCATGGCTGTTCACTGGACTTGCTTGGGCTGGGTTACTGAAAATGAAAAGTCCTTGTGCGTATACCCTATTATCAGCGCGTCGTGAATCAAACACAAACAGTAAATGCTTGCTGTGACTGACTGACAACATCATCTGAACTCCGGGTAGGGTTGCACCAGCTGTTCGTAAGTTCTTGCTTAAACTGGAACGTAATAGTGATGGGTCGTTCATTTTGAACAAATCTTTTGTATGACTCGAGAACGATAAGTCCTCTCAGGGAGTGATTTGTTAATTTGCGCATGTGCACATTTGTGCAGGTGGAGTAGAAGCTTAGTTCCTTTTTCGAGTCTTCTATCGGGTTTGAGTCATTCATTCATCATGTGAAAGACAGAAACCAATCATATGCAGTCAGAGCTGGAAAAAGATTTGATCTGTTCATCTCTCGAGTCCCCGGATTGAGTCATTCATTCATCACATTAAAGACAGAAGCGAATTATATGCATTTAGACCCGGAAAAAGATATGATCCGTTCATCTCTTGAAAGACAAGAGCCTGTTTGAGTCATTCATTCATCACATAAAAGACAAAAGCCAATCATATGCATTTAGAGCTGGAAAAAAAATTCAGCCGTACATTGCACAATTTATGCAGGTGGAATAGAAGCTTAGTTCCTTTTTCTAGTCTTCTATTGGGTTTGAGTCGTTCATTCATCACATGAGAGACAAAAGCCAATCATATGCAGTCAGAGCCGGATAAAGATTTGATCTGTTCATCTCTCGAGTCCTCAGTATGAGTTGTTCTTTTATCACGTGGAAGACAGAAGCCAATCATATGCATTTAGAGCCAGAAAAAGATTTTATCCATTCATTTCTCGAGTCCTCGGGTTTGAGTCATCTCTTTTTACATGCTGTCACATGATGAATGGACGACTCAAAAACCAGAAGACTCGAAAAGTGAACTAATCATGGCTCCTCGCCAGAGCTGCCAGAGCCATGTAACTTCCCAGAGCAGCCAGAACCGGATGACTTCTCAGTGTTTCCTGAACCAAAGCCTCCTGACCCACTGGCATTGAATGAACTGCCAGTGCCTCCTGAACCAAGGCCTCCAGACCCACTGGGGTTAGATGAACTGCCAGTGCGCCCTGAACCAGAGCCTCCTGACCCACTGGGGTTAAATGACCTGCCAGTGCCTCCTGAACCAAAGCTTCCTGACCCACTGGGGTTAGATGAACTGACAAAAAAAGAGTAGGGATTTCCAAATTTACTTTGACTTGAATTTCATTGCAGACAATATGAACACAAAATATTTCATGTTTTGTCTGGTCAACTTCATTTCATTTGTAAATATGCATCCTTCCCTGTC
Organism: Danio jaintianensis; assembly: GCA_903798115.1. Taxonomy (NCBI): domain Eukaryota; kingdom Metazoa; phylum Chordata; class Actinopteri; order Cypriniformes; family Danionidae; genus Danio; species Danio jaintianensis. The sequence continues at coordinate 195,644 of CAIGQV010017049.1, read as the reverse complement.
ACTCAGACCTTCAACACATTCCAAAAGAAGTTGGGACAGGAACAATTTAGGGCTAGTAATCAGATAAATTGGTTAAATAATGATGTGATTTGAAACAGGTGATGTGATTTGCTACAAAAGCAGCATCCAAGAAAGGTCTAGACCTTTAGGAGCAAAGATAGGCCAAAGATCCCCAGTTTGCCAACAAATACGTGAGATAATTAGTGAAAGATAGGAAGGCATTTGGATATTTTACCTTCGGCAGTGCATAACATAATTAAAATATTCAAGGAATCTGGAGTAATTTCAGTTTATAAAGGACAAGGGCGCAAGCCTAAGCAGAACTACTGTGATCTCCGATCCCTCAGGCGGCACAGCATAAAGAATCGTCATTCATCTATAAGCAATATTACCACATAGGCTCAGGACTACTTTGGCAAACCTTTGTCAAGTACCACAATATGTAGTTACATCCACAAATACCAGTTAAAACTGTACTGTGCCAAAAGGAGGCCCTATGTTAACAGTGTTCAGAAGTGAGTCGACTTCTCTTGACTGTGGTCAGATGAATCAGTATTTCAGGTATGTTTTTGGGAGAAATGGACGCCATGTGCTCCGGACCAAAGAAGAAAAGGATCATCCAAACTGTTACTAGCAGCAAGTCCAAAAGCCAGGGTCTGTCATGGTATGGGCCTGTCTGCAGTCCCAATTTTCATACTTGACAAATGTGTTCTATCTGAGATATAAAAATTGTACACACACTTGCAGTCTTCATGCACACTAGAACCCTTGGGCCAAATACACAGAAATGTGTCATGCAAGTAGTCAAATGACCAAGGCCAAGTATATGGACAAGACTCTAATCAGCTGATTAAATTCATATTACAAATGCTTTAATGGAAATTAAATATAATTAGTTAATTATTATAACCAATTGTCTGCATAATGTTTTTGTGAATTTAAAATATTAATAACTAGTATTGGATTTAATTATGCAAACATGTCATTAAAACCTCTACAAATGTAGAAAACTGATCAGAGAGACCAGGTAAAAAAGTATACCTTAAAGGGATCTGTCAGGTGTTTGTTCCGTTTTCGTCATGTGCTCCTTTGTTCTGTTTCCCGCTGTTTCCAATTGATTGTTTTCACCTGTGTTCCCCTCCTGTGTCCCATTAGCGTGTGTGTATATCTACCCTTTAGTCTGTCTCCGTCTTGGTCGAGTATTGTATTGCCACAACGTGTTGTCCATGTTCCTGTGTCTCCGTCTTCCCGTGTCTCCATCTGCCAGTGAGTGTACATTAATAAATCTTCGTGTTTGATAAATTCCGTGTTTCGTGCCTTTGTGTGTAAAGCAAAGCGTGACAGAATACTCGACCAAAACAAAAAGTGCGGCGTGTTTTCCCCCGTTTTATTTTTATAGTCTTTTTTGCCCCAGTGTTTTCTTTTCCTCTCCCCCGTGTTCCCATGGACCCCATCTACAGCCCCGAATTCCTTCTCCTCCTGCTGGAGCAGGGGGAAAGCAGCCTCGAGGACCATACGAGTTCGTACTTATCAATAGCAAATACCACCAGCTATCCGGACAACGTGCTCTGCGGGTTTTTCAACACCAGCCTTAATCCCGCTTGCAGAGCACGGTTGTCCGAAGATGGTCCTCGGGGCGATTTTGCCGCCTATGTGGAGTGGACACTGGCGAGGAATGGATCGACATTCACCGTCTGTGTAGAGGAAGAGCTCGCCAGTGCCACTCCCGACCCAGTGACCAGCCCAGCACCACCGATCTGCAGGGAACGTTTGCCAGAGCCCACCGCAGACGGAGAGCCACCCGCGGTGCGCGAGCCATCGCCAACAAGAGCGACAGAGCCAAATACCACCGTGGAGGAGGAGCTCAAGGATCCGTCTGACCAGGTGCGAGAGCCGGCAACATCACCCAAGGTGGGAGTCCTGGTGGAGATAGCGGGACCGAGCGAGGGTCCCATCCACCCTCCCACTGCTAACGGTGAGCGACCGCTGGACACTGGGAAGTTACTCATCGACTTCTGGAGCGAAGTCAAGCCCCTTCCGCTGTTCCCAGACAGCAAAGACTCTTCTCCAAGTCAACTGTTTCCACACAGTCTTTTAGTTCCCGATGCCCCAAGCTCCAGAGTCATGAGTGACTTCCCACCCATCCCACCCTCTTCGCCTCTGCTCATACCTATGACTGCAGCCAGTCAGCCAGCTCCAGCGCTGCTGCAGTCAGCCAACCCCCCAGCTCGGCCTCAAGCTCCAGAGGTGGAGCTCGCTCGGAGGTGCTGCCTGCCAGCATCGCCCTCTGGAGGGTGTCACCCAGCGTCAGCTCCTCCAGCCTCCGAGCTACAGACTCCACCTCGGCCCTTCGACGCTTGTGCTCCGCCTTGGCTCCCTCCTCCCTCGTCTCCGCCGTGGACCGTCAGTCCACCAGCTCCACCAGGCTCCCTCGTCCCTCCGGCTCCGCCTTGGTCAGTCGTCGCCCTTCCTACGCCTCTGGACTCCACTCCTCTGGCTGCGCCTCGTCACTCCGTCCGGCCAGCTACGTCGAGCTCCTCCTTCCCTCCAGCTACGCCTTGGTCCTCTGTCGCTCTGGCTCCGCCGCGGGCTTCCGGACCCCCGCTGTTGCCTCGCTCGGGTGAGCCATCTGCTCCACCCCGGCCCTCTGGGACCTCGGCGTCACCTTCACCATACGGCTCTCCGTCTCCTCCTTGGGCTCCACCACCATCAGCGGCGTCTCCCTCGGTCGGCCCCCTGGAGTCGGCGGCCACTCCTCCTCCATGGCTCCTCCCTTCCTCGACTCCGCCCTGGGCCGTCCTTCTGGCTGTGTCCTGGGTCTTCCTGCTCCAGCTCCCTTCCTGGTTCCTCCCTCCTAAGACTCCTCCCTGGCCCCCTCCCATCCTC
>CAIGQV010017049.1:179503-192748 GCA_903798115.1 Danio jaintianensis | reverse complement strand
CCTGGTTCCTCCCTCCTAAGACTCCTCCCTGGCCCCCTCCCATCCTCCCTTCCTCGACTCCGCCCTGGACCGTCCTTCTGACTGTGTCCTGGGTCTTCCTGCTCCAGCTCCCTCCCTGGTTCCTCCCTCCTAAGACTCCTCCCTGGCCCCCTCCCATCCTCCCTTTTATGATGTTAAAGGCGCGAGGACGCGCCTTCAAAGGGGGGGGGGGGGTAATGTCAGGTGTTTGTTCCGTTTTCGTCATGTGCTCCTTTGTTCTGTTTCCCGCTGTTTCCAATTGATTGTTTTCACCTGTGTTCCCCTCCTGTGTCCCATTAGCGTGTGTGTATATCTACCCTTTAGTCTGTCTCCGTCTTTGTCGAGTATTGTATTGCCACCACGTATTGTCCATGTTCCTATGTCTCCGTCTTCCAGTGTCTCCAGTTTCCAGTGAGTGTTTATTAATAAATCTTCGTGTTTGCTAAATTCCGTGCCTTTGTGAGTAAAACAAACCGTGACAGGATCCTTGCTCAATGGATCCCTTTAAGGTTGAGATCTCCGACATTATGTTAGAAAAATAAAGTGAAATGGACTCTGTGCACAGCTTCTTCTGCGTTTCGTTTTTTCTGAACATCCAGTGCTGATTTGTTAATAAAATACGTACACTTATTTAGAACTGTAAATATCATGTTTTCATGTAAATGAACACTTGTGTAGGATAATATACAGTTTTAACCCAAAAATGACCAGTCTGTCAGATGAATTAAAGCCAGAGTCAGAGATTCAATTAAAAAGGAAGTTTACTGAAGATAGTTTGCAGTTTCATCAGCAGAAGCCAGCTTCAACACTTGCAAAAAGTTTGTAGACCGCTCTGCTTACAATCTCCAAACATTAACAATTATACTCTTACATAACGTCATTAACTGCATCATACATATAGGTGTTTTAACCTGATTGGTTAAAACACAGATAGACTAAGAAAACTAAGAACGATATCTAAATATCTCAAGCATACAAACGTCAGACAGCCACCAGGCCACTGAACCCAGACCTGTGAAATGGTCCACGAAGGAATAGAACACACACACTCAAAGTACAATCTGTTCCTTACCCAAGGCTGAGTGTACTCTCAGCGGTCTTATAAAAACTGGTACAATCTACATCCAAACTGGCAGTTTCTTACTACACAAAGTCTATCTTGCACAAAAAAAGGAAGTCATTTTAAACAGAACATAACATAAAAATAGCAATATCACTTTAGACATAATCAAAGACACTTCAAATGAACATTCCTAAATTAGGTAATGTTTTAAGTTAATTTATTAGTCAAAATTATTTTAAAGATGAAATACTGATTCAAATAATCATATTAATAAATTAAAGAGAAAAAAGGATAAATGTTGATCCTTGCTGGGATGGATTTGAAGTCAGAAATGCACCCCATCACTTGGCTGAAAGGATCTTAGAGGGGACTCGTCAGACAGCAGAAATGAAGAGGCCTTTATGGCTACAGCAACATTGTTTGCATTTATATGCACAAAAAACATTTAATATTTACAGAAGCGCTGTCACATTATTTGTTTACATGTTTACAGAAATGCTGTCAGATTTATTTGTATTTACTGAAACACTGTTAATTTATTTGTTTACATATTTACAAAGCAATCACATTATTTGTGTTTACATATTTACAGAAGCGCAGTCACATTTTTTGTTCACATATTTAAAGAAGCAATGTCACATTATTTGTGTTCACATATTTACAGAAGGGCTGTCACATTGTATTTACACATTTACAGAAACAGTCAAATTTTGTTGTATTTACACATATAGTCAGTCACATTTTATTGTATTAACAGAGACAGAGAAAATATTTTTTGTTAACATATTTACAGAAACACTGTCCCATTTTCGTATTTACATATTTACAGAACCACTGTTACATGTGTTTGTATTTACAGAAACTCTATTTAAAAGTTTATATATTTGATGATCAAAGTTTACAATTGCTCAACATATTTACTCTACAAACAAAACAAAACTAATCCATCCCTAACAGCAAGTGTTTTGTGTAATCTTTAATCCTTTGCCCATGCTTTTGTCAAGGGTCTATTCTGGTAGTTCACAAAGAGGCAAGCAACAGTGTATAGCTAATTGATACTCCCTGTGATGGAAAGAGGGATGATTGTATCAAACAGCATGTGTTGTTTGACACTGCGAATGAGACGTTAAACACAAACCCTCACTTGAGCAATGAATTGCGTTTCCTTCACTTCATCAGCTGACATCTGTTTCCTTTTTGACAGGTAAGCAGGTCTATATATCTTGCATGGTACACAGTTGTCCACAAGAAAACCTTTATCAACCATAATAGCCATGTCAGGTTTGAGAAGAAGGAGGGAGGGACGATCCCAGGCTGCTTCAGAAGCTCCTTGTCGCTTACAGATCCTGCATATAGGGAAGACCCAAAAGTAACGGTACCATGTGGTGCCATGCCGGTCAACACTTTGCACAACTCATAGCACAGAATATATTGCATGTACTTATATATTTTAAAAATAATAAAGGAATAATGAATGTAAAATATATATTCACAGATGCATTGCTTGATGCTCCAACTTCACTGCTAGCTGTAGCTGCCCTGACCCTGTTCACACCAATCATCCTGTGGCATGCAGGTCCAATGAGTCTCCAGAACGCCATCAACTGATTATGTGTCACAAACCTATATAAGAGTTTGTCCAGAATAGAGACTTGGCTTGATGCTGAAAGTCTCTGAAGAGTGAGAAGGCTGAAGCCTGGCGTGTTGAATAGTGGTCAAAGACAAATGTTAAAGATTTTATAATCTCAACATGTGTTACAAGTACCAAAATACAATGCATACAGTTGTTCTCTAAACCACATTAGTTGTGCGTACATACCAAACACTTCTGTGATGTTGTTGGAGTGTTAAGCAATACTTGAGTGTTTAAGTTGTTAAGCAATACTTCTAAGGGTTTTAATACAAAGGAGCTTGGCATACGACCAGTCATAAATAAACAATATTTAGCACAGACATAGCAGTCTACCTAGGTTACAAAGAACATGAACAAACACACACAAAAACATTACATACATTCTAGGATATAGTAATGGATATTTTAAAAATCACATGTGAGTGTGAAAGGTTTTGAGTCTTGCCTATCAAGATCTTTACCATGGTAACTCGGGGCTTAGGTATGCAATCCTGAGGGCTGCTTAAAAAGTGTATGTGACAATGAGATGTGTTTGATCTTCCTCCATTCGGTACAATTACTACACTATTATATAACATAACATCCTTAAAATGTTTTAATCTTACCTAGTGTAGAACTGTATGTCATCATCAGATGCAGCAAACCGGCTGTTAGAAAAAAGGCATTACAAAGGAATTTTTTTCAACATATTTTTGTCTCTTTTTCTTTTCATTAAACAGTTTTTGTGTTGCTTGGAGGTGGTGTATTAACTGAACCTTTTCTCGAGTCTGATATGTTTTACATACTAATAAAACATTTTTGCAGAAGTAGATAAATGCTTGTTTCTGTAAATCGAATTATTCATTTGTATACAATAAATTGCTAAAATGTTAAACCTTAAAGAAAAACCTCTCCTGACCTTTTTTTTATGGAACACGCATGAAATTGATTGATTATTCCAACAATTTGTTGACCCCAACGTGGAAAAGGGGGCGAGGAAATTATTGATCTGTCGTATTGCACTGACATAATCGGCGCCGAAAAAATGATAAGGTAAGCAGAAAACCTGTTAAATCGAATTTCTGCAATTGGCCTAATCTAAATTGATTGATGTCATGTGATATGTAGGATGGATGTAGTTAAAATATACAAACATTTGAATGATTCGATCATTGTGCTTAATGAATAATTTGCTTTATGATATATGAGTAGAGCTCGAAAAAGGGAGAGAATCAGTAGGAGAGTACACAGTAGGGTGAGAAGTAGTTAGGAGAGTACACAAAAGGGAGAGATGGGGTTAGGAGATTACACAGTAGGAAGAGAATTGGTTAGGAGAGAACCCAGAAGCATAAGTATTTAAGGATATACAAGGGGAGAGAATAGAAGGAGTGTATTTTATCCAAAAAGGAAGAGAATAGAAGAAAAGTAAATATATACAGTGACAGGGTACAGAAACTGTATGTGTACAGTCAGTGACAGCTGCCCGATTAAAATTGGACTATAAGGGTGGGAATCCATGGAGGCCTGACGGGGAATCCCAAAAATCCGGGTGGAAATCACAATGCTTTTCCCTGTTGGTCCAGGCATTGAAGATTAGTTATAGGGTCAGAATTGTACAAAGTTAGGGAAAATTAATCGCTAAGGTCGTTACTGTGTGGATAATTTAGTTTGCTGATGTTGTGACCCTGTGTGAAAACACAAAGAAAATAAATTGTGAAGGCAAAACAGATTAGAAGTGCATGGAAAAGAGACTGGGAAGGCGAATGTAAATAGATTGAAGAGAATTGAGAATTGTGAACAGCGCGCATTTTGTTTTTTGTAAATTGTGAATGCTTAATTTTTGTCATTGCGAGTTAAAGTGGACAGAAAGAATGCAGATATCTAGTAGGTTGTATATGAGCGTATTTGGTATTCAATTAAATGTGAATTGTGAAATTTCAGTAATTGTGAAAGTGCAAGAAGTTTAGTATTGCGGGTGAAATTCGATTGTTGAAAGAGGATAAATATATTTTGGTTGATTGTGTATGTTGTGTAAGTGCGACATACAGAAGTTCATTAGTGTGTGTGTTAAATACACTGTGTAAATTTGATGGAGTGAAAGTGTACAAAATTGGAGGATTAATTTGATTGAAATTAAGAGAAAGAAAAGACAAAAAACTAAAAAGAAATTTGGGAAAGTTTATACAATGCTTAAATGTTGAAGTGAGTGGGTATTAGACTGACACCACACATGACTTTATTCTATGACCGAAACTAAACTGAAAGGTTTAAAATAAAAAATAAAAATAAAAAATTAGAAGGGTGTGGTTGGCAAATTAGCTAAACATGTATGGGTCACAAGGTGGCATGGGAGAGAAAGAACGGATCATGAGGCGGCGGCACCAATGCTAGACAGTTTACCAAGCCAATTATGGTTTACAGGACCAACAGATGTGGTTTTTGCTCCTCAGTCAGACATAATCAGCTTACTGTCAGACATAACTTTTGAGCTAAATAATGAAAGGCCGGTTTGGCAGCCGCAGTATCCTCACAAACCACAAGCTGAAGCAGGCATTGGAGATACAATTGAAGGATTGTTGACAATAGGTGTGTTAGAGCCATCAACCTCACAATGGAACACTGACATTTTATCGTTAATACGATAGTGAAAACTGCCACATTAATACACTGCATTATCAGCTTTACACCAAGAACTCAAGTGGTTTTCATGTCTAGACTTAGCCAATGAATTTTTCTGTTAACCCCTGGCACCAAATTTGAGGGATGTGTTTTCATACCTTTACAGGTACACCAGAGTACCACAAGGACTCATATTGTCTCCAGGGTTGTTAAATCACGCCCTGTGAGGCCTGCTGAGCGATTGCCCATTGCCAGAGGGACTGGTACTGATACAATATGATGATGACTTTTTTCAAGCTAAATATAGTGGACACCTAATTGATTGGAAGTAAGCAGGTGTTATGACACTTATATGGAAATAGATTTAAAGGAAGTAAATAAAAATTATAGGTGTGTAGATGACAGGCCACAATATTGGGATGAGTGGTGTCTGGGCTAGGTGGAGTGAGGTCGCAAAATAACTGATAATCCATTTTAGATAACCGTAAACTGGTGACTGTAAAAGACATGTTAATCAGACTAATAAGGATTATAGCCTTCAATATTAATTAGAGGTATAAGAAACGGCAAGAGCAGAATGAGGGGAGGAGGTTTTAATGGATTATAGAGATATGGGAGAACAAGTGAATGAAAAGATATCTGCTAGTCATGATTGACAGCTATACTGGATGGCCGGAGGTGTGGCCAGCAAGCAAAGGAGGACAGTCAGACAGTGATTAAGTGTTTAATGAATGACGATATGGAAACAAATGGATTTTTGTCTGAAAATTTGATTAGATAATGGTAAACACTAGAAGAATGAATATTTGAAATTAGTGGAGCAGGCATTGGGCCTGAAACATTATTTTAGGGATGGTGCAAATCTAACAATTACAGGGAAATGTGGAGAGAATTAATAGAAATTCATTTCTTTCTTTTTGGCTTAGTCCCTTTATTAATCTGGGGTCGCCACAGCGGAATGAACCGCCAACTTATCCAGCATATGTTTTATGCAGCGGATGTCCTTCCAGCTGCAACCCATCACTGGGAAATATCCATACACACTCATTCACACATACACTACGGACAATTTAGCCTACCCAATTCACCTATAGCGCATCTCTTTGGACAGTGGGGAAAACCGGAGCACCCGGAGGAAACCCACGCCAACACTTATGGAACACACAACAATTATGGAACAAAACGATGGAATTAATGACTTTTGAATTGTTTACTGGATGGCAATTTCGGAGACCTGGAGCATCTTGCACATGAACTGGAAGTGCATCATTTATGTAGAGACTATATTATAACAAACTAACAGCTTTATTTCAGATTTTTTCTAAACAGGTTGCTGAAGGTGTGAAGCTGGCCGGATTAACCTGACAGGCAACGTAGGGGTGTAAAAGTGGCCTGGAGCGAGGTCCAGGCCGAAAGGGGGATTAAACAGATGACTAATTGGGGACATCTGACTAATTGGAGTGTGTAAGCATGCATTGGTGTAGGAGCTGAACACGCACCAACACCAATGCATGGGCGCAACTGTATAGATACAGATACAGGCCAACACAAAAAAGGGAACAAAGGACCATTAAATTATAAAATAGAAGAAAAAAAAAAATCACTGATTTACTAACATATGACAATCTGACAGAAAGTGTGTGACTATTGTAAGGAAAATAACATCAAAAGCATCTCGATTTCAAAAAAGTATAAAGAAAGAATGAGGAAAAAAATGGATATGAATTGGAAAAATTAGATTGGAGAAAAATTAAAAAGATTATCAAAACACATTGTTGCATTTTTAAGATTAATTTATTTTAAACATTATGTTTTTGAATCTTTTATTTAAAGACAGTTTTAAGATTATTTTATTTTAAACACATTGTTGTGTTTTTGATTTTTACATTTTAAGACATTGAGAGAAAAAAAATCTAGTTTTAATATGTTTGAATTTTGGCTTTAATCATATGGTTACAGGTTTGAGTTGTCAGTTTAATAACATTGTTATGATTGAGTTTTGAATTTTTCATTTTAATAATTGTTGAGTTTAATCCTACTTTGAAAGTGTGATTTTTCATCCTAAATCAAGTTCAATTGTAATTTTTCAGTTGTATAATTACTTTACATAGGTGAAGTTTGAGGTGTTAAGGTTGATTATAATTTTGTATTGGTGAATTTCTGATTTTAATGATGAATTTTTAATTCTAATCATATTTTTACAAGTGTTGATCTTAGATCTTAATCATATTTTGGGATGTTCAGTTGAAGCATATCTTTATGGGTGTGGATTTCATTTTGATCAGATTTTTACCTTTACATGTTGGAGTTTTTTAATTTTAATTATTTGTTTACATTTTTATTTTTTCATTTTAATAATATTGCTGCTAAAAAATAAAAGAAACCCTACTTTTATTGAAAAAGTGTATAAGGTGTGAAAATGAAACTGTGGGATGATTTAAAGTTAATGGGAGCGTTGGGAGTAATAAGTAATAAGTAAATAAATAAATAAAAAAAGTCAATTGAAATTGGGGTGGTTATCTGTGGATGTTGTCAGCTGAAAGGGGGGACTGTTAGGAAAAAGGAATTACAAAGGAATTTGTTTAACATATTTTTGTCTCTTTTTCTTTTCATTAAAGAGTTTTTGTGTCGCTTGGAGGTGGTGTATTAACTGAACTTTTTCTCGAGTCTGACATGTTTTGCATACTAATGAAGCATTTTTGCAGAAGTAGATAAATGCTTGTCCAAAATTAATTTGAGCTCTGCAGCTAGAAACTTCCTATCAGCACAGAATTTGCAGTTGAGGTTTTTGACGTTGTGCAGAGAATTAGTAGAAAAAGAGGAAACATGTCTGGGGTGCAGCCAATGGAGGACTGGAGAATGATTGACAAGTGACGAATACTACTAAACTCCACCTGTTAATATCAGCTGTCTATATAAGTTGAAGTCAGGAAATGAAAACTGTGCGCACCTCCTGAATGTAACTTTGCATTGCATTTAGGAAAACAGAATTCTGTAAATCAAATTGTTCATTTGTATACAAAAAATTGCTAATATGTTAAACCTTAAAGAAAAACCTCTCCTGACCTTTTTTTTTTATTGAACACGCATGGAATTGATTGATTATTCCAACACGGCCCAGGGAAAATTTCTGATGAACAGAGTGTTCTTCTACCTGTTTTCTCAGTTGTTTAACTTCCTGTTAGAGATCTTCAGTCTGATCTAAAGAAAGATCAACTGCCGCGGGAACGGGAAGTGAACAATAGTCATGCTCCTGAAGCTTGAGGTCCATAGACACAGGATCTTCCTTGAGTGGTGGGGAAACTTATCTCCTTTGCCAGACCTCGTTGCGCCTTGCTGTTGTTGTGGAGTAGTTGTTCCAGTCAAACAAAGTGGGAACTGCTCCTTTCTTCAATAACTGGCGTCCTGTGGGAGTTGATGGCTCAATCAAATCATTACTCATTACTGCAGACTCTCGTGTTTGGGCCAACATTACAATCAGCATTTAGGATATTATGAATCCATCTTTTACGCATTTCCTTGTCCAAAGGGAAAGTATGGAAACTAACCACAGAGTTAAACCGTGAGCATATGTCACATGAAGCCCAGTTGTCGATTAATTTATTTGTTTAGTAATAGTTAAATATTATAATTATAGTTTTATTTCGTTTATTATTTGTTTATTGTATGATGGAGGTTTTGTTTCTGAATTTGTTTCAATATTAAATTTAAAAGTCTTAGCTGTTGTGTTGTGACGGAAGTGGTGGCCGGGAAGAGATATTCCGGAAGGTATATGAAGGCGACGGAAAAGCATTGTGTGGGGATGTCGGGGTGAAAGTTGGTGTGAGAGAGACAATTTGCTCCAAATAGTTGTCGAAAGGAGAACTGAAGAGAGATTTATATGTCTATGATTGTGAGGATAGCAATTTCCTCATTTGGATATCATCGGACTATTTGTGACACTATGTTCACTAAATAGTGTTAGCTGCTAAGGCGGATAGTTATCCTATACATCAACGAACCTGGACATTCCAGATAGCGCCCTGAGAAACCAGGATATCTCAGTGGCTCCTCTGGCAGCGTTGGACATGACATCACACGGCTGACTCCCCTCTATTTCCTCATGAACTATAGTTCCGGTTCTGACGTGTTCCCTGGGCTCTGGTAAGTCTAAACTCTTATTTATTTGCCCTTAGGGCAAAGGGGCAACTGTGTTTTATACCACTACAAACGCAAGCACAGCACAGGCCTGCAATGGGGTTTATTTATTTCTCGATTAATTTTATATGGACTATTGTTTAGCTTTTCTAAATGAACTGTTGATTTTGCTGTTTATTTGAGTTTGAAAAAAGGAAAACGAAAAGCTTTATTTTTAAACAAACCTTTATTTCTTTTGTTTGTATATCTTTGTTTGTTTAATTGTATTTAAGTAAATTTGGAAAGGTAATTTTGTACCAGATTGGTTGTGTTTATTATTTAGATTAATTGGTATCAGGTTATGGGTTTCTTTTTGGGGTTAAAATACAAATTAGAGCAATCTAATTTATAAGAATCCAGGGGCCTTCCCTTGCCATAGGAAAAGGGTGCTACATAATGGAGGCACTGCTGGAATAAATTTTCCTCAATTTTATTATTTATTGAGAAATAACACCTAAAATAATAATATAATACATAAGAGAAAATGCAGCAGTTCAAAGAGGAGCTTAGAAGTTGGTGTAAAGGAGAAATATTAAGTAAAGAACATGCATTATTGGTGATTAAGATAGAAAGGTAGTTCAGATTGAGGAAACTATATGCAGACAATTAAATGCTTTGGTCAAGTACAAGTAAGAGGCAGGATATATCGACCGAATCGCCAGAGTTTTTTAGTTCTGTGTGAAAGTAAAGAGAAAGTTGATCCAACACTAGTACCACCTGAAGTTTTGCCTGCTTCCGGGGCAGAAACATTGAAAATAATACTTTCCTGTGGGAAAGATACTAGTTTAGAGGATACTGTCACAGAACTGCCCACCTCAGTGAAGAGTGAAGGTAGGAAAGTGGGGGATAGTCAGTCCCCTGCAACTGAAAACTCCTCTCCGGGAAGCAATTATCTGGGCAGTTGGAGATTTACTAGAAAAAACTGTTAAAAAGTCAAGTGAAGTAGGGGGTATCGACGATTGAGAATGTTTTCTGGAGTCATACCTGTGCCTGCTGGTGAGGAATCATTTGAGCATTGAAAAGAACAAGCCTGCTTGATGGTGGATGAAAGTGATTGCATAGACAAAGAAAAAAAGGAGAATTATTGAAAGCTTAAGAGGGCCTGCATTAGAAATTGTTAAGGTTGTGCATGATTCTGATACTGATGTTACCTCAAAAGAGTATCTGGATGCCCTTGAACAAGCTTTTGGGTCTGCTGAATCAGATGACTTATATTTTGCTTTTCGTCTATTGCAGCAACAAGCAGAAGAAAAACTGTCTGATTTTTTAAGGAGAATGGAACTTGCCTTAACCAAGGTAGTCCAGAGGGGTGGAATCCTAGCTGATCTTAGAGACAAGGTACGAGTGGAGCAGCTATTGAGAGGTGCAGTAGGGGTGGATATGATGTTACTTCAGTTGAGACTCAGAGAAAGAAAGACACATCCTCCAAACTTTCTTGAGTTGTTAAGTGAAATACGGGCTGAAGAAGAATATAAGGCTTCTCATGCAAAGTTGAAAACCACAGTACAAAAAGTAAGTGCTAATGTAGATATTGACCTTAAACACAAAGAGATTCAAATGCTGAAAGCTGAAATGAAAGAGATGAAGTCTCAGTTTGCTGCAATAGTAATGCAGTCACAAACTGCTGCTCACCATAAGCCCATTTGTAACGAAAACATTACTAGGAGAGATTCTAAACAGGAAGGTGAAATTGCGGTTCTCAAAAAACAAATGAAAGGCCTTCAACGACAATTTTCTAATTGTCAAGGTGGAATCTCAGCTGTAACTTTAAATGCCACTGCTGTAAAGAAACCACTAGCAAATTCAAGAAAGCAGTATCCTGAAGCAGAAGAGTGCTTTTGTTACAATTGTGAAGATGATGGGCATATAGCACCAAATTGTCGAAATTCTGAGAATAAGGATAAAGTCATTCAAAAATTTATTAAAAATCGAAAAAAGAAATGGGGATTAAAAGAATTACTCTCTGAAAAAGAGAAGCGCAATACTGCCTATTCATCAAAAAAATATATATGTCGTAGTTACCCTTGGATTTCCAGAGACCGCTATTGGTACTTCTGAAAATCTTTCAGTTCTAGCACTAGTTTGCCCTGGTCCCACCAGCCCTGACCAAACTGCTGTCATCATTGGCATAAATTCCAGTTTAGCTGATTTATGTGGAGCATCAAGAGGCACTGATATTGTAAGTACTTTGGGTATTAAAGTTGATGCCACTTTATATAGAGATATATCTTGTAGATCAATAAATGCAGTACCACTTGAGAGGGATGATGTTATCGGAGAGGTGACATGCCCAGGGCCAAGGTCCTTGATTATCTCTGCTAGAGGAGAGTGCTGTGTTCCATGTAAAGTTAAGGAATGAATGAAGGAAACTGAAAAAAAAAAAAAACTTACTTATGATGGATGCATCAACTGTGACTTCACTACCAGCTGGAGTGTTAATACAGACTGTTGTATTCTCAAGCGATAACGTTCAGAATAATGCTCTACTTGTTCCTGTACAGAAGGAATCCATGAAGAAAGTGACTATTTCTGTAGGGACTATCCTAGGTTATTTGTATCTGGCTGATCCAGTTAGTCCTATTGCAGGGGGAACCTGTGAACAGACAATTGATCCTGAGTTGTTCCAGTTTGGAGATTCTCCTATCTCCACAGAATGGAAAAAGAGATTACAACAGAAATTAAGCAAGAGGACCAAAGTATTCTCACTTCAAGAGTGGGATGTAGGACTTGCAAGCGGGGTGGAGCACAACATACGGCTTTCAGATTTAAGACCCTTTCAAGAGCACTCTAGACAGATAGCCCCAGCAGTTATAGATGATGTGAGGGAACATCTACAAGATCTCTTGAGGGCTGGGGTCATCAAAGAATCACGCAGTCCATACGCCTCTCCTATTGTTATTGGAAGAAAACGAAAATGGCGCAGTCCGTATGTGCATTGATTACAGAACTTTGAATGCAAGAACAATTCCTGACCAATACACTACCCCCCGAATTGATGATGCGCTGGATTGTCTAGCAGGAATCAGTGGTCTTCTGTACTGGATCTAAGAAGTGGGTTTTACCGGCAGCTAGCTCTCTGCAGCTCTCACATGGTTGCCCACTGAAGCTAAGCAGGGCTGCGCCCGGTCAGTACCTGGATGGGAGACCACATGGGAAAGCTAGGTTGCTGCCGGAAGTGGTGTTAGTGAGGCCAGCAGGGGGCGCTCAACCTATGGTCTGTGTGGGTCCTAACGTCCCAGTACATTGATGGGGACTCTATACTGCTCAGTGAGCGCCGTCTTTCGGATGAGACGTTAAACCGAGGTCCTGACTCTCTGTGGTCATTAAAAATCCCAGGATGTCCTTCGAAAAAGAGTAGGGGTTTAACCCCGGCATCCTGGCCAAATTTGCCCTCTGGCCTCTGTCCATCATGGCCTCCTAACCATCCCCATATCATAATTGGCTTCATCACTCTGTCTCCTCTCCACCAATTAGAGTTTTCAGACAGAGATGCTGCTGAGGGTCTCCTGAAAAATCTCCTTTGTTGTCGACAATAAAGAACTCTTCTGAACTCAAAACCATCAGACTTGGCTGATTATTGAAGGAAGAAAAACCCACCACATAATTGGCGTCCCTGTTGGTGGGCTGGAAAGGAGCAGGACAGTGACGACCACGCTTGCAGAGCTGGAAAAACAACAGAACCGTGGCCACGAAAATCAGGTGAGCAGAGATTTTTGCTTACAAGTTCTGTTGTTTTGCCAGAATCTGCTTGTGATGG
>CAIGQV010017049.1:139726-174503 GCA_903798115.1 Danio jaintianensis | reverse complement strand
CCATCAGACTTGGCTGATTATTGAAGGAAGAAAAACCCACCACAATATGCAGTTCAATGAAAGTACAGGTTTTTTGTCTATCTGGCGGGGAAGTCTCTTGCCAGTTTGGCTCACACTGCCTTCCAGCTCACAACTTTCATTGTACCCCACCACAGGCTCGGAGCATGCAAGAGCATGAACTCCAACCTCTCACACCTCCAGCCTCCCCATGGGGCACTGTTCATAAGGGACCACTTCACCTCATTCCCTGGATGACCTGGGGGTGTAACAATCATTCTTACAATGAACCCTACATGCATTGGCATATCAATTACCTGAATCTGTGGCAGTGATTGCTGTTCTCTGCCGATTCTAGTCAGTGCTGGAGGCGAAGCACGTGCTGGTCAGACTGAATGCATGCTCTTATTCTGCTGGATTCCCATCTAGTGAATCGCAGAGAGTTCCTCCAAGGCCCCAACACCCGACTCGGCGGGTGGGCCGGGTGCTTGGTTATGTTGTATGGTATGTTCGCTTGGTCTACCCGCGTTCTGGGGATCGGTGCCAGCTATGTGCATCCCCACTCTGTGATTCCATATGCATCAGTCAGCCACAGTATGTCCACAGTATGAGTTTGGTGAGCTGATGACCTTCATGGCCAATCACAGTCATTTCTGTTGAGCATGTGAACACAATGGCAAATCAGCGCTGTTTAAGAACGTGCTCAATAGCGCTCAAATGTTAGCTGGAAATGGATGTTTTTAAAATTTCAGTATCGATTGGTACCAAATTCCAGTATCGTGCAACCCTACTCACTGTAAACCCTGGCTAGATCTCCACCAGGTGCTGCTTACATACTGAGTTGATTATAAGCCCCAATTCATAAATTCACTGGCCTTTTGATTGGTTATCTGATGATTCCCAATCATGTTGTTCCAATTGCTGCATCCCAATTCACATACTATCCATCCTAAATAGTATTCAAAAATAGAATTAGTGTGTCCCAAACTGTATTATGTTGAAAAGAGTATGCCAAAGGTTCCCTGATGGTCTACTATTTGCCGTAAAAGTTCAAAGTGTAGAACCATCCATACTTTAACCCCTAATTTTGCCCACAATACATTGCATGTTGGATAGAAATTCAATTAGAAGTACAAAGTGTAAATAAACTACAAACATGGCGGGCGCGCAAGACCAACCGTCAAGTAGAGAGGCAAGGTAAGGTTGTTTGAATGACTATTAATTCTTATCTAGCCAATCCAGAAAATATTAAAATCATGTTTTCCATGTTATATTTCATCTGCAACAACAATGGGAACTTATATCAAGATATGTTTGAAAATTAACTTCTGAATGGATATCTATCCAAAGACCTGAGGAGATTTCTCTGCACGAAAGACTCACAAATGGCAGATTATCCTGCTTCTGCTGCTTCCAATAATGTAGGTAATTACATATGAATAAAATGTGGATGAAGTGTTGAGATGATTGACAGGGGACATAACTAAACAACATAATGATCTGTTAAGGAGGAAGTAGTATGTCCCAAAACTTGCATACTCTTCTGTTACACACCCAGTATATACTTTTCCCTCACAAAAAAATAATACATACTTTTAAGGCATAGTATAAGCATGCAAATTGGGATACAGCAAATGTCTCTGTTCCCTCCTGAGACATTTGCTGCTTAGGGGTGATATTCCAGCATGATTAAGTGGTTCCGCCTGTTGTGGTTTCCGGCTTTTCTCTTAATGAATCAAACTTAGTCTGGAGGTAATGAATATCAGAAGAATATACTTTATTGGAATATTTTCCAAAAAACCAGAGACAGCCTGGAGCAAACCCATCTCAGTCTCTCCCCAGGACAAATGCCACGACCCTCCAATTTGCTATACCCTTTATCCTTGGCGACCCCAATTTAAAGCCCCCTCTTCTTGTAATTCCTTATAATGTAAAGATCTAATGTACTCATAACTGTTTTTCCACATACAGTTCAAATTTGGCAAACAATCAAATCTAGTTTCAACTCCCCGAACTAACCTTTCTACTATATATCTTGTCCATCTATACTTAACTTGTGTCAACAGATGTTGCCCCTTCCCTCATGCCCCCCTTGTGACACCTTAGTTGTTTATTCAGGCTCCTTTCCTCATGCCCCCCTTGAGACACCTTATTTGTTTATTCAGGCCATCTTTCCTTTCTAACTCTAGTTGTTTATTCAGGCTCCTTTCCTTTCTAACTCTACATATGGTATATACATTTACAAGCAGATTATACACATACAATTTGATTATATAGATTAACTTCACACTTTAAAAAGTTAAAAATCCACTTCACGCCCCAAGAAAAAAGTTTTCAAAGCTTTAGAAAAAATCCCATACATTATCCAACAGATTTTATGTGATTTTAAAATGAGCACAGGATAGTTATTTATTTTTATTTTATTTATGCTTCTTCATTGTTTAATTTGCAACAATCTTTGGTCACATTTTGTGGACAGAGTCTTTATTTATCAGCACATTAGTTCACCATCTTCAAATTTACTTTAAAAATACCAATTTACTTCAAAATAATCAACATGTAGTTTTACATTTAAAATTTACTGCGATGTGAACTGAAAATATTGTTAATTCCTTAAAACTTCTACCCATATGTCCCTGTGATCAAAAATGTCAGTCCTCCATAAAAAAAAAACTGAATATATAACTTTATGACTAATTTAATTTATTACTGATTAGAAAAGCATATAATAATTAAACCCAATAAATAATAACAGTTAAAAATGTTTTTAATGCTGTAGGTATTTATTACAACTGGAAATATTGATAAAGAGTATAAGACTGTGTTCAGACACATCTGAGACAGTAGAACGCTATATCAAACCTAAATATCATTCAAATAAACAATCTGATAGTTGATACACAGGTTGGCTATCTTTCGAGGGGTCTCCAGCCGGGGTTTCCTGTGTAGTGATCAGGTCGATTATGGCGGAGATAACTGCACAATCTTTCGACTGCTGGTCTTTCCAGTCCACAGGATGTGGGCTATTTATCTTTTCCTCCAGTAATACATCCAACTCCTTCTTCAGGTCCTAAATTTCAAGAAAAAATTAAAACCTGTGAAATTTGATCTTAATTTTTCAAGAAACATGTCGAGTTAATGCTCACCTTGACAAGGTGGGCAATGCGCCCTGAGGACTGAAACACAATCCACTCATCCACTGCAATCGTATCTTGGTCCTGGTCTCTCTGGATAGAAATATTCCCTCCAAAGAACAGCAATGAAAATGGAGATACCTCAGTGCAGTCATAGAGGAAGATCTTTAGAATGGAAAAAATTATTAATAATAGAGAGTATTAAACAACTGGGAGTAAATTTTTATATATAATCTTCTTTTATTAAAAAATAAAATCAATCTCAAATAAAATGTTAATATTTTTACATATCAGTGAAGTGTTATAATAAATAAAGAAATTGATTAATTATAAATAAAATTTAGAATAAACAAAATAATGTCACAAATACAATTTTATGCAAAAGTTTGGGCACCTCTCATAATTTTCGTAATTGCAAGCCATAGCCTACTGGCCTTTCAAATCAGCAATTTCATTTGGATATATTTTATACCCTAAGGAAAATGCAACATTTCAGTTCTGACATAACATTTATTTAATCAACAGATGCAATGCAATTTAAGTCACAACAAAAACAGACAGTTGCATACATCTGGGCTCCTCAACAGAATAATGACATCAATCTTTTGTAGAGCCACCTTTTGCTGTAATATAAGCATGTAGATGTTTTTTTATAGCCAAGGATAAGTCCATGAAATCTTGCTGAAGGCATTTTGGACCATTCTTCCTTGCGAAATTTCTCTAGTTCAGTCAGGTTTGATGGGTGCTGAGCGTGAATGGCCCTTTTAAAATCAGATTTTCTACTATGTTTAAGTCTGGGGACTGGGATGAACATTTTATCATGTCTGAGCATGAATTCCTTGGTGGATCTGGAACTGTGCTTTGGGTCACTGTCCTGCTGAAACATTCAACCCTGAAGTAACTTATGTCTCTTGACTGATTCCTGAACATTGTTCTTAAGAATCTGCTTATACTGGGTGGAATCCATGATACCTTTAACTATGACAAGGATTCCAGTACCTGTGCTTTCCACACATCCCTCCACCATATTTTACAGTAGGGAGCATGTTCTTCTCCTGGAATGCTGTGTGCTTTTTCCGTCATGCAAAGCATCTATGGTTGTGGCATCTGTCCACAGTATATTTTTCCAAAATGATTCAGGCTAGTCCAGATGAGTATTTGCATACTTCAAACGACTCTTCTTGTTGACAAAGCGCAGAAAAGGGTTGTTCTGCATCACCCTTCCATTGAGCTGTTCTTTCTGAAGAGTGTGCTGAACTGTGGAACGATGTACAATGACATTATCAGCAGCAAGACATTCCTGAAGCTCTTTGGAGGTGGTGTGTGGTTTGTCTATGACCATTCTAACCATTATTCCGCTTTGCCTTTTAGATATTTTTTTTTTGGCCTACCACATCACATTACTTTCCTTCACAAGAACTGCTCCTGTGGCCTTCCATTTTCTTACTATATTTCTGACTGTGGAGATAGAGACTTTAAACCTGTGATAGCTTTTTGCATCCTTCTCCTAATTCATGTTGGTTTTTAGGTCATTATGAAGTTATTTTGAAGTTCCAATGTTTACTTTCTGGTTCACAATAAGGAGAAACACAAATAGAAAGCAACTATCTTAAATATCATTTTTCATGATTGGTTACACCTGTGTTGGGATTGTTAAGGTTCACTGAGTCACTCGAATCGATTTTGTGTTGTAATCAATCAGCATTAAGTTACTACAAGTTTTGAAATCCACACAAGAGAGGGTGCCCAAAATTTTGCATAGCCTATTTTTCAATTTCAGTTTAATTTCACACATCTCAATACTGCTACACTACGGATTTCTGTCTGAAAAACATGACATTATAGCTTTCTCTTGAAACTCGAATGGCATTTCACTGTGATCTTCTCTTATAAAGAAAGAGCACATAACTATGCAGCCATGCCCAAATATGCCCAAATTTTTGTATAAAAGTGTATATATGATTTATCCGCCAAATCATATAACGTACATGTAGTAAATAATGTAGTAAACTTAATTTCAGATTAGCGAACTTTGCTGGGTTTAGGTAAACTTGTCAAAAATGGCTAATGTAAAATGTCCATCAGGACCCTGATGTGAACAAACAGACATGTCTCTTTACAACTAAACAGTACTGCTTCACAAAATTATGTAGTTATTCCATGTGAAATGAGGGAATGGATATATGTGTGCAAGTATATAAGGGAAAACTTTAGCCAAAGCTGGAACCTCACTATACATTAACTATATTCATAAAAATATATATCTTCATATAGTATGTTTTAAATATTATAGCAAAAGGTACGTACACTGGTGGTTTTCATCTTCAGGTGATAGACGAGCCATTTGTATTGAAACTGAGTTTCCTCTGCATTGACGGATTTTGGGTGGATACAGACTTTCCCATCAGCCTTAGTATACACCTTCACAGGCCTACAAAAAATGATTTCAAGAATTACTTTAATATCATGTTATTTTGATTGGCCTCTAAAGCTTTAGAATGTGACAGTAAAATAAATCTAATACTTGTTTTAAAAAAAGTATGCTCATCAAATCAAATGATTGTTTAAAAAAGGTAAAATCAGAAGATTCTTTTCTTAATGACCAAATGAGCATTTTAGAATCATTTTAAGTAATAGCTGCTAACAATTCAGTGTTGCATCAAACAAATAAATCATGTTATAAAAATATACAAAATGAAAACTAAGGCCTGACCAGTAAGGAAAAAAATCCTTTCGAAATTTTTACTGGACCCTCAACAAACAATTGAACAATTGATTTTTTTTTTCACACGAGCAACTTTGTATTCTAATACATCTGCTAATTATAGCAACTTTTTAAATATAAAGGAAATTTCAACGTTTTCCGATTTTGATACAAAAGCAAAAGCTATTAGCAAAAAATATATATAATTAAAAGTGACCACTTACAAAAAATTATTGCAGATTTTTTTAAAGAATAATGCAGTTTTAGTTAACTTCTGAAAAGTGAAGTTTTTTAGACACAAAAAAAATGCATTATTTATGTATATTGCAGTATTACTGCAATACAACTGAAATACTATTACATTAAAAGTACTGCAATTCAACTGAATTACAACTGGAGTACAACTACTGCAATACTGAAGTGATACTACTACTATAATGCAGTACAACTACTGCAATGGTACTGAAGTACTACAACTACTATAATGCAGTACTGCTACTCCAATACAACTGAAGTACTACTATAGTACATCTACTTGAATACAACTGAAGTACTATTACATTAAAACTACTGCAATTCAACTGAATTACTACTGCAGTACAGCTACTACTATACCACAACTACTATAATGCAGTACTGCTACTGCAATACAACTGAAGTACACAGTACAAATGCAGTACAACTACTGCACTTCAACTGAATTACTACTACTGTACAACTGCAGTACAGCTACTGCAATGGTACTAAAGTACTACAACTACTATAATGCAGTACTGCTACTGCAATACAACTGAAGTACTACTACAGTGCAACTGCTATACCCCTAATGCAATACAACTGAAGTACTTCTACAATAAAACTGCAGTACAACTACTACTTTTCCTGCTCTGTGGTCAATGGTTTCCAAATGAGGTTTCAGTACTTCAGTTGTATTGCTGAAGCACTACCACAACATATTGTATTGCACTTTTCAGAAGTATAACTAACTACAGAAATACATCTACAATACTGCAATACATAATAAAACTAAAGTGCACTTTTAATACTTATGTACCTAAGTGCAATTAATTATATAACATATCACTATATTGCCCCTCTCAGTTTATTTAATGTTACTTCAGTTGTACTGCAGATGTTACTGCTGTTGAATTTGATTGTATTGTAGTTGAACTGTGTTTATACCTAATTATACTGCAATTTTAGAGTTGCATCGAATTTTGCCACAGTAATCCTTGTATATAGGCTACTGCCGTTGTACTGTTCAGTTCACTGTAGTTATTTTTTATTATTCGTTTTTGCAAATAAACTCTTAAATTTCTAATTTAAAAAATTACTTGAATCCAAAAAACAGAGTTTACTTGTTTTTACTCCAGTTTACTCTAACTTATACTGCTGTTGAACTTTATTGTACTGTATTTGAACTGTGTTTATACTTCATTGTATTACAATTTTGCAATTGTACTTAATTTTACTGCAGTTATACTTCTATATTCTGCTGTTGTACTGCATTTGTACAGCAGTTTTACTTCAGGTTACTGCAGTTATTTTTTGTAAAGGATTAAAGAAAGCTACAGTGACAGTCAGTATTAAAACAAGAAAATAAACAAATTACAAACAAGAGTACACATAAATTAAACTGAACAGAAGTGTGTACCAGGTCTGCTATTCAACTCTCCAGTCCATTCATGTGGCTACTGTTGTTGTGTTTGATGTTGTTCTACTGTCTGACCCCCATGGGTTGTGAAAGAAATCAGATTCGCAGGTCAAAAAAGGCTGATTTCCAGAACACACTCATCGTTTACCCAATGGCAGCTCAAAGGTTTTTAGGAGCCAAAACTAACTCCCCAAAAGTTCAATTTGGTAAGCTGTTTCAAACTGCCGAAAAAACTCAAATAGAACATTGCTTTGGCCGGATTTCAGTTCATACTTTAATTTTGTTTGAATAATACCTGGGCCTTAAAGAGTTCATGCCAACAAATTAAAATTTACTCACTGTTTACTCACTCTTAAGGCTCAATCCCAATTCAATTTTTTACACCTACCCCCTCCCCTTGGCCCTTGAAACAGAGTGTGAAGGGGAAGGGCTTCAAATTTTACCCCTAAGAATTGCGACACCACTACAACACCTGCAGACATCATCATTGCGATCTCTTCATATGAGATTGACAATGGTGACTGCTGTAGTTATTTCAGTTGTGTTTTTTTTTTTGGTATTTATCTTCAGGAAATCACTGAAGGCAACAATATCATGTTATCATAACAATATAATGTGGCAATAATCTCGTAACTGTACTGTGCATTTACAACATGGCCATATTCATCTAAACACACAAAAACAACATTAACATTATACCAGACACTGTAAAAAGCTCATTCCCAGCCACTAGAGTTTTCTGACAAGGTATTCGAGTGTCATCGAGTGACAGATGTGAAAATATGTTGTGGGACTACTATACAAGAGTTATTATTATGGATTACAGATAGAGAAATTTAGCATTTTTTTAAATAGTTTTTTTTAAAGCTTCCTTTTTAGAGGAAGATAAACTGAAGAAAAATGAAACCTGCAAACATAGACTTCCACATAGGAAAAAACAAATACTATTGAAAGTCGATGGTTACAGGTTTCCAACATTTTTCAAAATATCTTCTTTTGTGTTTAACAGAAGAAAGAAAAAAAAGTTTGTAAATAGTTTGTAAAAGTAAAAGTTGTGTAAATGATAAAAGAATATAACATTTGGGGTGAACTGTCTCTTTAACACTAGAAAAACTATATGGAACATTAGCATTTCTTTCGAAAAATAGTTTTGACAAGCTTGAGTCTTCTGTAGTTACATTGTGTAATAAGACAGATGGAAAATGAAAAGTTACTAATTTCTAGGGCAATATTTCTGGAACTATACTCTCATTCTGTCATAATAGTCAAGAAACTCTGCTACCGTAACATGCCTGCACCAGGCGGAATGATATCACACGTGAGAATCAGCTGCTTTCAGAGGGCACCTTGAAACCATGGAGACTTAAGAGATTGTGGTTTATCAGATAAGACAACAGATTTAGTACACTGCAAACAATGCTTTTCTTAATTTGAAATTTTTGCTTCTTTCTAGTCCAAATATCTAAAAAAACTTAAATGAAGAAACATTTTTTAGAAAAGCAAAAAATATTCTTATTTTCAGAAACAATGAGTTTTTCCTTACAACAAGCAAAATAAATGGAGTAAGCAAAATAAACTTGTTTTTGCTTTGAAATAACATTATTTTGCTTACACCTTTGTCAGATTATTTCGCTTGTCTTAAGGAAAAAAAAAAAACAATACAATCTCACAGCAATTCGTAACTTTTTGATTTAGTGGCTAATTCGTATGAATTCGTACGATCTCATTCATACAATTTAGTGCACTTTGCTTATCCCACAATGACGGTTGGGATTAGGGTCGGGTTGGGTGTCAGGCCTCTTTTTTAAAATCATACATTTTCGTACAAATTCATACAAATTAGCCACTAAACTGACAAAACGTAAAATACTTATGTTTCCTTGTGAGATAAGGCTGAAATAATTTTGGCTAATTATTTCTGAAAACAAGACAAAATTTTTTGCTTGTCTAAAAAAATGCTTTCTAAAAAATATATGTTTAGATATTTGGATAAAAAAAGACAAAAACTCTAAATAAGAAACCATTTCTGTATGCTTTGAGATTTACAGTTAATAATATTCTTTATAAACAATTATTTTATAAAATACATAATCTAAGGTTATGTATCAAACAATATACTGAAAAATAAGCATAATCCATTGTCACAACACACTGAGGACTTGACACAAGAGGTATGGAAATCAACACAGTTTATTGAAAACAACAATAATTCAAAGTCTTTGTTTTGTGATTGAGAGTTCATGGAAGTAGATGGGGAAATCCATTGCAGACACATGACACACAGAAGGGAATCCAGGAATACGTTGAGCCAGGAGAATCGCAGAGACGCTGGAGCAGGAGAAACGCTATAGAATGGATCGGGTGAAGCTCAGGGTGTGAGTATCAGGGCCGACAGTGGTACGGAGGTTCTTTTTTTACTGTGTGTGTGTGTGTGTCTGTGCGCAGGTGATGGTGATTAGTAATCTGTTGATTGGGAACGGGTGTGTGTGAGTCCGGGTGAACTGGGTGATTCCAGCAACTGCCTGACATTACCTCCTCCTCCAAGGGCGGCTCCTGATGCCCTAAACCGGTGCTGGGGTCTTCCACTACTTCGGGTAACGGGGTGCATGGGATCGTTGGGCATCTGCGAACTGCTTGTTCCACCTCACAGCTCTCTGGAGTTGAATATGAGCTGAGTCCCACACTCTCTGGATGAGAGGATGGAGGATGGACGCAAGGATGGAGGCGTGGAGGCTGGTCGGACAGCTGTGACAGTAGAGCCCCTACTCCGGTGGTGGAAGCATCCACTTCCACAGTGAAGGGGCGATGGGGGTCAGGATGTTTCAGAAGAGGGGCTGTACTAAAGGTGTTCTTCAACTTCTCGAAGGCTTTGTGGGCCAGCTTGTCCCAAACCAGGAGGAGCAGAAACGGGACTGTATCTTTGGATCAATCTATGGTAGAAGTTTGCAAAGCCTAGGAAATGTTGGAGTTCTTTTACAGTTTGGGGTTGTTTCCACTTACGAATGGCTTGCACCTTCCCCTGGTCTATCTGGATGGCTTCGGAGGAGATGATGGATCCGAGGAACTGCATGGAGGGTCGGTGGAACATGCATTTTTAAGAACAGTTGGTGCTGTCTGAGGCACTGGAGAACTTGGGTGACGTGCTGGCGATGTTCTGCTAGATCCTTGGAGTAAATGAGGATATCATCAATGTAAACAATCACAAAACGGTGGAGGATATTTTGGAAAACCTTGTTCATAAATGTCTGGAAGACAGCTGGTGAGATAGAAAGGTAGTAGGGCATCACCTGGTATTCATAGTGGCCGGCCGGAGTGATGAACGCCGTCTTCCATTCATCTCCAGCCCGGATATGAACAAGATTATAAGCACTCCAAAGCTGCCGGTGAGGTGGATGGTTGAATGAATCCTTGATGGACCATCTCAGACACATAGTCCTCCATTGCCTTGCTCTCTGGGATGGACAGGGGGTAGATTCTTCCTTTGGGGAGTTTAGCACCAGGCAGCAGGTTGATCTCACAGTCCCATAGCCGATGAGGTGGTAACTTGGTGGCTGCCTGCTTACTGAAGACATCCTGGAACCCAAGTAATCAGGTGGGACTCTCTGTGGGTAATGGGCTGCCAGGCTCTCGATGCTGCTGGCAGCTACGGGGAGAGACATAGACAAGGAGACTGGGGGCTTCACGGGTACAATGCAATTCTCAATACAGTTCCTACTCCAAAGTAAAATTTCACTTTGCTCCCACCTGATCTCTGGAGAATGATGTGCCAGACAGGGGGGTCCCAGGATGATATCAAGGATGGATTCCTCCAGTACCAGAAAACTCAACTCCTCTTGATGGAGACAACCGATTTGAAGGGTTACCACGGGGGAGTGATATCGTACCTTCCCTCGTCCAAGTGGTTTTCCTTGTATGGTTTCTATAGAGTATAGTTGATGTTGACGTAGACAAGGTAGTTGGAGTTGTTCCAGACAGGACTGAGAGATGAAGTTACCAGAAGAGCCAGAATATATCATGGCTGAGGCAGATCGAGAGAGAACATAGGCATGGCATGACCAGTATAGTCGATGTGAGGGTTAAATTTAAGACTTCATTATTCACATGAATAGTACTCACCACTGGATGAGGAGGTTTCACTGGGCATTTCTTGATGAAGTGACCAGTCTTTCCACAATATAGGCACTCCCCACGTGACATACGACGGGGCCGTTCTGTCTTGGAGAGGCGAGTGGAATCGATCTGCATGGGTTCTGGTACTGAAGGGCAGGCAGCAGGAAGCTGGAAGCAGGCTGGTGAGCGGTTTCATGAGTGTGGCGACTGCCTGACATTCATAATGTATTCTTGTGTAACACCGTTGGGTATAAAAACTATTGTTTATTAATGTAAAATGACACAAGAAAATGTTCAAGTGCATACCTTATGTGTACATACACTTTTCTTTTGTGTTTCCTGCTGTAGTGATAATTTCTTTGGTTTGAATCGAATATTAAAATTAACATTAGTATTAATATTATTTGAGATTTGGGTCACTCCTCACTTAAGGTGAGTGCAAATATCAGATAAATATCTCCCTTTAAATGGGGCCCCAGTAACAAAATTTCAAAGTGGCAATAATTAACAATCAAAAACTGTTGAAATTAATTATAGAAATTTTGAAGGAGTTGTTATCTGACAAATCTGAAGGATTAGTGAGATATCGCTAACTTGTAGAGCCTTTCATTATTAACACAAAAACAATGCAGTTTCAAAAAAAATAATTTATTGACCAAAAGACATAAAAGTAAAAATAGCACACACACTACTTATGAAAAATGACTAAGCTACTAACTAATAATCACAATCAGCCATCAGAAATAACTATAAACTAACAAACTAAACCAAACTGAATTTAGGTCAAATTACAAATTTTGTGGGGTTGGATAAAGCAATGAGAGAATTAATTGTATTATTGGCGTGAAGAGAAATTGCATTACAGTTTCTCAGGACAATGGAGTGGATAGTAACTGGGCATTTGCTGTCACAGTTAGCCTAATGTACATAAGGTCTACCTGTCATGAACTTACCCTAAAAGAACAGTGTCTACACAAGAAACAATCACATATAAGCAAAACCTAATTGCAATGTCAATAGAAAAATTTTGATAAGCTTATATTTATGCTCCACTCAGTTGGGTGATCAATGCAACGATGATGGGTCCTTTCCATTGGAATAAAATGTACATTGTCCTTCAGCAGTGCAGTGTCTCTGAAGATCCTTATGTTATCCAGAGAACTACAGGTCAGATGATGGAATACGCAGATTCTTATTGACTGGAGAGACAAATCTTGCTGGTCAAACTTACTTGCAAAAGTACATTTTTTGGCTGTGCTGTTGTCTCTTTTCTTGTCAGATAGAAACTCAGAACATGGATGTATCCACAAGGGAAAGCTTTATTCCTTCTTGTTGGAGGCGGAATTGATTGTCCCTGCCTTTCAAACCGAAGTGACGTGATTGGGTTGTTGCTCTTCAGGTGTGCACCCATCGCGTCCCACCGTTCTATTTTGTGGAGCTTGTTGTCTTATCCCAAAATACAAGAATGAAGGGAGTTGGTTAAGGTTACCCTCCCCTCTGTGTATTTCTGTGTCAGTAGGTAAGATCCCGTTGGTTATAATTTCAGATGATAATTCTACTGTGGGTGCACAGTTTCCTGGATGAGTATAGAATGTTTGGGTATGTTTTTCTTACAGTTCTTGTCCATTTTTAGCGGTTTAAAGCCAACATGTGTAAATGCATTGTTTCTGCCTTTAATGGCTTTCTTTGTTCTCATGCTGGCTGGAACTGGTTTAATGGATTTAATGGCCCAGGTAGTTTGCACCTTTGTTCCAGATACAGAGAGCAGAGGTGAACAATGGGCATTGGTGATTAAATCAACCAGTTTACAAAAGGCCTATTGATTCTGAATCTTTTACCCTCCACCTCTGGCAGTCCTGTATACAAAAACAGTCCTGTATACAAAAAAAAATTATGTGGTTGTTGAAGGCCCTTTTGCATATCAATGTATTGGCTGCATAGGACAAAAGGTTTTTTTGAATTGCAGAGGTCCTGAAAAAGAAGGGCCAACACTGCAAATACTGACTCTTTGCATAAATGTCATGTAATTGTCAATAAAAGCCTTTGAAACGTATGAAGTGCTTGTAATTATATTTCAGTACATCACAGAAACAACTAAAACAAAGATCTAAAAGCAGTTTAGCAGCAAACTTTGTGAAAACTAATATTTGTGTCATTCTCAAAACTTTTGGCCACGACAGTACACACAATGTGTCTATATGCATCTACAAATTATCTAAAAATGCATTACTATTTTTAGCCACTAGATGACAGCACAAGACCACTTATTGTTGGTTCATTGGGTTCAAAGTCATCATTCTGAATCACATCTTTACATAGTATTAACATGGTTATTGCATTTAAAAACAAGTTTAGTCCAAGCTTATCACTTAATTTATTTACACATTATATTGTTCCAGTCATGTCCATTGTGGATGTTTAAAAGGTCTCAAAAACACATATTTCCAATACTCCAAAATTTTAGCCACTATAACACAGACTTTGAATTGTCACCTACCATTTTAACCACTAGATGTCAGCATAAGACCACTTATTGTTTGGTCATAGCATTTGCATACCTTTGTTTTTACATTTTTAGAGTTTTAAGGTATTGAAATTGCATATAAGGTCATTCTGAATCACATCTTGACATGATATAAACACTGTTATGCATTAAAATAAAATTTAGTTCCAGTTTTACGCTTCATAATAATTGTATTAGGCAAAAACTGGTTCTATAATTAAACACCTGCTTTACAACATATGTAAAAAACAAAAATCACCACTGTGGCCACTAGATGGCAGTAACAGACCACTTATAGTTTATTTTACTGCTCTTAAGCAGAGATAGCATTCTGAATCCCAAATTGGCATGGCATAAACACTGATTATGCTTTTAAGATCAAATTTAGTCAAAGCTTGCCACCTTTTTTACTCTGTAGATAATTATTTTCATAAAATATTAAACTTACCCTTTGCATAGCTATAACATGCTCATTCATAGAAGGGATATATTTATGCAGACCTAAATGGCTGTAATCACATAAAAATTAGCACTGTGGCCACTAGACGGCAGTAGAAGACCACTTATAGCTTCTTTCACTGCTCTTTTGCAATGCTCATTGGTAGGAGCTAAAATGGCCATAATTCATGAACATATTGAAATATCTTCACCAAACTTGTTAGACATATGTAAGACGTCAATCTGAGGTCATACCATGAAACTCCTAGATATTGGCCACATGGTGGTGCTACAAATCACATCAACAAATCACACAACCGTTTTTCCAATTAACTTGACATTTGGCATGCAGTGTCTTTGTCTTAGGTGCCATGACATACTATGAAGACATTGGCATATCCCAAAAAACCTAGCTGCCATTAGCCAATCAACAATAAGCAAAGTCTTTTTTTTCTTTTTCTTGTGTCTGTGGGTGTAGATTACATTAATTTAGGATGTGTTTTAGTTTAAGCCATGAATTTGTTGTCTTCAATCATGTAAATCTGCTTGAACCCCGGTCATCGGCGCTTGTGGCTATATTTATTATTATCATTTTTCTTCAGCAGTAATGCGGAGTGGGCAGACTAAACCATAAGACCTAGAGACTTGGTCAGATGGTCCGTATGGTTAACCGCTACTCAGATACCATGAATTGTCCAAATTGGACAGTAGGTGGTGCTACGGAGCCCATCAATGCATTAGTGCTAATAACTCCTAAACCGCTAGTCGTAGACTCAAAAAAATTACATATTTGGAATCCTTGGCTCAAAGCAAGTTAAACCAGTACACAGTACATAAACTAATACAAATGTACATATACATACACACACACACACACACACATACATATATATATATATATATATATATATATATATATATATATATTAGTATTGACATCTTGTAAGTTATAGGCTAAGACACAAACCAACAGCAACCACATGTAATGTAGATTCCGCTTTTAAATCATAGGTCATCTTTAGCTTTTGTCATGAGCCACGGTTGCATTCAAAATGGCATACATTTTTTTTCAAAGTGGACCATGAAGGGGACACAATTGTCAACATGAAGATCGCTTGCGCTGTAGCTTTTTCTAGGCTGATATCTGTTTTATGATGTGCTAGAAAGTCTAAAGCCTCTTTAAGTCATGTGGCAAATCATTCAAATCTGCTGCCTTTTAAATGTAGTTTGGAGACTACATCCGATCACATAACAATAAGTCACTTCTAGCCAATGATTTTATCAACACAAATTGCCTGGATTTTAAACTTTTAAAAGAAACTTGGCTAGATGACAGTTGTTGTGAAACAGTTCTTAATGAAGCAGCCCCTCCGAACTTCATTTTGTAAATGTCTGCAGAGCTAATATTGTTGTTCTGTTTAAAGATGTCTACAAGTGTAAGCAAGTGTCATTTGGTGACTATTTCTCCTTTGAATATCTGAGTATAGAACTAAAGGTTGCTCCATGCATTTTACTGATCATTTACAGACCTCCAGAATATTTTCTAGTTTTTATTGATGCTTTTACAGAACTGTTATCAATAGTAACATCTGAATTTGAGTGTTTTACTATTGCTGGGGATTTTAGTATTCACATTGATGATCCAGAAATTAGTGTTGTAAATCCATGCTGTCAGAAAGATATGCATACATGACAACACTAGTGTGCAGTTTATGAAGACCATATCGCTAGCACCAAGTATATCTGGAGTCTCTGTTGATTTTCTCCTTGCTTTGTTTAACTCAAAAGTTAAGATTGTCAAGGATGACATTGCTCCTGTTAAAGTCAGAAAGAAGACTGGGGGACATACCTTTGGTGAAACTTAACAGCAATACAAATGATGAAAAGAGAGTGCAGAATAGCTGAGCACATGTGGAGGAAGACTTTTAGTCTATTATATCTATAAAAAGGGCAGCAAGGTGGCTCAGGTGGTCACCTAAGACCAAGAAGGTCGCTGGTTCGAGTCCCGGCTTGGCAAGTTGACATTTCTGTGTGGGGTTTGCATGTTCTCCCTGTGTTCGCATGGGTTTCCCCCACAGTCCAAAGACATGCGGTCTAAGTGAATTGAATAAACTAAATTGGCCATTGTGTATGATGGCCTGATTTCACTGAGTGGTACGGTACGGTATGGTTCGGCACGCTTTTATGTCTGTTTCCACTGTCAAAAGGTACCAAAAAACGAACCGTACCATACCACTTTTTGGTCACCCTTTCCAAAAGGTACCTAGCACAACAAAAGGGTACCAAATGGTGGAGCGAGACATGCAGCTGAACGCTATTGGTTTACAGAGAAACGTCACTAGCGCGTGCACAAGCCAGGAGAGTGAAAATAAAGGAAGTGCCATTTTTAAATACACAGCCAAGACATTACATCGTAATACTATATACATAGAATAACAAGCCAAGGTCGTCCCTAGCTCAAAAAAACCTTGTTGTTGTCTTGATGAACAGCCACAAAGCCAAGAAGAACAGAATCTGCCGTGTCCTGTTTTTATTTACGAGGCCGTCTAAGCACGAGTGGTTTCACTTTCTCCAGAGAGCTCTGTGATCGCTCGCTGCGTGTCTATATTTGAAATAATGAACTTCTTGAGCTGATGATAATAACGTGTGCGTGATTATTGAAGTGCTTCTGACATCTGATCCTTTCAGAAATGGACAAACGCGAGAGTGAAGCACGAAATACAAAGGAGAAGCTGGAAAAAACAAAGGAGCAAATTATTCTATCAACAACCTAAAACATGAACAAACTGCCATGTTTAACTATTATCATCACCTTTTGGACTATTATGAACTCGGAATGACGGAATTACTTTCTAATAAGTGGTTACATGTGCTGGTGAAGGTTAAAGATACAGATGAGAGGTTTGCACTGACTGTAGGCTATATGCTGCGTGATGTTTTTGAACCCAAACAAGAACTAAATGTATGCTGTGTGTAGTTTTTCTGTAATTGGTAACACATAGGAGACTGTAAGCATCTGTATGTGTTCATATATGTTGCATTTATTTTTTTATTTTATATAATTGCAGATGTTCATTGATCTGCAGTTATAATCAAATCATGTTCATAGAAAGGTTGGTAATGAACATTTATACACAAGTATTTATGTGTATAAAGTAGGGGTGTGATGAGATGCTTACTCCACGAGACAAGACGAGGTCCTCTGATGCTTTTAAAGCCTTCATCCGCCCTGCTGGTTCTCACCAGGCAACTCCCACCCACCGGAGTCCAAGGGCTCGAGTACAATCCTAGCCTGTTCCCCTAAGTGCATGTTATACTCCGCTTCCCCGCCACTCACCTCTCAGTAGCTCTGACTCCCGCAGGAGTTTTACCCTGAGCTTCGACTCCCGCAGGAGTCAATCACCGGCCCTCTAGAGAGAATGACATCGACTGCAACTTTCTGTAGTACACCACGCCTACCAAAAGAGTACCATTGGTACCCTTTGGAAGTGAAGACACAAGCCTGATAAAGGTGACCCATACCGTACCGGACCACTCAGTGGAAACGGGCCATGAGTCTGTGTGTGAATGAGAGTGTGTATGGGTGTTTCCCAGTACTGGGTTGTGGCTGGAAGGACAACTGCTGCGTAAAACATATTTTGCAATAGTTGGCGGTTCATTCCACTGTAGCAACCTCTGATAAATCAGAGACTAAGTCAAAGGAAAATGAATGAATGAATGAATAGCATCTATAAAGACTAGGCATTGTTAGGAATACTTTATTTTTAAACCTTATAAACAACGTAAACACCCACACTCTCTTTGCAACAGTAGACACTTACAACCAATCAATTCCAAGTTTTCCCCAATTCCCAAGGATTCCAAGTCAACTTCTATCTAAAAGCAAATTCAATAAGTTTGTTCATTTCTTTATTTATAAGATCACTAATATCAGAAAGGCAATTAGCTCATCCAATTAGCCAAGTTGTGCTGACATCAGACAGGCTCAACAATAACTTATGAAATCAGACACTTTTTCTATTTCCTTTAGTTTTTTAAAACTGTTTAGAAAGAAATCTCCTAAAAGTAATAAATGCTTCACTTCTTTCTGAAACTTTTCCAAACTCCCTTAAATCTGAATTTGTTAAACACCTATTGAAAAAGAGCAACCTGAATAGCACCATTTTGAGCAACTACAGACCAATTTCAAATCTCTCTTTCATTGGCAAAATTATTGAAAAGGGTGTTTTTAATCAGGTTAACAAGTTCTTAACCTCTAAGGGAGGTTCAGACAATCTTCAATCTGGATTCCGGCCACATCATAGTACAGAGAGCACCCTCATAAAGATAATCAACAATATTCGCCTAAATACAAACTCAGGCAAACTAACAGTGCTGGTATTGTTTGCTGCATTTGACACTGTTGATCACAGCATACTTCTTGATAGGCTGGAAAACTGGTTTGGGCTTTCTGGGATAGTCATCAAATGGTTCAGTTTTCAGAGTTTTAGTTCAGTTTAGTTCAGTTCAGTGTGGATTAATTTTCACTGCTGAAAGTCCAAACACTGAAGAGCAAATCCATCGATGCGCAGCTCCACAGGTCCCGAACCATGCAAGCCAGTGGCGACAGCGGCGAGGAACAAACTTCCCCAATTGGCGAAAGTGAAGGAAAAAAATCCTTGAGAGAAACCAGGCTCAGTTGGGCAAGACCATTTCTCCTATGGCCAAACGTCTTGTGCAGAGCTGCAGTCTAGGCGCGGGAGGCTGGAGAACGCTGGGCATCCATCGTGGAGAAGCTGCAGGTGGGAGAGGTCACCGGCTGGTGTAGAGGCTGGCCCTTCAGGATAACACGAAGACTCGTCTAATGATCTCAGTGATCTGTTAGGCTTGCATTCAGTGAGCATATCTGTAATGTATTTGGGTCCAAGGCCACTTAGTGATTTATAGACAAATAATAATACCTTAAAATTTATTCTGAATGTAACTGGGAGCTGGTGTTAAGACCTGAGGACTGGTGTGGAGTGCATTGATTTTCTGGTTCTGGTCAGAATCCTGGCAACAGTTCTGGATGAGCTGCAACTGTCTAGCTGTTTTTGTGGGAACACAGATGAGTCCATTACAGTAATCCACCCTGCTGGCCAAGTCCTCACTGGAAAAAAAGCATCTAATTCTAACAATGTTTTGAGATGATTGTATGCTGATTTAATTACTGCTTTGACATGACTACTGAAACTTAGATCTGACTGAAGATTATTGACCTTATTTATTTTTGTTTGACCCCTAGAGCCAAGGTGAACATTCACCTTGACAACCTTATTTCTGTTCCTAAATGCATTGACTTCAGTTTTTTCTTTGTTTAAGTGAAGAAAGTTTTGGCACATCCAATTGTTAATTTCATCAATGCATTGGCAGAGGGTGTCATTAGGCAATAAGACTAAGTAGATCTGAGTGTCATCGTCATAGCTGTGGTAAGAGATTTGGTCATTTCTCATTATTTGGCTCAGTGGGAGCATATTAAGGTTGAACAGGACAGGCTCCAGAATTGAACCTTGTGGGACTCCG
Organism: Danio jaintianensis; assembly: GCA_903798115.1. NCBI lineage: Eukaryota > Metazoa > Chordata > Actinopteri > Cypriniformes > Danionidae > Danio > Danio jaintianensis. Next base: position 154,422 of record CAIGQV010017049.1, on the reverse strand, counting down.
TATGTCATGGGTGTCCACCTTGACCTATGGTCACCTATACTGACATAGTGACTTCTGTCTTCAAGGTAAGATCTGGACTGACACTGTTTCAATTTACTGTACTCTTCTATGTTAAGCTGCTTTGACAATCTACATTGTAAAAGCACTATAGAAATAAAGATGAATTGAATTGAATTAGAATAGAGTAAATTAGAAATTCTAAGAGTTCACTCAAAGCAGGTTAGATCCATATTTAGCTACTATGCTCCTCACTACTGGAATCAACTTCCAGAAAGGATCAAATAGGGTACAACATTAGGCACATTCAAATCAATACTTAAAACACTGTTTAGATGTGCCTTTACTGAATGAGTACATCTGACAGATGGCACTAATATGTCTTTCTTTTCAAGCAAGTGTTGTATATTTCAGTGTGCAATATAAACAATAAATTTCAAAAAAATTGAACTGTAACTGTAAACTGTAAATAGACCTCCAGGGCACCACACCGACTTTATAAAATAATTTGCTGATTTCTTATCTGAAATAGTTCTGGCCACAGATAAAGTTTTACAGAGATTTTAATATTCATATAGATAATGAAAAAGATGCTTTAAGTCTGGCCTTCTTAGACATACTAGCCTCTGTTGGAGTGAAACAGCATGTCTCAGGGCCTACTCATCGGCATAACCATACCTTAGATCTAATATTATCATATGGTATCGATATTGATAATGTTGAAGTTGTGCAGCAGAGTTATAACATTTCAGATCACTATTTAATCTCTTGTTTATTGTGCATTGATAGGTCTACAAAATCAGCTTCTATTTATAAATATGGTAGAACGATCACCTATAGCCCTAAATATGACTTTGTCAGTAACCTACCTGATCTTTCTAATTTCCTTAGCATTCTAGGCAGCCTAGAATAGCTTGACACTGCAACTGAAACTATTGATTCTGTCCTTTCTAGTACTTCAGACATAATTGATCCGTTACACTTAAAAAAGATTAGGGAAAAAAATCTGACACGATGGCACAATGAGCACACGCGTGCCTTAAAGAAAGCAGCCCGGAAAATGGAACGTAGATGGAAGAAATCAAAACTAGGTTTTTCATCTGGCCTGAAAAGAGAGTATACTTAACTTTAAAAAGCTTTAAAGTCTGACAGATCTGCTTATTTTTCAACTCTAAATTAAGAAAACAAACACAATCCAAGGATTTTGTTTGATTCATTGCCCAATCTAAGTAAAAATAAAGCATCAGCAAGCATTTCTCAACATAGCGGTAATGACTTTATGAACTTATATAAATACAAGATTGATGATATCAGAGATTAAAAAGCACCATCAATCTGTCTCTGACAGCATTGTCCCAATAAGAGCACTGTAGATTGTTAATGGATGAATTTCAGACTTTTTTAGCTGTAGGAGATGAAGAACTGTCTAAACTAGTAAAATCTTCCAAAACAACAATGTCTATGTTAGATCCTATACCTACCAAATTATTAAAACAATTGTTCTCAGAAGTTGCAGAATATGTCATTAACATTTTGAATTGATCCCTACTTTATGTGCCTAAAAGCTTTAGACTAGCTGTTATTAAGCCTTTTATAAATAAGAAAAAAACAACAATAAAAAACACCTTGATCCTAAAGAATTAGTAAATTATAGACACATTTCAAACCTGACTTTTCTATCAAAGATACTAGAAAAAGTTGTATATATCTAAAAAAAAATAATTCCTACACAGAAACAAGTTGTGAAAAATTCCCATCTGAATTTAGAGTATTTCATAGCACTTAAACAGCACTCTTAAGAGTTGCAAATAACCTGATCTTATCATCTGATCATGGTTACATTTTTCTGTTAGTGGACCTCAGTGCTGCATTTTATACTATTGATCACAGCATTCTAATTGATAGGCTTAAAATTATGTTGGTATTACTATCTAAACATTATCATTATCAACATTACACTGTGGGATACCAAAATACTCAGTTCCTGGTCCATTACATTATATAGGCTACTGGAAGGTGATATCATTAAAAAAACATGGAGTTAATTTCTACTGTTATGCCAATGGTGCACAGTTCCGTATGTTCTCACAACCTGATAATTTGGAGTTACTCTTCTGTGTCTCGGCTTTTAACAGTGACATTTGCATTACACTGAACTGAACTAAATGACTTCAACTGTGAAAACTGATCTGAAGCAGTTTTAATTTACTAGAATTTCATCTATGTTAAGCTGCTTTGACAAAATCTACATTACAAAAATGCACCATAGAAATACAGATAAATTGAACTGAATAGCAGTATGTTCAAAATTCAGCTGCTAGAATTCAGACAGGAACCAAAATGACAGAACATATCATTCCAGTTTTGGAAACTCATTATAAGCTCCCTGCTAGATTTCATGCAAATTTTGAAATCCTTATTTTTGTTAAATGCCTTGAATGGTTTGGCACCTCAGTATCTTCCAAAACCTTTACCTACTTTGTGCCAAAACTCTGGAACTGACTCTCCTGTAATAGGCATACAGAGTTGTTTAAAGAGTTTAAATCATTCCTGAAGACTCACTTTTTTAGACTTGCCTTTTTGTGACATGTACAGTATGTGTGTTTGATTAGATTTTACATTTAAAATGTTTCTGATTTGTTCTTTTATTTTTTACCTCTGTATAACTTTGTATAACTGCTGGATAGCTATACTTTCTGTTATCCTTGTAATGTTTAAGTGTGAAGTGCTTTGAAAAAGTTTTAAATATGGTATAATTGTATTATTATCATTATTATCATCTTATTCAGTTACTATTAACAGAGTATGAATAAAGAATATAATGAGGCTTATATTCTTATATATATATATATATATATATTTATTTAAACCAGTACCTTGACACCACTAGCAATGAGAAAAATCCAGGCCACTTACATTGGTCTCTTCCTACTATGGCTGGGGAAAATCTTGGCCACGTTAGGGTACAGACCTGCTACAATCACTGCCTTGATCAGCTTCTTGTTCTCTGAGTAATAACAATAAGGGAGTAAATTAGTTAGATTAGACAAAAATGTAAAAGAAAACAACATTTAGAGCAGAGAGAAAAACAAACCTAGAAACATTATACAATAAACAAAATTACAACACATTTTCTGTCAATTTATACCTCGTTGTAGTTCTATGGCTTAAACTAGGGCTGTTAAAAATAATTTGTTAACTTTTACAATTAATTATAGATAACACTTTACTTGAAGGCATATTCATAAGAGTCACTACAACTTTATAATCATGATATGGCATCAAAGGAGATTGTATGCTTGCTCATGATACTTACTGTCATTAAGTGATTTGCTTATATGTCATTTTAAATACAAAAATGATATTATATGAGATGTCTTTATGACAACATGACATAAACAAATACATCACTGCCTTTGTATGTCATGACAACTCACATTACCAATACAATTATACCTGTCAGTGTTTTTGTCTTGAGAACTTGACATTACCAAAACAACAAAGCATGTCATAAATCTGTCATAAACATTGGAACACTTTTTTAGGTGGAACAAAATGAATTGTCATTAAATTTCTCTTCAAAAGTGCCAATATTCTGTCTGATTTTTTTTACATAACACCAATACATCAGTACACACTCACACACGCACACACACAATGTTTTTGGGAATTACGGGGACTTTTAATAGATTTCCATTTTTTTAATATTGCACAAACTGTATTATCTATTGCTCTACCCCAACCCTACTCTGTAAAAAAGGGTTCCTTGCAGCTCTGTTGAAACTGATACAAATTGATAACGTTCAGATAGATAAGACCTGAACCAGGCCAATGCAGTTCCTGTGATTTGATACAATCGATCATAATATTCTCCTTCATAGGCTTGAAAATTATGTTGGTATCACAGGAACTGCATTGGCCTGGTTCAGGTCTTATCTATCTGAACGTTATCAATTTGTATCAGTCAATGAAGAAGCAACATATGTATTGGAAAATTCATTTATACACTATGAGGTCTTTTCTTTATACATTTTAAGCCATACGAGGCAACTTTGGTATCTGTTCATTTTCTCTGACTTTCTGCGTAGAACGAAACTGCAATCTATGTATGATGACCTTGTGGGCCTCAGAAACTAGATAAAAAGGAGAACGCACTGTGTTTCGGTGTCTCACTCTGCAGCAACCTGTGCGCTGTACGATTGTCTGACCTTCTTTGCAAAGAATAAAGCTTTAAAAGACATATTGGGTAAGAATTTGTCTTCTTGACCACAGAGAAAGCCTCCTTAAAGAAAAATAGCCACTACAAGTACAATGTGGGGTACCACAAGTCTCAGTCCTTGGCCCCTTACTTTTCACATTATATATGCTACCGCTAGGCGATATCATTAAAAAGCATGGAGTTAGCTTCCACTGTTATGCTGATGATACACAACTTTATATCTCCTCTCAACCTGATAATATGTATGAATTTACTAAATTAACAGACTTAGACAGTAAAACTGAGGTCTTGCTTATTGGACCCAAAAACCTCACACGAAAAAAACTAGAACACTTTCTAACCCTTGATGGATTCTTAGTTCAGTCCTCATCTTCAGTCAAAAATTTAGGGGTGATTTTTGATAGCAACCTGTTGTTTGAAGGCCGGATTTCAAGCATCTGTAAAATGCTTGAATTTTTTCATCTTAAAAATGTTGCCAAACTTCGACATATGCTATATGACATACGACATATGTCTGATGCGGAAAAGCTTATTCATGCTTTCATGACCTCTCGGTTAGACTATTGTAATGCGTTATTAGGTGGTTGCCCTATTGGTCTAATTAACAAACTACAGCTAGTTTAAAATGCAGCTGCTAGAGTGCTTTCTAGAACAAAGAAATATGATCATATTACTCCAGTTCTTTCATCATTGCACTGGCTCCCTATTAAATATCGTATCAATTTTAAAATTTTATTGACTACCTACAAAGCCCCGAACGGCTTAGCTCCCCAGTATTTGAGGGAGCTCCTGGTATATTATAGCCCCTCACGTCAACTACGCTCAATTAATTCTGGACAATTGATTATTCCGAGAATATCAAAATCAACTGTAGGCAGTAGATCTTTCTCATATCTGGCACCTAAACTATGGAACAGTCTTCCCAGCACAGTTCGGGAAGCAGACACACTCTGTCAGTTTAAAACTCGATTAAAGACACATCTCTTTGCATTAGCATACACATAAAACACAAATGCTTTTGAAATACAAATCCTTAAAAGGATTGTTAGTCTGCATTATTTAGGGCAGCCGGAGCCGGGAACACTTCCCAAAAGACATTATAATTTGAACGGCATCTGCGCTTACGTTAGTCTTTTTTATTCCTGAGGTTTCCATAATCCTGTACCAGGCCGTATTCTGAGCAGCTGCTGTGGTGGTCATGGAGGAGTGGAGAGCATGAGTCTGATTCCTGTAAGACCCCAGTGACAGATGAGTCTTTGCATTATCCTGAAGGGCCAGCCTGTACACCAGCCAGGGACCTCTCCCATCTGCAGCTTCTCCAAGATGGACGTCCAGCGTTCTCCAGCCTCCGGCGCCTAGACTGCAGCTCTGCACAAGACGTTTGACCATAGGAGAAATGGTCGTGCCAAACTGAGCCTGGTTTCTCTCAAGGTTTTTTTTTCCTTCACTTTCGCAAATTGGTGAAGTTCGTTCCTCGCCGCTGTCACCACTGGTTTGCACGGTTCGGGACGATGGATTTGTTCTTTAGTGTTTGGAAAATTAAACCACACTGAACTGAACTAAACTGAACTTAAACTCTGAAAACAGGACTGACACTGTTTCAATTCACTGAACTCTTCTATGTGAAGCTGCTTTGACACAATCTACATTGTAAAAGCACTATAGAAATAAAGATGAATTGAATTGAATTGAATCCTTTTTGATTAAGTGTTCTATATTTTCTTATTTATTTATGACTTCAAATTTTATTTAACAGTCAAAACTAAGAGAATTACTGCTGTGGTCAAAAAAACAAATTTCATGCAAATTTTACATTGAAAACATGAAACGCACGTTTCCTAACACAAAACATTTGACAAATAACATTTGACAAATTATTTTGTGAAATAAATAAACTAACCAGTTTTTTTCAGACTGTTTAGTACCATGTTGTTATGCTTTAATCATTAAAAACAAATAATCATAAAACTGCCCCTGGTGGCGAAAATGTGTTGCTTCATGCTTGCATTCCTATTGATGTATGGCGAAGAACCTTGAGAGTGAGAGTTAATTTTTCAAACGGAGAAGTCCATCATTTCAGCTCCTTTATACATTCAAGTACATTATTATTTTGGAAAGCACAATACTGAGATATTTTGTGTCATCAGGTAATGTTTCTATTTGTTAGAAAAGCAACGTTGCAGAGGAAGCTTCCCAGCTTTACAAAAGGAAAGGACAACCCTCATATCTGTGCATTACTAATTGTTTGATATCATCATCAAGCAGTTGGTACAGTATTGTATTTTGCAACTTGATATGTCAGACTGGTTGTTGGGAACCAAAATAATATATTGTATGTTTAATTTATTATTAAAATTATTATATTATTAGTGGGGTTTGCCTTTAGGCAAATCGACTATTGTTATTCTCCATACTACTTCTTCTTGACACTTTTTCGGCACTTAACTATTCCCGCAGTTTCCTCCCAGACCCTTCAAAGTGGGGTCAAATCATAAGTTGTACCCCTGGGGTGCTAGGACATCCCAAAGTGGTCCCATTGACTTAACATGGGGACGGGACACCAATTGAAATACATTGATCCCATTGACTCCCATTATAAATGTCACACATCAATAACATTAGATAGCAGTGTCATACAAACATGGGGGTGGGCTTATTTAACTCGGGCAACCAATCAGCATCTAAAACATGATAATGAAGCTCTCAAGCCATGCCCTCTATACCATTTAAATACCCTTAGCAACTTATTCCATAGACTGCCATTATAATAGGTCTAGATGCATATCTTTGCACAGCAGTGTCATACAGACATGGGGTGGGCTCATTTGAGTCAGGCAATCAATCAGCGTCTCAATATGATAATGAAGCTCTCAAGTCATGCCCCCTATACATTTAAATACCTTTAGTAACTGATTCCATAGACTTACATTATAAATGTCACACATAAATAACATTACATTGCAGTGTCATACAGACATGAGGATGAGCTCATTTTAGACCAATAAGCATCTCAATATGATAATGAATCTCTCAAGCCACACCCCAAACAATTTAAACACCCCTAATAACTGATTCCATAGACTGCCTTTACAATAGGCCAAGATGCAGATCTTTGCATAGCAGTGTCATAAAGACTTGGGGGTAGGCTCATTTCACTCAGACAACCAATAATTATCTAAATATGATAATGAAGCTCTCAAGCCACACCCCCAAACTGATTCCATAGACTGCCATTATAATAGCAGTGTCATAAAGACATTGCGGTAGGCTCATTTGACTCAGACAACCAATCAGCATCTCAATGTTAATGAAGCTCTCAAGCCACGCCCCCGAATTGATTTCATAGACTGTCATTATAACAGGCCTAGATGCATATCTTTGCATAGCTGTGTCTTAGAGACACGGGGTTGTCTCAATGGATTCAGACAATCAACCATACTCTAGCTCACTCTGTAACCATGCCCATAGCAACAAAACAGAGTACCCTAGCAACCATTTATCAACATCTAACATCAGAACATCAGAACATAGCAGAGATATGGTGTAAACAACAGAAGTTGCTGTTTGCCAATAACTGGAATATTTTCTTGGAGCGCCCTAGGCTTTTCCGTGCTGATGGGCTGCACCCCAGCAGGGCAGATATACAGTAATGTATATCTGGCTAACCCCTTAGAGACTGTGTCTGTTCCTCGCATTATTAGATCAGGAAATAAACTTACTGTGTGCTCTAGAAAAAAATCTATTAAGAATCAAACCAGAAAAACTGCAAAAAAGTGAAAATACTATTTTTTTAAAGCTTGGTCTCCTAAACATCAGGTCACTAGCACCTAAAGCACTTATCATAAATGAAATAATAACAGACAACAATCTTAATGCACTCTGTCTCACTGAAACCTGGCTGAAACAGAATGACTATATTAGTTTAAATTAAGTAACTCCTTCAGGATTCCTATATAAGCATGAGGCTCGTCAAACTGGTCGTGGTGGTGGAGTTGCATACATTTTTAGTGATATTCTTAATGTTAATCAGAGAAACGGACTTATGTTTAACTCTTTTGAAGTATTGGCGCTTAATGTTATGCTTCCGGATATTATGAAAAAACCTATTTTATCTCTCGCTTTAATCACCATATACAGACCCGCAGGACTGTATGTCAATTTTCAAAAAGAGTTTTCTGATTTTATTTATGACTTACTAGTTAAAACGCTAAAGATACATTAGGGCTCGCGTTTACAGATTTACTACAATCACTTGGGATAAAGCAAAACATTGTTGGTCCAACCCATCGCTTAAAGCATACATTAGATCTAATTTTGTCTCATGGAATTGAGGTCATTGATGTAGACATTATATCACAAAGTGATGATATAACAGACCACTACCTCTTACTATATAAGCTGTGTTTACCTGAAATTAGCAGATCTGCACAGATATATCGCCCTGGTAGAACTAAAGATGAATTCACAAATAACTTACCTGATCTTTCTCTATTTCTAAATGCACAAGCAAACGCAAATGACCTTGATGTAGTAACCAGCAGTATGGATGCTATCTTTACTAACACACTAAATACTGTGGCACCCATCAAATTAAAAAAGGTTAGAGAGAATAAAACTACACCATGGTATAACAGTCATACTCATGCTCTCAAAACAGCAACCCGTGCCCTGGAGCGTAAGTGGAAAAAACACTAAATTAGAGGTCTTTAGAATTGCGTACAAAGATAGTATGTTCAGCTATAGGAGGGCTCTAAAATCCGCCAGGGCTGAACCCCTCCGCAAACTGATAGAAAATAATTATAACAATCCTAGTAACACCATTGCAAAATTAACAAATATCATTTGGAATAAAATGTCCCACCGCAAATTAGTAGTGATGACTTCATTAATTTTTTCAGTGATAAAATAGAAGGCTTCAGACAGAAAATAGAAGATGTTAAACTTTCTGCACCGCCTTAAACTTCAGATCCATTAAACATTCCACTGAATCAAAATAATCTACAGTGCTTCAAAATCATAGAACAGGAAGAGCTAGATAAACTTATAAATGCTTCTAAACAGCTACATGTATGTTAGACCCAATTCCAACTAAATTACTGAAACAATTGCTACCTGTAATAGGAGAACCTCTTCTTAACCTCATCAACTATTCTCTATCTTTAGGCCATCTTCCAAATCCTTTCAAGCTAGCTGTTACTAAGCCTATTATTAAGAAACCACAACTGGACTCCAGCAACTTAGCTAATTATAGACCTATTTCAAATCTTCCATTTATGTCTAAAATACTAGAAAAAGTTGTTTCTGGCCAATTATGCTCCTTTCTGCAAATGAACAATGTTTTTGAAGTGTTTCAGTCAGGTTTCAGGCCTCATCACAGTACAGAAACCGCATTAGTGAAAATAACCAACGATTTACTCTTAGCTGCTGACCAAGGGTGCATCTCGTTATTAGTTTTACCTGATCTCAGTGCTGCATTTGACACCATCGACCACAATATCCTCATAGATCGCTTAAATTCTACAGGTGTCCAGGGACAGGCTCTACAATGGTTTAAGTCATACTTAACTGACCGTTACCAGTTTGTGAATATAAATGGACAGCTTTCACAGGTCAGGCTCAGGTAAAGGATCAGTTTTAGGCCCTTTGCTGTTCACAATATACATGCTACCCCTGGGAGACATTATAAGAAGACACGGGATCAGCTTTCATTGCTATGCAGATGATACTCAATTATATATTTCAACAAAACCTGATGAGACGTCTGAACTGTCTAAGCTAACTGAATGTATTAAAGATGTTAAAGACTGGATGACCAACAATTTTCTTCTCTTAAATTCAGACAAAACAGAATTATTACTTATTGGGCCTAAATCCTGTACACAGCAGGTCTCACAACTCGACCTGTAATTAGAGGGACACAAAGTTAGCATTAGCTCTACTGTAAAAGATCTGGTTGTTATATAAGACAGCAATTCAACTTTTGAAAATCATATCTCTCATGTCACAAAAACAGCCTTCTTTCATCTGAGAAATATCGCTAAGTTACAAAGTATGCTATCCATCTCAGATGCAGAAAAGCTAGTTCATGCTTTTATGACTTCTAGGCTAGATTACTGTAATGCTCTGTTCGCTGGTTCACTTAAATAATCTAGCTCCTGCTTATCTAACCAACCTTCTGTCTCACTACAATTAAACCCGCTCTTTAAGATCTCAAAACTTCTGGTTTTCGGTAGTACCTAGAATAGCAAAGTCAGGTAAAGGAGGTCGAGCCTTCTCATTTATGGCTCCTAAACTCTGGAATAGCCTTCCTGATAATGTCCGAGGCTCAGACACACTCTCTCAGTTCAAAACTAGATCAAAGACCTATCTTTTTAGTAAAGCATACACTTAATGCATCGCATAACGGTATGATGCATGAATGTGCTCCACGCAGGTGAGGTGGCTTGACATCACCTGTAGGACACTCCATATTCCTCAATAGACCAGACATTGTGTTAGAAACTCTCATATGCTTTACATATTTGTTTCTATGTTTGTTTATTTAACTGCTATTTTCATCTATAACACTCCATTTTTGCATGTCGTTTAAATACACTATGAACAGCAGCTACGCTAATTATTTTCTTTATTCTCTATTTCCACCTGGGGATACTCATTCCGAGGTCCCTAGAGACTATGCAGCGCCATTGATGCGATCCAAGACCTGTGAAGAGATGATCCCAAGGTATCCATAATCCTGGGCCAGGTCGTATCCCGAGCTGATGATGTGGTCATCATGGAGAAATGGAGTGCATGAGACCACCGTGCATAAGATTCCTGAATGACCACCGTGACAAACGGGTCCCCGCATTGATCCCGCAGGCCAGCCTGACCTCCCGCCAGTGCCCTACTCACACCTGCAGCTTCTCCAGGATGGACGTCCAGCTTCTCCAGCGTCTAGACTGCAGCTCCACACAGGAAGTTTGGCCAGAAGAATAATGGTCGTGCCCAACAGAGCCTAGTTTCTCTCAAGGTTTTTTTTTCTATTAAGTAAAATAAATAATGATAATTAAAAAAAAAAAGAAAAGAAAAAAATTAAAAGAGAGAAAAGGGAAATATATTAAACTGAATAGGCTGGGGGGTGGCACGTTCTTCAAACTTGTGGTTTTATGTCAAGAAAGAGTTGTATGCTTGTGCTATATCAGCACTCATCTGGAAAGTACAGATTAAATGTGCAAGATGGGCAACCATTCATTCTACAGTAACTGCTTCAAGTTTCAGAGATTTAACATGCTCCAAGAATGGCAACCAAATATTAGAAAATTTGATCACTGAACCTCGAAGACTATATTTATTTTTTTTCTAATTTAACAAAAAATAAAACCATTGAGTATGGGATGGGGGTTGAGGAGACATCCACTGCAACAAAATACACAGCCTAGCTAATAATGACAGGAAAGCTATTAATTCAGAAAAAATAAAATGGTAACTCATAGTCAGGGGGTAGAACTCCAAACAGGCCAAAATAACAGAGAAGGATCAATTTTAATAGATGTAATTGCTGAAAATGAATCAAATACTTTTTTTGTCTCGCAAAAAGGAAACAAAGCAGGACAGGTCCAAAACATGTGAACTAGATTTGCAGGTTCAGCATGACATTTGTCACAGTTTGGATCAATAGCAAGGAACATGCCAGCCAGTTTACACTTAGACCAGTGAACTCTGTGGACTACTTTGCACTGTAGAATCCCATGACAAGCACATACAGATGATATATTGACCTTTTGTAAAATTGTCAACCAAATATCTTCTTCTATGTCTATGTTAAGATCTCTAGCCCAAATAAAATGCTAACTTTTAGAGGTAGAGGGATGGGACATGAGCAAGGAGTTGTAAATCTGAGAGATGGCTATCATTTTGATACTAGAGATGGCATCAATCAGGGCAGACAATGGTATAGCAGGGAATCCTGGAAAGTGTTTATGGACAAAATCCAGAATCTGAAAATATCTGAAAAGTTGTGACATTGGTAAACTAAACACTTGAGTTAGTTGTTCAAATGACACAAAAATATTATCAATGTAGATGCATGTAGCATGTTTCGAATATTTGCAGACCAGTAATAAAACAGGGAGTTTTGTAATGCTAATTCACTGCACTCCTTACTTTTTTGTAATATGCCTAACGAATTCTAGAAGTTTTTCCAATCCAGATAAAATGAGAGATAGAACTGTCGAGGGAATTAAATAAATGTTTTGGAATAAAAATTGGTATGCATTGAAAAAGAAAGAAATTTGGACAGTATGTTCATTTTAATACAATTTATCTTACCAGCAAGTGATAGGGGCAACAGGAACCAAGGATGAAAATCTTCAGACACTCCATCCATCAAAGGAGAAAAATTTGATTTAAACAGATCTGAGTAGTTCTTTGTTATACATATGCCCAAATATGCACCAAATAAGTGATATTTTGAATGGTAGTTTAGAAAGGCGGTATGTTTCAGCTCCAATAGAGTAATCATTTGGCTATTAAAAAAAAGTTATAGTTGTTGGAATTTCAACAAACAGGTTCTGAACTATTTATTTATAAACCACAGCTACACAGGTTTGCTGCCTTGGTAAACTGACTGTGAGAGCATCATAATAGACATACTCAATGCTTTGAAAAGCTGTCAGAAACACTTGAAACTGAAAGACGGGTTGTTTTATTGTCAGAAGTCATTCTCTAAAATCACACGGCACTTGGAGTTTGTTCATCACAATGAACTGGAGGTAGCTAAGGCATTTAGCTTCGACAAAAAGTCAAAGGAAAGAAAAGCGAGATTACACCTTTTGAAAAGCAGAGGGAATTTTGCCCATAATGCTGCAGTTTCAAAAGCCTGAATTGGGGAAATAGTTGCTTGCAGGCAACCACCACAAATGAAAAACACACAGTTGGACAGAAGAGAGTTCAGTCACTTTTCAGCTTGAGCCTTCCTCCACCAGCGGATGTTAGTAAAAGTGTATGGACCATTGCTTGTGAGATGGTGAATGATGAAGTTTCAGATGTTGTCAAAAAAAGATCCGATACATTCTTCTTTTAGGGGAGCAGATGTACAACAGGCTGAAGTCACATTCAGGGAGAAATAACTATGTTAAGCTAAAAAGCATAGACGAAAACTAGACGAAAACTAAATAAAATTGAAGTGATGGTGACGACAACTATAATAAAAATATACTGACATTTTCGTTGACTAATAAAAACGAGACGAGAATGTGATTCAGGGACGTTTTTGGAAAATATCCAATCAGAATTAATCTTGGTGTGTGATGCATGACGCACACACACACACACACACATTTGAAAAGTAACTGATCCACAGTAGATGTGGGATGCGATATCATCATCATCCATAGGGGCGTCTGTCTGTCTGATTAAACTATGTATAATGAGATGGAAACAGCTAAGAGAAAAAGAAGATTCACGTTTGATGTCAAGACAAAAAGTCTGTAAACCGTATGGGGAGGAAAAACCTGATAAAAACAACCAATCTAAAGTGACATCAGGCCGGGGAATCTCTATCTTTTTTATTTACACGAGTGTGTGCTTTTGCTTAACTGAAATGGTGTAGCCTCTCACTGACCTTTAGAGACGCCATTAGATTGCACATGAAACATTATTACATCGGTAACATGATCATGGCATTCATTTTAGCTGCGGGTACAGTTTAGCTGGCCTGATCTAACTTGCGCTAGGTTCACTTGCGCTGTCGGTGTCTCCCGCAATCGTCATGACAACAGCCACTTACAGTGTACCTCTGCCACAAAACAAAAACTGCTTCATTTAGGACGTCACTCTGCGATGTGATTATTTCTTACTGTAAGGATGATACTGTAGTGCTATAATCTCCGCTTATTAGGGAGTTGCATTCTAACAAAACTGCGTTGAAGTAAAGCACACTTTTTTTTAAGTACACTTTCGCTTTATAATTCCTCTATGAGAGCTAACAGAGCCATGGGACTGAGTGCACATTTTACAAGATAACACTATCATTTGCGAGTCATATGTCATTACTCTACTTATTTACTTAGTGCTATACAACTGAGCACCATGTACAGTCGTGGCCAAAAGTTTTGAGAATTACATAAATATTGGAAATTGGAAAAGTTGCTGCTTAAGTTTTTATAATAGCAACTTGCATATACTCCAGAATGTTATGAAGAGTGATCAGATGAATTGCATAGTCCTTCTTCGCCATGAAAATTAACTTTAAAATGAACAAAAAAAAAAAACTTTCCACTGCATTTCATTGCTGTCATTAAAGGACATGCTGAGATTATGTCAGTAATCGTCTTGTTAACTCAGGTGAGAATGTTGACGAGCACAAGCCTGGAGATCATTATGTCAGGCTGATTGGGTTAGAATGGCAGACTTGACATGTTAAAAGGAGGGTGATGCTTGAAATCATTGTTCTTCCATTGTTAACCATGGTGACCTGCAAAGAAACGCGTGCAGCCAT
>CAIGQV010017049.1:86600-99726 GCA_903798115.1 Danio jaintianensis | reverse complement strand
ATGTAAGTGCATGTGTAGAATCTGCTTGCCTACTATATATATATACCATATGCAGAGTTAAAAATTAAAGGGCCTGACTGGGCAATTCAAGTTAGACAGGTCAGGGGTCAAGAGAGATAGTAGACAGGTCAATACACGAAGGTTGAAACTATGACAAAAATGTAGAACAATGGAAAACACAGCAGCAAAAGAGTATATAAGCAGACCAGAGCATCAGTGAGGCAGAATTTTCAGACAGAGATGCTGCTGAGGGTCTCCTGAAAAATCTCCTTTGTTGTCGACAATAAAGAACTCTTCTGAACTCAAAACCATCAGACTTGGCTGAATATTGAAGGAAGAAAAACCCACCACAATATCACAATAATTAACCCCGAAAAAAAGCAGCACAATCACTACCAGATTGCTATTGTGTTTGCGATAAGAAAAAACGCTAAACACATGCGGGCATTTCTTCTTTCTTTCTGCCAACACAACACACATTCCTGATATGCGAGTCCCATCTCACACTCAATACACTACAATTATATGGTATAAATACAGCACTACAACATCCAAAGGAGAGAGAGATCGACTTAGAAAGTCATTTACCTGTTTAATAATGATTTGATCAGCTGTAGCTTGAAATTACGCTGTTTTCACTCTGTGTCTTTGTGACTGTGAGTATGATCTGATAGGCTTGTCATTTTGGACAATTTGTATTTATTATTATTTTGTATTTTTGTCTCTATTCTAACAAACTCTTTTGTTGTCCTGTTGAAGCTTATCTTTTTCTTTGTGAGCAATTACTCTCCACTCTGTGACATTGTGACTGACTATGATTCTTGCCACTTTATTGTAAATAAGCTGATGTAATTTACTTCACTTAAATGTTCTCTTTATTAAGCTGAATATATAGGCTATGTTTCTTCATATGATTTCGTATCAGACTGAGCTTGTGGTAGCCTCCTTGGTTTTCAGAGTATAAACATCTTTGACAATGTCTTTGTTTTTTGTTTGTTTGTTTACTATTTTGCTGTGCAGCTTTTTCTCCTGTGCTACCCTATTTTTATTTACACTGAAACAAATTTGTTTAAAGATTTAAAAATTGTACATCTTAATATTAGGAGCCTTTTACCCAAAACTGATGAACTTAGAGCCTGGGTTTCTCTTTATAACCCTCATATTGTTACTATATCTGAAACATGGCTACATGATTAAATCGGTGATGAAGAACTTAACATCAAATATGTTAATATATGCTCTAATATTTTATTTAGAGCTGATAGACCCTCTAGAAGTGGTGGCGTTGCAATTTATGTTGCTAGTCATTTGAATACTGTGTGCATATCTCCAATAACACCTCCAGTCAAATCTGAATGCCTATTTGTTCCAATTATCTTTCATGAAAATAAACACTTAATTATAGGTCTATAGACATCCACCTGCTCCTTCAGAATCTACTAAAAGCGTTTGTCAACTATTAACTATTTGGGAAGACATTGTGAACTCATTTTGGATGATTTTAACTGTAATTGGTTGGATCTCTCCTCCTCTAATAATACATATCTGTTTAGCAATAATAATCTTACTCAGTTAATTAATGAAGCCACTAAAGTTAATCAAAATCCATATACTCTGCTTGACTGGATATTGGTCAATAATCTTGAAAGAATTGTTAAATCTGGTGTCATTTGTGATAATTTCGCTATATTCTGCATTTGAAAAATAAAAAGCCCCTGTCTTCCTCCTAAATATATTACAATAAGGCAATATAAGAATATTATGATAAATATTATGATTTTTATGATCTTGAATCAATTAATTTGTGTAGGCTTAAGTTAATTCCCACAGTTGATGATGCCTAGAATTTTTCCTATTCTGAAGTTACTAATACAATTAACAAGCATGCACCTTTCAAAACAATACAAGTTAAAGGGAGGCATCTTCCCTGGATACACTTAATTTAAAGGGACATGGCTTGGAGTGTGTACTGTAAAACCAATCAACCAGAAGACTGGGAATATTACAGGCTTTTTAGACAAGAAAAGCGAAATCTAATTATTATAAAGATTGCATTTCTCAAGATGTCAAAATGTAATCCCAGACAATTTTGGAATCTTAACTAATTAATGCTAAACTTAAATAATAAAAAAAAGAATGTAAAAAGAAAAAGAAAATCCCCACCAAATAATAAAAAATCGATAATGCACTTATTACTGACCCATCACTGATATCTAATGAATTCAAAAAGCATTTCACATCAATTTTGATATACAATTTTCTGACACTTTTATTCTTAGTGGCTGTCCTTTTTGCTGTTCTTTTACTCCTGATACTTTTAAAGAAGTATGTGGGTTAAAAGAATATAGTTAACCTGGTCCGGATGACTTAGAAGCTAAATTTATTAAATTGGCCACTCATATTTTAATATATCCTCTCACTGACATATTTAATTTGTCTCTATCTACCTGCTCAGTACCCTTAATTTGTAAAAGTGCCAAGATTATTTCTCTTTTTAAAAGCGGTGATCCTTCTGATCCAAATAACTGCAAACCCATCTCGTTGATCTGTACTGTAGCGAAAGTTTTTGAGAGATTAATTTATAATCAAATTACTGATTATATTAGATAGCTTAATATTCTATCTCCCTACTAGTCAGTTTTAGACCAACATTTTCAACTACTATGGCCTTAATGAAGTTCACTATTGATTTGTTTATATCCTTTGATAAGTCAACCCACTGATGCAATTTTTATTGATCTCACTAAAGCTTTTGATATGGTTTTGATATATCTTTATCTTCTGATAAGTTATACCCTATAGGTTTTGATCAAACGTCTCTAAATTTCATAAATGACGTCAATATGTTTCATTTAGGCTTAAATTGAGTATTCAGTTGTTGAGAAGGGTATTCTACAAGGATCATCATTGGGTCATTTGCACTTTTATTTATTTATTAACAAATTGCCTAAAATCTGTTAAATCTGCCAGATTCAACCTAATGCAGATGACACTGTTATTTATTTCTCCCATTCTGATATTTCATATACTCAGTCTTCTTTGCAGTTAAATTTTACTTTAATTCAAGAATGGTTTAATAAAAACACACTTTTACAAAATAAAAAGAAGTCTTGCAGTATGGTGTTCTTTAAAAAATGTCAGCAGTTACACATGGTAGACATAGATATTAGAATTGATGATGGGTCACAATTGTCTAATGTTGAAATCTAGGTCTTTGGCTCGATACTGAATTGTCCTTTAAATCTCATATTGATTTTATAATTAAAAAGTCATATTGGTGCTCAAGTTTGCTTTATAGTTATAATAATTGTTTTTTTTTTTTATTTCAAGTAAGGAAAAAAAAATATGTCTCAATTAATTTCCCCTATTATTGATTATGCTGATATTATTTATAACAATACTTATGATATTAATTTAAAACCTTTAAATACTGTTTTCAACTCTTTGTGTAGGTTCGTTTTAAGATGTCCTTACAGAACACATCATTGCATATTATACGAATCTCTTGGCTTGCTTCAACCTAAATTCTCTAGACAATATCATTGGCATTTGTTTCTTTTTAAATGTATTTTTTTTTAGTTGCCCTTCCTATTTAAAGCCGTTTTTATTCCATTTACCTCCTCATATTCTCTTTAACATATGGAACAGATTTTTCTTTTTTTTGTTCCAAGGATTACAACAGAAAATGGCCATCGGTCCTTTCAATATAAAGCTCCTTTTGACTGTTATAATCTCCCTTCTTCTGTTAGATCAATTAAGACATTTAGTCTTTTCAGGACTAATTTATTTTCTTTTTTGGAAACAACTTGTAAATATTATTAATTTTGGTTCCAATTTAAATGTGTATTAATTATTTGTATATCAAATTGTTTGTACTTTTTGAGTATATGTTTTTGTTTGCTTAAGCTATAGACTGTGGGAGGTAGTTCAGGTGAAGTTTGCTGCTTGTTTGGAGAGAGATCAAAATGCAAGTAGTTATGCATTCTTAAGCTATGCCCCTTTTTATCAAAAAGGTGTTTTATCGATTCTTGTGGTTCTTGTTAGTAGTGTTTGCATATTATGTGAATATTGCTATTCTTTACCTAAATTCAATTTTTCTTTGCTTTTCTGTGTTTTAGTTCATGTGAGTAAATACATTAAGTAACATTAACTAATGAAATCTTGTAAAGTCTGATGTATTTTTTTTTCTTTACAGATAAGCTTAATTGAGACTACGTTTTTACATTTTAACACGTATACCGATTTTTTTTCCCTTTATCATATTTGTTTGATAAATATTTTAGAACATTCTGCTTCATACATGTTTTGCCTCCAATACAAGATTATCTATGTTGACAAAGTTTAAATTAATGAGGCAAGCACGCTTCAATACCCCATCCCATTAATAATTAGCTCAGTAAGTAGAGAGCAGATGTTGTTTCGTGGCTGTTTGAATGCATTCAATCACATAGGGTCCACACTATAGAGCAATCAGTTAGCAAATAAAAAAGCAGGTGAAAGAAGAAGGAGCTTGTGCTGAGAGACGCATTCTAACTCATACGTGCTTGTGTTCCACACAGATCCGCAGTGATTGTGTTTTTTTTAAATACTTTTATTTCTATGTATACATCATATCCTCTCACAGCTATAATTCACCTAGTGTGACAGCATCAGTTCAGATATTTTTGCCATAGATTTGTTGTAGGCAGCCACCTACAACAACCTCGCAGATGTGCAGTAATACACTGAAACTGTCAGTGACATTATCAAAAAGTGCACTGGTGATGTTACAGTCACCAAAATCATCACCACACATGCAAACCAAAATCCATGGATGACAGCAGGGGTTTGTGGGCTGCTTAAGACCAGAGAATGAACACAGGCCATGTGTGGAGGACCCTATTTAGTATTCACCCAAGCAAAGCTGTAGGTCCTGACAACATACCTGGCAGTGTACTGAAAGACTGTGCTGCAGAGCTGACAGATGTACTAACAGCCGTAACACCTCGCTGAGACAGGCAAGTCGTCTCCACATGTCTGAAGTCCACAACAATAATGCTGATACCAAAGAAATCATTTGTGTCCTGTTTAAACAACTACTGTCCTATAGCACTGAATTCAATCATGGTGAATGCTTTGAGAGGTTAGTCATGCACAATATCAGGAACAGCCTCCCCAACACACTTGATCCGCTCCAGTTTGCATAATGTCCAGACCACTCTATGCTAGAATGCTGCTCATCGACTTCAGCTCAGCATTCAACACAATCCCACAACAGCTGATTCAGGATATTTTCCTTTCACAATGCTCCAGCAAGGCTATCAGTACTGTGAAAGACTCCACCCATCCACTCATCTTCTACAGTCTCCTCCATGACTTGCCATCAGGAAGGAGGTTTTGGAGTATAAGATCCTGCATGGCTAGTCTACTAGCTTTTTCCTAGCTGTTAGAGCCCTAAACATTAATTATCTTACCCCCTTCTGAAATAGTATCCACAATCCCAGCTCCCAAAACCAGGACGCCCTCACCTCAACTCTCCTCCCCATTACACCACACCACGTAAAAACCTCAAAACTTTATGCAATTCTGATTGTGGCTCACACAGGTGAGTAGTTTCGACAAACAACCAGTAGAAAACACACTCATCTCATCTCTCTGACACTTTTTCCAGACACTTGCACCAGTTTGTACATTTGCACCAGACACTTTCTTACAAATCACTCTATATCCCTATAAAATATTGTGCATTTCTGAATGTCCTTCACACAGGTAAGTGGCTTGGCAAACCACCTAAAGAAACAATCTTCTCTCCATATGGACCAGACATTTTGAGACTCCATCTTACAATGACCCAAAAAGAAAGACAATGTTTACTTATGAATGTACCACAAATCATGCTGTACTTGCTTTTGTAGTTTGAGAGGTGTTTGACAGTTCAGAGCAACTATACGAGCGTAGGTAAAATCCAAAAGGGCATCAGAAACTCAATTAACTTGGTCGCACAACACAAAGCATTTTATGGCAAGTGTGTATAAAGTAAATATAAAGACACGGCATACAAAGACAAATTGTGAACAACTTGAAAACCAGGATGGTAGGTAGTGATTTCAAAATAAACTGTTTGTGAAAGATTATAAAGTAACGTGAATGAGGTAAACAATAGCTTGTTGCTAATATGATTGGCAGTTGAA
The DNA here is from genome assembly GCA_903798115.1 of Danio jaintianensis. NCBI lineage: Eukaryota > Metazoa > Chordata > Actinopteri > Cypriniformes > Danionidae > Danio > Danio jaintianensis. The sequence continues at coordinate 93,556 of CAIGQV010017049.1, read as the reverse complement.
TCAGTGAAGAAAACCTAGCGCAACCAAGGGACACGAACGTTCGCTACAGAAAAGAAGGACAAGGCAAAAGTGGACATGCTGCTAGTAAAAAGAAAAAGTGGATCCATATGGACATGATGTCCTTTTTGCACAATTCATTGGCAAGGAGAAGGTAAAGCATTCACAATAGTATTCCCTTTAATGCACAAGACTTTTTGTGTGTGTCTTTATTATTTTATTTATGGCAATAAAAACATATTTTTGTTGTTTCATACACTTGTATGCACTTTATGGTGATTTTATAAGTTCTTTTCATTATCTTTACATTTAAAGAACTCAACATAAACAGTACAAGGGAGGCTGAGAGAATTGCTTATTTTAGAAGATGGCACATTGAGGCTTTTGCATCTGAACCATTTACTTGCAGAGTGCAATGTAGCTTAATATCTCATAACACAAATAAACTACTTTCAACAGGGCAGATAGTAATATCCAGGAGGATGAAAATGGAATATGGGAAGATGAAAGAATGCAGACAGAGAAGGAGAGTGACAGTGCAGTGGTGGAAACAGAGAGTGAGGGCAACACAACTCCATGTAGCCGTGGTGCCAAATGTAAGAAAACACAATCGGAGAGTGAGGACAGTGTAGTGAGGTACTGCAAGTGGACAGAAGCAGGGGATGAGAGGAGAGAGAAGGAACAAGAGGCAGAGCGGCAGGAATGGCAGGCCTGGCATGACCTTTAAAACATGAATAAATGAAGTGTCTATCTTTCTAGCTTTGCCCCTACCACGAGGAGACTCCCCCCAGAGAAATTATCCATTCTAAAAATACAAATGCAGCAATTGCTTCATAATATTACCTTTGGAAACATTTATTAGCAATATTCCCAGGATCCAACCAACATCTCTATCTGATCATTTCTGAAAAGTCCTATTCTGAAAATCATATGCTTTTATTTTTATTTGCGTGTTTACCAATGCATTATTCCAGTTATCCAGTTATTATTAGGATTTAAGTTTTTGATAGTCCCAGTTTAACAGTTTTATACATTTATTTTAAATATGCAGAGGAATGTTGTAGCCTTATTTACATTAATTCTGGTTCTGAACTGTTTTTTTATTTATTTTTTTTAATATGAACAAGCTATTTTTTATTACATGAATTCAGGTCCTGCTCCTTTGAATGCAGAATTAAAAAAAAAGAAATGAGTAATTCACTGGTATCTTTGTATTTCTTTATACACACATTTTGTATAACAACACCACAAAAACTACAATAATATACAAATATATATTACAAAATCATGCATCATACATCATGTTGTATGTACAGAACATTACAATATAGAGACTATATACAATGTGTGCTACAAAGAATAATGTGTATATAACAATTTGTGTTTAGTGTATTTAATGTATTATATTACAAGTGGTTGCAGCAGCAGCAGCAGTAGTGTGTCCACTGAAAAGAAAACATCCTTTTTCTTTTTTATGATTTAAAGAAAAATAACAAAATTAAATTAAACCACTATATTATGTTGTGTGTGTTTTGCTCATTTCATTAATTTATTTATTTTAAATAAACCCTATCATTGTGACTTAATCATCTGTGCTACACCCTCCCCCCCCCCAGAATTTATGCACGTCCCGATGCATTAACTCTTACTGGCTGGCATGTAACTGGTTTGTCAAAGGTTGAGGGTGAGGATGTCTCAACAAAACTCAATTCCATTTAAAGAGTTTGTGAAGGTGGTGGTTAGGCCAAATGTGCTTAGGCAACTATAACTAACGGATTGCCCAATTCACTATACTGCAATTTCTCTGGTTTTTCCTTTCTCCTTTGAGAAGGTCTCATTGGATATTCTGGCTCTCATCAATATTAGATGAAACATCATCAGGAACATTTGAAAGGAGTGAGACACTTGCTAGAGTGAAGAATCCACATGGGAGCAGAAGATCCCAATGCAGGATGCGCAAGTGTCCTTCTTCCCCATCAGTTCTTACAGTGTACACTGGGAGCTCGACGTACCACAATGTAAGCAGATGGCTTCCATTTATCTGCGAGCTTGTGTTTACCTCGCAAGCAAACTTGCCTTACTAAACTCGATTGCCTACTTCCAAGGTAAAATCAACAACATGTCTGGCAAACCTTACCTTGTTTCTTTCAGCATTCTTGAGTGCATTGCGAGCTGCAATTTGATAGCTTTCCTCAAGGTGCTTTTTAAGTTTTGACACATATTGGGAGTGCGACAGTCGCTTACTGGTGGTAGGGAGACCAAAGACTAGGTCAACGGGAAGACGAGGCTGCCTTCTGAACATTAATTTGTAAGCAGTGAATCCTGTTACTTCATTTTTTGTACAATTGTACGCATGAATGAGAGGTTTAACAAAGTCACGCCAGTGAACTTTTTGTTTATTATTCATGCTACCTAACAAAAGGAGGAATAAGTAGCTGGTTGCGTCCAGCTTTGTGGTAGTGAGAATGTATGTAAGTGGATTACAGTCTGTTATAACTGTGAACTTACTTCCATAAAGGTAATTGTGAAACTTTTCAGTCACAGGCCACTTTAAAGCAAGAAACTCAAGTTTGTGTGCTGGATAGCGACCCTCACTAAATGACAAACCCGTACTGGCAAAAGCAATTGCCCTCATCTTTCCTTCCTGCTCCTGGTATAGTGCAGTTCCTACGCCCGCAGTGTTCGCGTTTGTGTGCAAAATGTAAGAAAGTTTAGGATTTGCAAAAACCCAAGATAGGGGCAGAGGTAAGTTTGTCAATGATTTTCTTAAAAGCTTGTTGACAAGTAGCTGTCCAACACTGCTTAAATGGTTGTCTAGGATTCAAGTATTGACCTTTAACCTCTTGAGTCTTCCTCGATTTGTAAAGTGGAGGGTATCCAGAGGTGAGGTGGTTAAGGGGTTTTACTATTTTGGAAAAATCTTTGATAAATCTCCTGTAATACCCTGCAAAACCAAGGAAGGACCAGAGTTTCTTTAAGTTTGTGGGACTTGGCCAGGTTTTTAGTGCCTTGATCTTATCAGGATCTGTTTCAACACCGCTTGGAGACACAATGTGCCTGTGATACCTCACCGATGTCTGGAAAAATGCACGATTCTCCTTTGAGACCATAGTATTTTAAATGGTGAAGAACTTGCAAGAGCCTTTCCTCATGCTCTTCTAATGTTGCTGAAAAGACTATCTATAAAACCTAAAACCTCTTTCAGATTGATTTCCCCCATGCAATGTTCCATTAGACACTGGAACGTGCTGGGGGCGTTGGTAACCCCATGGGGCGTTCAATTAAATTCCCAGAACCCCAGAGGACAAACGAAAGCAGTCTTTGGCTTATCAATCTCCTCTACCTCAATTTGATAATACCCGGACCTGAGGTCTAAGACCAAGAACCACCTAGACCCAGTCAAGGCAGAGAACATCTCTTCCAGGTTGGGTAGAACATAAGCATCCTTAATAGTTTGGAAGTTTAGCTTTCGATAATCGACACAAAGCCTTACCTACCCATTCTTCCTTCTCATAACAACAATTGGATAGGAAAACGGAGACTCCCTAATAATTCAGCAGTTTAGCAGATGTTTCCAGACAACTTGAATATCTTTAGGGTGAATGGGGCTGGCTTTGTCTTTAAATCGCGTATCGTGCAACCGGATATGGTGTTTGGTCTTGGTGGTGTGACCAAAGTCAAGGTCATGGCATGCAAAGACTGCATGCATTGAATTGAGCTTCCTTGCCACTCTTTCCTTGCATTCGGGGGTCAACGGTGAGTTGTCAAAGTTGAAATATATTTTGGAGTCTTCTGAGGACTTTGTCAGGTTAACAGAAGATGATGTCAACACAGCATCCTGAACCTTTGGAATGACATACTGAATAGAATTTACTTCAGCCAGCCGAATCTTTGGTGGAAGGACTACACCGTGCTCTGTCTCATTCTTCAGCACGATAGGTAAGTAATTTCCTCTGGCATGAAGAGAAAGTAAACAACTTGACACCAATATCCCACCAGGCATGTGGGGCTTCCACAACAACCCAGTCACTGGAGTAGACATTCGAATTGAACCTTCAAGAACTACTGTCTTTTCAGCAGGAATAGATTCAGGGACTTGACAGTTCAGGTTCATCCAAAACTTCATTTCAGACCCTGCCTGTGCACAAATTCAAGAACCTACATAACTGCTTGGTAACCCTGGGAAATATGCAGGTGATTCAGAGGCTTGGAAGATATATACTCAGTATACAGGGAATTTAGAATGTTAGTGTCTATAAGCACTTGTGCATTAGGTCACTTGTGACTCAGTGTCGAGAAGACAATTAATTTCTTTATCAGCAATCACCACTCTTGCAGTGCATTTAGGTCCAATAAGACCAGATGGAAGTTTTAGACAACGTTTGCGTTCAGGGGTGGGACAATCATCAGCAGCAGTAGAGATTGTAAAGTTGCCCGTGGGACTTTAATTGCTTTCTCCAGTTCCTCTTTGTCCCACAAAAGGAACTGAAGTTAGTTTAAATCTTTGGAATCTGAAGCTTGGTTACATCCTTCCCACTGTAGCAGGAGTAAATTGGAGAATGCAGGGGGATTTTTCCTTTTCTGCTCTAGCTGAAGCTCAGTTATTAAAGCATTGTCCCAGCACCCCTTGCCAAGTATCGCCAAGTATCATAGTCTAACTCATTAGCTGAGTATGAGGGCTTTCCAGAGAAAGGTCTCAAGCACACAGAAGCAAAGGAATGTGAAGTATCACTTCTCACAATATGCTCAACGACCAGTTGCTGCACTTTAGCTGGAGTCACATCAGTTACTGTTAACTTCAGTGGTGTGCCCACATCAGCATTGGGCCTGGAAGGTGATGCACTAAGCTGTGGCAAAGAATTATTAGACTTTGTTTGAAAGATGATTGACTCATTTGAGGGTGTGACATTACCATGTGAGGATACTCTTGTAGTCTGCGTTGGCTCTACCACTCTTTTCTGGGAGCCTTCAGGGTCAGACTCAGTTGTCAGAAACTCTGATTTAGTCTGTGGGAGAGACGCAGCAGAGGCTATGAGTTAAGCCAACTCTTCCTGTAGAAGTTCTTCCATCGGCTTGCCTGTTACTTTTGAAATTTCTCATAGCCCTTCAATGAAAGTGTGAGTTGCACTGCTGATAGCTGCTGGTGTATACACACTGGTAAGTGACTTAATATAAAGAGGCCACTGATTATCACAGCGTTGCGGATGCAAACATTTTCAGTGTGCACTATTTCCATTTTGAAATGATCTCAAACTCCCTAAATAAGTTTGATTTGTACTATCTGTACAGCAGGCTCTTGGCTGACTCTTTGAAGAGCTATTCTTTGTGCTATTTTCTTTTTCTGTTTCCTAAGTGCAGAGATGTTATTTACCAGTAAATAACTAGTATTTAGGTTCGACTATAGAGCCTAAATAGTATGAATAAATGTTTGAGCAAAGGAAATATTCAACGTGTTTTTCTTTATGTCAGCTGGTAATTTACTATATGAATTGGCCAATGTAAAAAAAGAGAATAATCAAAAGTATAACAGTAAAAGGATAAAAAAATATACCGGTATCAGAGAATACAAATGTCAAATTGTACAACAAATACAATACAAATATTTTTTTTTTACCCATTCATGAAATTTGTAACTCACAGAAAAGAAAATTACACCGTGAATTAGTTGGGTTTTCTAAGAATCAATAAAAACCAAAGTCCAACAGACTTTCAGTTTTCATAAAAAAAAATCAAGTTGTCAAATCAAATAATTTCTTTCTTTAGTCTCATTAACTTAAAATCCGTCTATTTCCTCTTTTTCCATAAGGAGAAAAGAACAGTTCAACTTAAATCCTTGATACGTGGATGGCAGCTGGAAAAAAAATAGGTCTGTGAGACAGTCCAGGAAATTCTCAGTTCTTCCAACCGAGAATGATGAAAAAATAACAAAACAGTTAAGCTGAGATCCCACCTAGTACAGCAGAAAACCAGAGTATCGTGATGGGAGATCAATTCAGCCAATTCAGTGTCCAGATCCATGGGGGGCTCGTCAACTAATTTCCAGAACATTCAGTTCCACCAAAACAAAAACCTGACCTGTATTTTAGGCCAAAGATAACAGGAATTTTCCATACTTAGTTTGTACATTTCAAATAAAAAAACAAAAAAAAAACAATTAGGACTTAATGAGCATTAAATATAATGTTCTCATGAAACAATTAACAAAATAACAAGTTAAACTTGAATATAATGTAAATAATATATTTACACAGAATAAATATAGGACAAAACTCATTATAAACCATAAACACATTAATATGAACTCAGGGTTTTACTTAAAACACATACGTTAAAGGGATTTTATCATACAAATGCGTAGACACTTGTTTACTGATCGTTTTCAGATTACCGTTCAACAAACTTTGACAAAAACATGTCAAAAGTGTAAAAACACTGTTTATTTCGGCACAAATGGCGGTCTTTACACTCAATATCTGCATCAGATCTGCTCCGTCACCCTTTCACAAAATGGAGGATTCAACTCTCCCTCTGCAAAGAAGCACTTTCTCTGGAGAGCGGCTTAAAGGACCAGTACCACTTTTTTCACATATATAATGCAACTGAAAATGACTCAAAAAAAAAAAAAGATTCTTTCCACTCAAAAGAAAACTGAGAAACTTTACTTTTTTATGAGATTTAAAGAAAAATAACTAAATTAAATTAAATCACTATATTATGTAGTATGTGTTTTGCTCATTCCATTAATTAATTTATTTTAAACAAACCCTATCTGTGTGACTTAATTGGCTGTGCTACATTCACAATACACAAGTTCAGCTCACCCATTATGCAAAACTGAGGTCTATATAGTGTGATTCACTGTCTATAATCTGAGTCCACTGCGCACATGGTCATACTGCCATGGTACCTCACCAGCAAGTGAGACAAAATATGTTTTTAATGTTTCTCTAATTTGGAAA
>CAIGQV010017049.1:48929-76600 GCA_903798115.1 Danio jaintianensis | reverse complement strand
ATATATATATATATATATATATATATATACACACACATATATATATATATATATATATATATGTGTGTGTGTGTGCGCGTGTCTATATACTGAAGTTTTGAGAATGACACATATTAGTTTTCACAAAGTTTGCTGCTAAACTGCTTTTAGATCTTCGTTTCAGTTGTTTCTGTGATGTACTGAAATATAATTACAAGCACTTCATACGTTTCAAAGGCTTTTATCGACAATTACATGACATTTATGCAAAGAGTCAGTATTTGCAGTGTTGGCCCTTCTTTTTCAGGACCTCTGCAATTCGACTGGGCATGCTCTCAATCAACTTCTGGGCCAAATCCTGACTGATGGCAACCCATTCTTTCATGATCACTTCTTGGAGTTTGTCAGAATTAGTATGTTTTTGTTTATCCACCCGCCTCTTGAGGATTGACCACAAGTTCTCAATGGGATTAAGTTCTTGGGAGTTTCCAGGCCATGGACCCAAAAGTTTAAGGATGGTTGAAACAATAAACATCCGGCAGTTTGTTTGCTCTGGCAGTTAGCCTAAGCCAGGCAGCCCAACGGTGCTTTTTTTTTTCTTTTCTTTTTAATGCCCACTGTCCCTATGTGAAGCACAAGCACACAGACGTCCGTATGTTGTTATCCGACCTTTTCATTCAGGGACTGCCCTGGATTACTGGCACACGCCATAGTCACATTATATTTATTATGGCATTATGTTTTTGAATATTATGAATATTTACGATTAATTGATAAATTATTGTTAATTTTCCAACTGATGATCCAAAAGATTTCTTCAAATGCCCATCCTTAACCCAGGTGCTATAAACATAGTCTAAGATGGCATGTTCAATCTTGGGTAAAAACCAGAGGTGTAGCCTTTTATTCAATTTATTTATGATTTTCAGGTTCCAGAAAAAAACACAGACAACCTTATTAATACCTTTTTTTTACTCCACAGGTGTTAGTAAAGACAGAGTCTCCAGAGTTGTGAAATACTTTAGTCAACATGGTGAAGCCAGACCTGAGTGCAGGGGTGGAACCAGAAATGTTGATGAGAAGATGGAGAACAGGCAGGCAGTAGTTCAGCATGTGTCCTCATTCATGTGCAAGGCAAGCCACTACGCTCCTCATGGTGCGCCTGGACGGAAGTACCTCCCATGTGACATGTCAGTAACCAAAATGCACCGGCTATTCCAGGAGCAGAACCACAGGGACATCAGCTACTCCCTGTATTACAATGTTTTTTGCACCTCATTCCACTTGGGATTTGGGCATCCAGCAAAGGACTGCTGTGTCACCTGTATGAGCTCGAGACTCCGTATGAAAGATCCTCACCTTACTGAGGAAGAGAGGAAGGCAGAGATTGTGGCTGTCATGCTCCACCGACGCAGAGCCTGGATGTTCTACACATTGCTAAATGCAGTGGAGGACACTGTAACTGTCTGCTTTGACATGATGCAGAACCTCTCTCTGCCCAAGTCTCCCATTGGCCAGACCTACTACACTAGGCAGCTTTACATGTATGTGTTTGGTGTTGTGGTCCACCATGGAGAGAGGAGTTTGCAGGCACTGAGTGACCGTCATCTCTATGTGTGGCTTCAAAATAGAAAAGACAGCCACATGATCGCCTCTGCCCTGAAAACCAGTCTAGCTGAAGATGTCCAACAGGCTGGCCATTTGAGGCTCTTCAGCGATTCCTGCTATGGACAGAACAAGAACAGTACAATGGTGGGAATGCTGTCCAGCCTAGGAAGCACTATCTTTAAAGATGTGACAATGGAGTGCTTATTTCCAGTGCAGCACACTCTCTTGAAGAGAGGCAACAACTGGGGCCAGTATAAAGCAGATCCCCTGCCCATGATGACCAGAGTGAAGGCTGTGAAGAAGAAGGACATCAACAGTCTGCTTAAAGCCATTGGTGCCCCAGCAAACGCCGAGGCCTTCTACAATCACGCTTTGGCTGTGACCAGTGATATCCACAGTGGGGAAGAGTAGACTAAAAGGCACTCACTGGCATCTAAAGTCCATGTGACACTCAAGAAAATACACACTCACACACACGCACACATACCTTAATGGTATTACAGTAGTAGAATATAGCCTATGGTGGATATATAGCGTTTTGCAAATGTTATGTACGTTCTGGCCAAAACTAACTCAGAATCGTATTATTATTATTAATCAATCTTTGTATATACTATTCCATATATTTATGATGTATATACATACATATATACATATATATATATATATATATATACACATACACCATAAAATAAGTATCTATGCTGATGATATATTATTATACTTACAAAACTCCCAAACATCATTACAAGAAATAATAAAACTTATTCATACTATTTCAAATATTTCTGAATACTCAATCAACTGGAGTAGGTCTGCTATTCTTCCATTACATTCCACCAGAGTGGATATGACATCCCAAACATCACCAATCCCTCTGTGCACCAACTACATCACGTATTTGGGTGTCAATGTTTCCCCCAGGCTGTCAGAGTTGTTTGGACCCAACCATACTCCATTACTTTAAAAAAATAGATGATGATCTTCAATGTTGGATGAACTTATCCATCATGGGCAGAATATCTGTGACCAAAATGTCCACACTCCCAAAAATAAACTATTTATTTTCAATGATTCCAACACAACCCACTCGTACCTGTTTCAAATATCTAGATTCAATTATCACAAAATTGTACAATTATTTTTGGAGCAAATCAGCTCCAAAACATACACAAATTGATCCAACCTAACTCATCAGACAACACATGGCAAGATATTGAACAATCCATCTGTAAGGACATTAACATTTCAGAACTACCTTTTCACAGTCAAACAATCAAAACACATCACTGTTTTAAAATGCCGACAATAGAAGCAACTCTGACAGCCTGGTGGAAATTCCAACAAATCACAAATTCCCCACTCACACCATCTAAATACACCCCAATCTGGAATAACCCTGATTTTATAGCTAACAAGAAGCCACTTAACTTCCGCACATGGGCAGAAAAGAGCATCACACAACTTCAGCATATCTTTAATAATAATATCCTGGCACCATTTTCCCATATAGTCCAGACATACAGCATTGGGAGTAATTGCTTCTGGGAATACTTACAAATCACCAATTAAATCTAAATTACTTAAACAATCAATCAATATAGACCTTTGTGCTCAAATCTCTGAGTTTATTAATATAACTTTCTCCAAAAAATTACCCTCCCAAATATACAAAATGATATCAAAATCAGACAACACATTAGTTCTACCAACCGCTAAATAGGAATCAGACTTATCCATTATTCCCAATGCTGCATTCTGGACTCAAATTTGCAATAACATATAATACATGAATAAAAATCCTAACTGCCAACTTATACAGTATAAAGTACTTCACAGATCTCATCTGTAAGATTTTTAGATATACAGATACTTTGATGTCTTTGAATCTACCAAGCATGGGCTGGCTGGCTTCACACCCCACCAGGTGGCAATGCGAGAAAGTTCACTCATCCCCTTTCCCTCATTTACATTTGAAGCATCATTTTACATTTGAAGCATCCCTTCTGTTCGCTCACCCCCCTATCCGTCCAACTCACACAGAATGGTCATCCCAAAAGATGAATGTTTTATATCAGTCCAAGTGACTTTATCTATCATGTTTGATATCATTTAAAATGTCTCAGTGCGACTGGTACAATGGTCTCATTCCCTCGCAAATAGATATAATCGAAATAATAGATATATAACTTCGGGTATCTTTTGACCCTCTGCTAAGGGTGTGCCTTTACCTAGGGGGCTTTCATCCAAAATTACCATTTGTTCCCTATAGGCAGTAACTCGTCAGATCTCTTCAGATGCCACTAAATGCAAATGCCTATTGTTGTTCCACACACCCCTCTTTGAAGGAGATTCTTGGTCTGTCTATATAGGGAAAAGTGTCTAAAAGTTCGTCGCGATTCTGTAACCAGAACAGCCCGTAGTATAGAGCTATCATGCCCTATGCTACGTACTTTATGAAAACAGGTATGCATCTTTTAATCTTAGACCTATCTTTGAGTATTTGATGTCTTGTATTGATTGTTTATGAATTGACTGAATAATTGGCATTATACATATTTACCTGTCTATTAAATTGTTATGTTTGAACCTGTTCTGCTTACTCTGTAATTATTCATTTTAGTAGATTACGCTGTATCCTTGTTTCCGCACTTCCTGCGTCAGGTCAGTAGACGGACTAAAGTCCAGTTGAGATGGAGCATTGGCACACTAACTGTATTTTAGGGATCCGACTGACACTTGGTATGGATTCATGTGTACTTAGATGGAAAAGGAGTTATTTCTGCTAGGGCAACAAGGTGTTGCACGACTAACCTAGATGTGGTCCCTGACCTTTGTTTGAAAGTAATGTTGTTCTATATTAAGTGTGATGGGAAGCCATGATCTTGACTAAACCAATATTATAGAGAACAGTAGTCGGTTACGTCTATAATAATGGCCTTGAACTCTGATTGGAAACGATATTATTTTACTCAGGGTGTACATCTATGGGGACTAGTAAAAAATACTTTAGAATGAGCAAGCATGGGAGCGGCCATCTAAAAGTATTAGTCAATTACCTCTGTTTGATATTCAAGACTGACGAGAGTGTGACCGTGAGGGACGCCTTCGGCCGAGGCGATTTCTCTGAGTGACATGAGCATCCGAATGAAGGAATGTAATAGTTACGAGTAAAGACAAAAGGTTCAAACATTTCCCTAAATTCTTTCCAAATTAACAAACCGTAAAAAGCATCTTATATTATTTATGATTGGAGTCAGATAAAAAGAAAGATAACTATATTAATATTATAAACCACCTCATACTAAAATTGGAGTCAGATATGAGTTAAATTTAAAATAAATCAACATTGTACACTGGACTAACTGGCTGGACCTTACACATCTAACTGGGCAGAAATTTGCTCTCGCTCTGAAAAAGCGCTTTTTGAGGCCCAAAACTGAGAGTGATAAAACCTGCTTAAAACAATGAAAATCATTATTATTTTTGTTTAAAACAACATTATATGACGTGGTAAATATGTTATAACAAGTTGCAAGTGAAAACCAAGAGATCTGAGTGAGTTTGCAAAACTGCTCATTCTGCTCATTTTAGCATCTCGTTCTGAAAAGCCCTTTTTCAGGCCCAAAACAAAGAGTGATAAAAACTGCTCAAAACAATAAAAGTCATCATTCATTTTGTTTTTAACAACATTTTATGCAGTTTTAAACTTGTTTTAACAAGTTGCAAGTAAAAACTGAGGGATTCAAGGGAGTTGTCAAAACTGCTCATTCTGACCTGCTCTCGCTCTGAAAAAGCACTTTTTGAGGACCAAAACTGAAAGTGATAAAAACTGCTTAAAACAATGAAAATCATTTAGATGGTTTTGCAGATACAAAATGGCTCCTCTAGCCCTGCATGAAAACGTAGACTGGAACACCTGTGAAACCCAATTACATCTAAGTCTTTGTTCATTATGCTTAATATGTGTCTCTTGCAAAAATATGATATCAGCAGATATTGACTTCAAATAAGAATACACTTTGAACCTTTTAACCCGGTTATTAATGCCTCATACATTCCAGCTAACTAAGGTAACATTACAATTTGAAGATTGCGTATTATATGCCAGCACAGGAGAGCTTCAATTTTCTGATAATTGTTTGGAACTGGAGTTGTTACAGTAAACAGGACAAAACATAAAACACTTAAAAAAGGGAAAAAAGAAAAAAAGGAACATCCCCAGCACCCTCCCACACTTTCATCCACTTCCCCAAATGAAGCAGAATACAAAATACAAACCTCATATGAACCGTGGAGCTAAAAGGCTTCCTAAGGAGCAATAAGGACACTTATTAACTGCAATAAACTTAACCGTTGGGGGAAAATTAAATAAAAAATGGCTTCTCCTCTACCCTCGACTGATAAAATTAACAAAACTAGTGATGTCAAACATTGGCACGAAGATCCTCTTTTCCGATCCCTAAGTGACAATCAGACACGCAGGGAACAGTAGTCCATATCTGACACCAGCCTCCTTCTACCTTCTTAACTCCTTAACTTAATTTTCGGTGCTGCAACAAGACCTCCGCTGTGAAATCAGGATATATAGAGATCCGCATACCCTCAAACTGTAGAGGTGATTGTTGTCGGGATAACTTCAGGATTAGTTCTTTAACTGGGTAATGGTGGATTCTTGCTATTAGCATCCGGGGGCGGCCTCCTTTGGCGGGCACAGTTTTGGTCTCCCAGCACGGCCGGTATCAGCTTCTTCACAAACTCCATTGGGCGAAAAATTTTCAACTTTCTCTTGTAGCCCCGCAATTTTAATATTTTGCAGACGGTAGCGGCCCTCCAGGTCATCAAGCTTGATGTGTAGGACTTTATTGGTGGCAACAATATCCTGGCAGAGAGCCTCTAACTCGGAAATGCGGCTGTCATGTTCAACTCTCGCTCCCTCAAGGTTGGAGATACAGGAGTTATTTTCAGTAAGCGATGCTTGCATTTGTGACAAAGTATTTTCTATAGAGTTAAATCTGTCATTCATCGACTTATCCATAGCTTGAATAGATGCTTGGATTGCTGCCAAGATTGGGGATAAGGCTGTGGTCTCGTCGTTGACAGTAGCACTAGCCGCTTGTTCAGTCAGAGTTTACTGTTCGTCTACATTGGCCGGATTTGTCATCTTGACTTCAAGCTTAAAAAGGTGTCGTTTCATTTTGATTATGATTAAACTAAGCTAGTTGTTTCGAGGTTAATGGAGGAGCTCCTCAAACTACGTCTTCTCCATTCGGTGGTCTCGAGAGCCAGCCACCACCCCCCCGGCAATTTTTTGTGTGTAATCACACTTTATATTTATAAAATGATTTCATTTAATTATTTACGTCTAAGGGTCAGAAAAACAATCACACAGCAACACACAGAAACACACATATATACAGAAACATGAGTATAGGAAAAGCACTCACATTCTCATTCACCACAATGTGATGAATCAGCGCAGCAGTAAGCTCCAGATTGATCTTGTCATCATCATCCATCATGCCCAGCACTTTAATGGTACTGTCTGAAAATCTGCCAATCACATAACAAAGAGGTTAGGCTGCATCCCAGCTTGTGACAGGCAATTCTAAATTTTGCTGCTTCAAAAAATTACTTAAACAGCAGCAACACATGTCAACACTAACATCAACCTCACCAGTAAATTAATTTTTGACAGAAATTAATGGCTATAGTATGTCATAGCTGATGATGTAAATGCAAATGATGATGCAAATGTGTCTTACTACAGTGCAGTTGGAAAATATATAATTTAACTGAATGTGTTTGGACATTTCAAAGCATAAAATAATTGTTGTCATTCAGTATGAGAAAAAATTTAGGAAAGCTAGAACAGCAAAAAGGAAAAAGACTGACCCATCTCTAAGTGTACGGGCATAGCAGGGCCAGCTCTCACGATATTTGGCCTCTATTTTGTCTTTCTCAGGCCGGGCACTTGGGCCATGATTAATCCTTCTCCTATATTGTGGTTTACGGTGCTTGTACTGTGGCTGGAATCTGTGAACCAAAGTCAAAATTTAGACAACCCCATCATTCAGTGTGATCAATTTCAATATCATGATCATTGAGCTGCAACATAGCTGAAAAATCTAAAACACAATTGAAAGAGTCAAAAAATGTGTAAATGCTGAAAATGCCGAAAACTCATGGTCATAAAAACTGATCATAAGCTCCAGTTTGACAGTAGTATAAGTATAGCAGTATAATATAAACGTTTTATAGGTTTAAAGGGGTGGTCCACTTTGTTATCATATTTTAAACTTTGGTTGATGTGTAATGTAGCTGTGTGAACAAAAACAAAATCTCTGAATGTAATATGCTCAAAGTTCAATGCAAAGGGAGACATTGGCTTTTACAGAGTTAGCTTAGCAAAGCCAACAGCCAACAGCGAACGAAGTTTGGGGACTACAAAAAAATACATCCGGGCTAGTGAGATCACAAACGCTTCAGGTTACATGCATTCACCACGTGCACACAACCCCATGCAGCAAAGGGGCGTGGCCAGAGGCGCTGTAATGCTGTAATATACCAGAGAAAGCTAAAATGCCATCCAAAAGCTGCTATTTCCACAGAGTTTGTTCTGTTTCTGTATTTGGGCTTCCAAAAAACACGACACAAAGAGAGAAGTGCTTACAATTTAATTTTAATTATGTTCCAGAGAATTATTTAAAAAATATGCAGCTAGCATTTGACAAAGGACAGCTTCCAGAATCTCTCCCAGTTCAGTGCTGGATTTGGCTAAAAACTCCTCTAACTGAGCCACAACCTGTAAGTATTTTTATTTGTTAAAATTGATCAATTACATGCACAGTTTCTAGCGTTAACGGTATGTTGTTGTGAGGACGTAAACTAGTAAGTAAACAACAGGAAATGCGGTTTGGCACTGCTAATAATTTAGCTACAAAATCACATTTCAGTCAAATCGCTGTAAACACCCACAATCTTCAGCCGCTTTTAGTGTCTCTCTATGCGGCCGCTTTCCATGCGTTGCGAACTCGCAAAAGATATGTGAACGTTTCATATTACTTACACATGCTTATTCCGAATATATGTGAAAGACATTTGTCAGATTTTATTTTAGAGAGCAGGCGTGAGGTTCAGCTGTGTGCTCTTCATTTTCTGTCTGATCTAACAGCTACTCTGACTGACTGTTTACACAGCACAAAAGTGCATGCTTGAAGGCGCGTGTCACTTTTCCTGGTGATGTGGAGCCGATCCGCTAATCACAGCACATTATGTTAGCTGACCAATCAGAGCCTCTTGGGGGCGGGCCTTTCAGAGGAACTAGGAAATATGACAGTCATTTTCATGTTAGCTAAGTAGCTGTATATAATCAAAGTAAGATATATGAAAACGTGATTTTCTACAAATGAAGCATGAGCACACATTGCTTTGCATCTTATAAACACAACCCAGCTTTAAAAATACACTGTGGACCACCCCTTTAAAGGGCGGTTTATCCAAAACAGTTTGAGAACCACTTCCAGGATCTGTTGATTCAAAGCAAGCATCTTTGTCCTGGAAAAGCCATCATCATCAGTGAAGTATTAAGTAAAGTTCTTGGTATCATATTCTGTAAAGGCAGAGTATTGTACCTAATCCACTAAGAATATGAAAAACACCACTCCCACCCCACACAGGCAGATGTAAAAACATTACATACATTAGAATATAGTTTCTAGATATACAACCCTAAATCTGAAAAAGTTGTGACAGTATGGAAAAAGCAAACAAAAAGAAAGTAATGATTTCCAAATTTACTTTGACTTGTATTTCATCGCAGACAATATGAACACAAAATATTTCATGTTTTGTCTGGTCAACTTCATTTCATTTGTAAATATACATCCTTCCCTGTCATTCAGACCTTTCCCACATTTCAAATAAAGTTGGGACAGGAGCTATTTAGGGCTAGTAATCATGTAATTGGTTAAATTATATTATTTGAAACTGGTGATGTCAACAGGTCATTGTAATTATGATTTGGTACAAAAGCAGCATCCAAGAAAGGTGTAGTCATTTAGAAGAAAAGATGGGCAGAGGATAGCCAGTTTGCAGACAAATACATGAGAAAATTATTGAATTTTTTAAAAACAAACGTTCCTCAAAGAAAGACAGGAAGACACTTAGATATTTCACCTCCAACAGTGAATAACATAATTAAAAGATTCAAGGAATCTGGAGGAATTCCAGTGCATAAAAGACAAGGGTGCAAGCCTAAGCTGAACAACCATGATCTCTGATCCCTC
Source organism: Danio jaintianensis (assembly GCA_903798115.1). Lineage (NCBI taxonomy): Eukaryota > Metazoa > Chordata > Actinopteri > Cypriniformes > Danionidae > Danio > Danio jaintianensis. The sequence goes on along the minus strand of CAIGQV010017049.1, from coordinate 66,725 downwards.
AGGCAGCACTGCATCAAAAATCATCAAGATATCACCACATCGGCTCAGGACTATATTGGCAAACCTTTGTCAAGTACCACAATACGTAGTTACATCCACAAATTTATTGTGTCTGATCTGGATCCATCTGTTACATAATTACGCCCTTTTGCAAGCTGTTGTCTTTCCCGTAGAGCATAGGTTTCAAACTTGATTCCTGGAGGGCAGCAGTTCTGCACAGTTTTGTTTTAACGCTAATCAAACACAGCTGATCCAACTAATCAAGGTGTTCAAGACTACTAGAGACTATTACGCAGGTGTGAGTTGGAGCTGGTTGGAGCTTAACTCTGAAGCTGTGGCCCTCCAGGAATTGAGTTTGAGACCACTGCTGTAGAGAATGGCGGGCGATGGCATGTAGGTGAAAGATCAGACACCTCATTGGCAAGTCAAATTGAAAGTCCGTGATCTCTCCCAGGGGAGTCTGCTAGGTTGTGAAGCAGAATAAGTTAATTAAGACATGCTTTGTACATCTGATAGTTTGAGGTTCAGCAGTATGTTTCCTTGTGATGCACCTGTTTGCACACTGTTGCATCCTTGTCTCCTGTGAAGCCTGAAGATGGCATGACATATCTAGGCTAGGCCCACGAGTCACCTCAGAAATGTCTTGGAAGCACTTTTGCTTGCTCGGACCCTGACACACGTTAAAATCTGTGAATGTTGTTAACTAGGTGGTGTGAAGGCTAACTGCTCTTGAGGTCACTGAGTAGTAGGTTGGCACTGCTTGGCATGCAGGATGAGATGTGCTTACAGTGTTGATAGTCCAGGCACCATCTGATGTCTAGTCTCACCTATTGCTGCATGCTGGCTTTAGATGTCACCTGATTTAGTGGCTCTGGCACTGTGGTTTCTTGTTTAATAGTGCACTGTGGACATAATATGATCTAACCCCCTATGGCTCTGGGGACATTACAAGCTGTGCTGCTGTGATGTCATCAAGGGGCATACTAAAGTATGTGCAGTCGACATGCAGCATGTGTGTGTGCTGCTCATTGGCCAAATGAGGCATGGAGCTTGATGTGAGTTTTTGACATCAGTTTAGGGTGGTTGGACAAGTCGAGAGGTGGTTTAATCCCTTGACACCAAACTAGTGATTTATAAATTAAAGTTCATCAGTGCTATTTAGTTGTGAGGCTTTCATGACATGAGATCAGAGTCTTTGGTTGGTCTGTGCCGACCTTGAGGTGTAATGGGAGTTGAGACCTCTGTAGTGACCTCTGTAACTTGACAGGCTGTTTGGATGAGCCTGTCTAGTGGGAGAGGCAAAGGTTTCCTCACTGTAGCTGTGTTTTTGTCTGTGTTTTGAGAATATCTTCAGTTTGAGAATTCCTCAAACTGAAGTGAAATCAACCTTTGGGTATGTATAGAATTATTTTAAAGAATAACAAAGATTAGAACTAATGTTATGTAATGTTAACGTTAACGCAATCAGATATCAGGGAATCTGAAGCTGGTGACATTTAATATCAATAATGTGTGGAGTCAAATTGGAGTGAGATTAACAAAAGTTGGAGCTATACAAGTTATTATGCTCATATTAATAATCCATACTCTCTGTATGCACAGAGTGTACCTTAGAAGTTCCAAAAATGTCTCTAACTACCACTGTTGAAGTTGTGAGGCAGACTGGCTGAAGTTTGAGTGCTGTTTTGACAGTTGCAAAACCATGGTTTTTAAAAACCACAGTATGCACCAAAAAAACATGGTTGAAGTGAAGGCTAGACCTATTAACGCATCTAATGCATAGAGGCTCTCTGGACCTCTGTTAGGGCTTAGATTAAGTATTTAAGGCTTACGTGTTATGATGGTCAATGAGGGTGTCAAGGTGACCACTGAGATGTGCCATTTAAATAACACTAATGCACGTGATATTACATGAACTGTTCTTTTGTCAATAAATTTGGGAATCACTATACAAAAGTATTTTCATAAATATGAACACTGATGGAAGATTTCTTTGTTCCAAAAGGAGTGTAAATATTAATATGGTCTGCGATCTGGTATGGTCTGATATGGTCTGCCATATGGATATGATATATCTGATATGGTCTGATATGGTCTGCCATCTTAAGATTGATTTTAAAAATATAAACTGCAGTTCTCCTAATTTATCAGTATACTGGACCTGTGTATACTGTATACTTTACTATACTAAAGTATACTTTGTAAGTGCAAAATGGTTGTTTGCAGCAAGAATGGGAAAAAATTACACCCAAAACACTTCATCACTTGGTGACTTCAGTCCCTAAATGTCTTTTAAGTGTTGTGAAAAGGAATGGCAACATTACAAAGTGGTAAATGCTTTACTGTTCAATTTTTTTTTAACGGTGTTGCAAAAAACAAAATTGGAATACTTGTTTATTTTGAAAAAAACTATCCGCTTGTTAAGTGTGACGTCACGCGAAGCGTCTTACGGGTCTAAACGCTATGTCAAACTGTATGGAGAGGCTCAACAAATGGTACTAATAAACGTTTACAAAGTGATTTAATACTTTCGAAAATACAAATCGCAATATATTTCTCTGCCTAATATCAAATGGCCATAAAGTGATAATTTTTTTATAAATCATTAAAATATCAATGTCTGCCTATATCCTAGGCAGGCCTATTCAGCGACGGTGACTTTACCCAGGAATCCTCAGCATTGAAAGATCAGCCGAGCGTGATGGGGCAGGTCATCTTCTGGTGGCCCCATCAGACCTCCCTGTGCCGGCTGCTCTACGCCGAAAGCATCCTTCCTGCGGCTCCAAGATCTGCTCTGTCGCCACAGCCCATTCCATTGGCTAGTGATCAAACTCACACTCCTCGTGACGGCCCCTCCTTGACGATTTCTTCCGGGGAAGCACTTCCTTTCTCAGGGATGGGGCACCCTCTGGTGGTTTCTCGCTTAGGTTTCTGGAACCTTCATGGGTGGTTTCTAGACAGAGCGTGGAAGACTTCGGTGTCAGGCTAGAGCACCCTCTATGAGGCATGCCTACATCCTGAAGCGGAATCTATTCCCTATGTGGTGCGCTTCTCACTGAGAAGAACCCCGGACATGCCAGATCAGTGTTATGTTATCCTTCCTTCAGGATTTGCTGGAGCGTAGTCATCACCCTCCACACTGAAGGTTTGGCATGCTGCCATCTCCACTCTTTATGACGCAGTGGATGGTTGCGTGCTGGAAAAACATAACCTCATCAGCCAGTTCCTGAAAGGCATGTGGCGCGAGGTGGTTAAATCCACCCCGCACCCCCTCCCATACCCCAGCGGCCTGCAACGAGGTCCGTTCGAGCCACTCGATTGAGTATCTCTAAGATTTCTGTCCATGAAGACCGCTCTGCTGGTTGTGTGGCATCAATCAGGAGAGTCAGGAATTCTGAGGCATTTTCGGACAGCGAATCGTGCCAGGAATTAGGGCCGGCCTACTCTCACGTTTTCCTGAGACCCCGGCCCAGCTATGTGCCCAAGGTTCCTACCACAATTTTTAAAGAAAAGGTAGTGAACCAGCAAGCGCTGCCTACGGAGGAGGCAAACCCAGCCCTTTCACTGCTGTGTCCAGTTTGTGTACTGTGTTTTAATGTGACCGCACTTAGAACATAAGCCTCTAAGCAGCTCTTTTTCTGTTATGGTCGGCAGAAAGGAAGTGCCATATCAAAGCAGAGGTTGGCCCACTGGATAGTTGATGCCATCACCCTAGGCTATCTGTGCCAGGACGAGCCGTGTTCCACAGGAGTGAGAGCACACTTAACTAAGAGCGGTACCTCCGTTTAGCCATGACTACGCGGTGCCTCTCTAACAGATTCTGTAGAGCTGGTGGCTGGGTGACACCTAACACATTCGCGAGATTCTTTTCTCAGGGTGGAGATGGTTTCCTCCCGATTACTGCATAATTCCAGTCAATTGGGAGGAAACTAAGCTCTGTGTCCAAAAATGCTTGCTACGCCTTTTTTTCTACCGAAGATACATGCGCTAATTCTGCTCTACTTAGCCAGTTCCCCATCTGACGAACCCTAGAGAGTTCCTCAGAGGAGCCGGGTGCCTGGCTCATTACGATGTTGGTATGCCCGCTTGGTCTGCCCGCATGCTGAAGATTGGTGCAAGCTGAGTGATCCCCATTCGAGATCCCATATGCATCATTCAGCCATGGTGCGTTGCCCCATCTCAGGCGGACCTGTGTCTTCCCTATACACTAACTATCTTATCATATGTAGCACTCCCCCTGGATAGGGTTAGCCCATATGCTCATATTGCCCATTTATAAAATCTTATAAAATTGCTGTTTTGGTTAACTTTTTGAAGGTAAAATCTTTTATAAAGTCATTTGAAAATTCTTACATTCTGCTTTTGAGACTTATCTTTGTGTTTGGAAGCCATAGTGAGGTTGTTGCCATTTTATTTATAAAACATTTTTTTCTTGTTTTTGTTAAGTTAGAGAGTTAGTGTACATTTCCGTTGTTAATTTAATTTTACTTTGTCAGTTTAGACAGTTTTACTCCCTAACTAGCTGCTTTTGTTTGGTTTTTGGTCTTTCCCTTCTCCTGAAGCCTTTTTTTGCTTTGCAGTTTTGTTTTATCATTGTACATTTTTGTTAAGAAATTCTTTAATTGAAATTGGTGTGTTGTGAAGGCAGGGGACTGATACACACTCACCCCCAACCAACCTTAAACGTTTCACTGTTGCTCTCTCACTTCTAGACACATACTAGCAGGGACATAACAGAGCAAACACCTTTCAACTCACTATATGTAAAATATTGTTTATGTACTGTGTGAAAATCTTTTTTGTTGTGACTTGTGAATGGGCAGTATTAGTATTAGCGACTGCTAATATTAATCTCTGTTTCAGAATCAAAAATGTAAATGGACAGATGTCAGCATTAGCATGCTGTACAGTGGACTGATATTATAAATGCTGCATGCTGAAAGTCAGCTAAATCAGTGAGATCAGAAATAAATGTATCTGAATGTTCATCACCGTGAGCCTTTGACCTGGATTATTTATATTTATATTGTGGACTAGGTTGTAAATAAACTACAAACAAAGAAATAGATGACTATCATAAGTCATGACAAAGCCCCTCCTATGCATACAGTCTTTCTAACAAAAAAAGTGTCTTACCAAAAGTAAATCAACATTGTTTAAAGTGAATGAGTAAACGGTGATTTTCAGATCATCTGGTGGCAAAAAGTCTAACCATTGTCAATTAGTTAGCAAAAGCTGGATTTATACATATTTACTATCTGCCTTTTAGCCTTATTTCAGTGATTTTAAAAGTAAAAAAACACTCACAGTTTGTGCTAAATACAGTGTTGTCAGACATTAGCCTTTAATACATTTATGAAAAGAAAAAAAAAAAAAAACATCTCACGGCATGCCAACATTTCTCCAGTGCTCCAAAACCCCCTCAAACCCCAGAGGTAGGGCTGAACAATTTATCGTTTGAGCATCGATATAGCTATGTGTGTATCCGCAATAGTCACATCGCAGGATTAGATTTTTTACATTTATTATTATTTATACAATAAAGACCATGTTTTATTCCCCAGAAAACCATAAAGCGCTGTTTATTTAACTTTTTTTTTTTGCTTTGTCATATTTACATATGCTTGTAATATACATAATTTATGCAGACACAATGCATAGAAAAAGACTAAATGAACGAAATCTTCCCAAATAGAGGTATTCAAATCATCTGGGGAAATTATATTCATATCGCATTCATATATTGTGCAGCTCTACCAAAAGGGTTAATGAATTAATTTGCTAAAATTTCCAACTGGGACAAAAACTTTGAATGAGCTTACCCAAGCAATTCCACCACATCCTCCAGCAAATACTCTGTGACTGGAAATGTGTATCCAGGAATATGGACCATGGGACAATTATCTGTAGGAGGGAAAAAAAAGCAATTTTTGCATGTAATGCATGTTTTTTCTTTATGCTAGCACTTCTGCTATGCTAGTCAAGGAATAGTGTGTTCTTATGAAGAGTAACAAGAGTTGTATTAGGTTAATAAATATTCCAAAACTGAAAGATAACCATTTCTATATTTTGACTAGTAAAGTACCCTTTCAGTCAGTGTCTTTGAGTTATGTCAGAAACAGTCGAATGCTGATTTGCGTCTTAGACCAATCACTCTGAATTATATAAAAATGGGCAAATGAAATGCCTATAAGACTGGCAAAGGCAATCTCCACTCCTCCAATTAGGAGTTTTTAAGTCACATTGTTGACAAACACAACACACCAGGGAGCAGTTAAAATTGCTAAATCTAAAATAATTTTCACAAAGTCCACAGGTTCATTTTTATGTTTTTAACTCTCTTATTAATCCTCGTGACACAGATTGCAATTTGCCATCATACAGTTGTTGTTTTTTTGTGGACAAAAACTACTAACAATATTTTTTACTGTCCACATCTATTAGTGAATCTTTAGTTTTGTTTTGTTTTTTTTGCCCAGCTGTCTTTCATCAGTTTGAGCCAGTTACTTTCTCCCATCTCCCATCACCCTTCAGTGAGCTTTTACACATTCACACTCGGAAGTCCTGGTGGTTCTGCAGAGAGATCCATTTGAACCGGTCATCCTGGTGTCTTTAAAATTATGTCATTAAAGACAGCTCAGATGGTTACGCTGGCTTCTATTGTGAGGAGCAGTTTGTGTCCCTCCCGACAACCCCATATGTATCAATCAGCCATAGCAAGTTTTCCCCCATTTATCAACCTGTGTCTTTCCTACCACCTAACCATGTTACCTTATGTAGTGCTCACCCTGGCAGGGCTACCCCATATGTGCATTTTGTCACAGTGGATCCCCACTGGGTAAAATGTGGCCTTAACTGCATCCTTCCCAGCTCTGTTTGGCTCGGCAGCAATCAAGTCTGATGTGCCATCTCACATGCGTGCCTTTTATACTCCTAATTGGAGGAGTGACTGCACATGTAGATTGAGCTTGCCAATTTCACAGGCATGCCATTGGCCCATTTTCATACAATTCAGAGTGATTAGTCTTCTAAGCAAATCGCTGTTTGTCAGCCTCAGACATAACATCTCCATTACCTTGTACAGGGAATGAGGGTTACATGCATAACTGAGATTCTCTCTAACTGCAGGACTATTTTTTTTTTATATAATTTTTTTCAAGTATCTGGAGATCTGTTATTCATGCATTTACTTCAACAAAATTGAATCATTATAGCCCATTATATTTAGGAATTACTCAGTCTTGTTTATGTAATCTCCAGATGGTCAAAAAAGCTGTGGCCAGATCTTAACTCAAAACAAAAAGACAGAAAATATTATTCCAATTTTGGTTATTATGCAATGACGCTCAATTGAGTTAAGAATTCAGTTTAAGGTACTAAATCTATGGCAATTTTGTCACTTACCCATCTGATCACCTCTTGTACCATGTAACTAACAGGCCTTTAAGGTAAACACATTTTTTATTGTTGTTTGTAACTGTGATGTGCTTAATGATGATTACACTAAACTGGCAGCATGAGGTGTAAAATACTTTGCCATTGTAAATAAGATCAGCCTCTTTTTTTCATGTTTTAAATAAGCTAAAAACTATCTTTTTGCTATCTAACTGTTTATAGTTTGGGGAAAATGCTGTATTTATTATGTCATGTCTTTCTTTATATAAATTTGTGATTTGATTCATATGATTAGTTGTTTTATACATGTATTATTTGTGTTTTGTAAGCACACTGATCAACAGACATTGTTAAATGTGCTATATAAATCAATAAACTTAACTAATTAAACAGAGAATTATGTAAAAATAAGTTAATGCTGGTAATATCTTACAACCCCAAATCAGAAAAAGTTGGGACAGTACGGAAAACGCAAACAAAAAAATAAATAAGTGATTTCTAAATTTATTTTGACTTGTACTTCACTGCAGACAATACAACAGCACATTATTTAATGTGTTTCTCATTATTATTAATACATATAAAAAAAAAAAAACATGTATTCCAATTTTGATCCTTGCAACACATTTCAACAAATATTTACCACTTTGTAATGTTGCCATTCCTTTTCACAACACTTAAAAGACGTTTAGGGACTGAAGACACCAAGTGACCCCATACCATGACAGACCCTAGCTTTTTAACTTGTTGCTGGTAACAGTCTGGATGATCCATTTCTTGACGTCCATTTCTCCCAAATAATACCGTAAAAACAGATTTACCTATCCACAGTACACATTTTCACAGGCATTTGTGGGTGTAACTACATATTGTGGTACTTGACAAAGGTTTGCCAAAGTAGTTCTGAGCCCACGTGGTGATATCTCTTGATGCAGTGCTGCCTGAGGGATCAGAGATCACGGTTGCTCAGCTTAGGGCATATAGAACTTGTTCAATATGCACTGAAATTCCTCCAGATTCCTTGAATCTTTCAATTATGTTATGCATTGTTGAAGCTGAAATACCCAAATGCCTTCCTATCTTTCTTTGAGGAGAAATTTTTTTAAACATTTCAATAATTTTATCTTGTTGGAAAACTGGCGATCCTCGGCCAATCTTTGCTCGGGAAGGACTAGACCTTTCTTGGATGCTGGTTTTGTACCAAATCATAAATTACAATCACCTGTTGACATCACTTGTTTCAAATCACTTCATTTAAACAATTTACCTGATTATTAGCCCTAAATTGCTCCTGTCCCAACTTTTTTTGTGGGAACCCAATTCTTTCTGAATGACAGGAAAGGATGTATATTTACAAATGAAATGAAGTTGACCAGACAAAACATGAAATAATTTGTTCATATTGTTTACAATAAAATACAAGTCAAAGTAAATTTGACTCTCTACATTCTTTTTTATTTGCATCTTCCATACTGCCCCAACATTTTCTGATTTGGGGTTGTATTTATACACCTGAAATCAAAGAAGTTATGTCTTATATTCTCTTACTGAAATACTTGCTGAATTTCTCAGCATTAAGTGTTGCACTCATGAGGACTACTTTTAGGTCCTCACGAGCAGTTAACAGGTCCTTCACGATGGTGATAAGAATATCAGACTGAACACTCCTCTCATGAATTTCATCCAGGACCAGATGGGTTATGCTAGAAAGATATCTGAAAAAAACAAAAAACAACAAAAAAAAAACAAGAGGAAAAAAAACACTAGGCACATAAAGAAATGCAGGCATTCTATTAGGTGTGTAACGGTACACTGAAGTCACAGTTCGGTATGTACCTCGGTATGTTCGGTATGTACTTTTTTTGTTTATTTTAAAAAGGTAGAAGTGTTTTGTTATCAGCTACAGAACTGAAAAGCTTTTTGTGATGCAAAAGTACAAAATTAACAATAATGAAAAATATTTTTTTTTAGAATTACAAGACTAAAGTTTCAAATGTTAAGCTCAGCCCTCACCTAAAACAACAGAAAACAATAATCATGTATTAAAATGTATGATTCAGTAAGCTTCAAAACTGAAATACCTTAATGAAAATGCTAGATGGAGGTCCATTCATAACACGGGTGCACTAGACAACAACTTTTCAGTCTTTTCAGTGTGTGTAGTGAAGAGACTCACGCTGACTAACAAGCACAAGATGAGGCAGAATCTTATATTTCCATAGTTTTTAGTTAAACGTTGAAGGACGTGCGTGACATTATACATTTGGGTCTTTTTCAGTCTCCATAGACATGTCACCATAGACATTATAATAGAAAGCTAGAGACTTCATAGGCATGCGAATAAACAGCTGACGCATAATCCAGTGGCCAACGGGGTGTATAGCTTTCTATTAAAATTTGTATGTTCATCACTGTCAGTCCAAATCAGTGAACCAATCAGAAGAACTTGGATGCGTGACAAGTACTGCAAGCTTCTGTTTACAGTAATAAGTTCACATGACATGAGCAACAAGGCAAAACTATTTCTGACTGATGCATCTTCCGTTTTCAGATGCAAAAACACATTCTTTGTGAATGGTTGTTAAGTTGCACTGTTGCAGTTTTTTCTGCCTAAGCGATTAGCACATCTGGACTGACTGTATTCATCGTCGGAGTGCATGAACCGAACCGTGACCCCTGTACCATGTATTGCATTTCTGAATGTATAAGAAGAAACAAACTACATATATGTTAATAATGATTCATTAGTAATATTTCTTTATGGCAACATATGGTCAAAAGTTGCCATGTACATTGCACAAGAGGTTATTGAAACAGAGTGAAGAAGGGAAGCAGTATAGGGCACTTACGGATCTGAGTGAAGCCACTGAAGAATAACACCTGTCGTACAATACAACACTGAGCCTTGCTTCCGAGGTAAACGACTGAAAGCAAGGACAGAGGGTGAGAGGGGTGAATACAAGGACAAATAAAATAGTGAAAAAAAAATTTAAAAAGGGTAAAATTTTATCTCACTTCAATTACAATTAAGGATGCCACTAAAAACTATTTTATATAGATCAAATTTATTGATTATTCAACTAATTTAAATGATTAATTTAATTTGAATAATATATTTTATATTCAAAATCAATATTTTGAGAAATAGCTTCCATCCATCTGTTTTCAGATGCATTTTGGGATATGCATTTTATAACCAGCATCTCTTGCAAGCAAATCTAACATTTTAACAAAACATTGGTGTTTTGTTTTATATATTTTCTATTTTAAGATAGAACTTACTGATGCTGGTGGTTCACTCTGCTAAAGGGACCCCTTCAAAGCTCGCAAAATCACTAGCCTGATGACCTGGGACTATTGTTTTTTCCAGTCGGGCTACTAAAATAAATCTCTACCCTGCCCACCAGGCTATCATATTGGGAGAAAAAATATGAATTTTAATTAGAGATGCACCAATCAACAGGCCAAGGACTGGAATCAGCCGATTTTAGTCAACTGGTCCGGTCTGTTAGCAGTGACGTGCGCAGCTGTCATGGAGATGTGTGTGCTCACAGTCACAGCCGCATATATATTGCCATTGACACTGAACTTTTGCCACAGTGTGTAAAGTGGCTGACCGCGATTTATAGCCATGACCACTACATTTGGTGCAACAAACATCTTAACTGTCAAATGCTCTCTGCCTAAATACACAATTCAGACTTGTGAACAGAGTTCTTTGATATCCAGTCCTCCCTGTGACACACGTAGCTTGTTGCATGATGACCCTGTGCATGCATGCATGATGAAATCCTGAAGAGACGTTCTGATGGAGAACGTTTGGCTACTGGTGCTCCTCACCCGAACAGGTAACTGAACAGAGTGGTCTCTCCTGTCACATCAACAGAAGTGAAGCTTACTGATTTACAGTTTCCCTACGACCAAGATGACATTTGTGCTTATTAATGATTTCCTGATTAATACAATCAGTTAGATGACTTAAAATGTCAAATATATATATATATATATATATATATATATATATATATATATACACACACACAAATACACACACACACACACACACACACACACACACGCATACATACATACAAAAATCGTAAGGTTTAGGTTTTATTTTTCCTTCTACTTTAATAGATTGAAAATGTACCTTTTTCAAACTTGTCCTAGACGATTCTTTCAATTTTCACAAAAAATTGGCTCAGATCATCATTAGACCATGATGGCAAAAAGTCATGGAATTCAAGACGATTAGTCAAATCATTGTTGAATAATATGCAATTCAATTCATCAAAAATAATGCAAAAATCATACTTGAGGCTATACAGTCATGGCAAAAATTGTTGGCATCCCTGAAATTTTTCCAGAAAATAAAGTATTTTTGACAGAAAAGCATTGCATTAAAACATGTTTTGCTATAGACATGTTTATTCCTTAGTGTGTATTGGAACAAAACAAAAAAAGGAGGAAAAGCTCATTTGGGGCAGCGCGGTTGCGCAGTGGATAGCGCTATCGCCTCACAGCAAGCAGGTCGCTGGTTCAAGCCTCGGCAGGGTCAGTTGGCATTTCTGTGTGGAGTTTGCATGTTCTCCCCATGTTCGCGTGGGTTTTCTCCGGGTGCTCCGGTTTCCCCCACAAGTCCAAAGACATTGGTAAGTCGCATTGGTATGAGTTTCTTTGGAACTTGTTTGGGGCTGCTTATCCACCATCCAGATTATCCAGTGTTGCAACCTTTCATCAATTTCTCTCTTTCGTCCACAACCACGGAGATTAGCTACAGTGCCATAGGCTGCAAACTTCTTGATAATGTTGCGCACTGTGGACAAACGAAAATCTGGATCTCTGGAGATTGTTGATATTTTTCCACAATTTTGGTTCTCAAGTCCTCAGACAGTTCTCTTCTCCTCTTTCTGTTGTCCATGCTTAGTGTGGCACACACAGACAAACAACGCAAAAACTAAGTGAATTCTCTCCTTTTTATCTGCTTTCAGGTGTGATTTTATATTACCCACACCTGTTACTTGCCCCAGAGGCGTTTAAAGGAGCATCACATGCTTGAAAAAATCATATTTTTTATCCACAATTTTGAAATGGTGCCAATAATTTTGTCCAGCCCATTTTTGAAGTTTTCTGTGACATTATGTGTTTGTTTTGTACCAATACACACAAAGATAATAAACATGTGTATAGTAAAACATCTGTTAAGGCAATACTTTTCTGTGATAAATACTTGATTTTTTGGAAAAATGTCAGGGGTCCCGACAATTTTGGCCATGACTGTATCTCTGCTACTCTTAACTCTATTTACACCAAACTTGCTGTGTGTTATGACAACTATGATCTGAACAGTTTCGGCACTGTACCACGTAGTGGTCAGGAGATATGAAAATTGGCTATTTTTGCTTATATCTCGTGATCGCTTTGGCCAAAATTCATAAAATTGGTCTCAATACATTCAGAGTGACATTCTGAGTCAAATGTTATAGAATTTTTCCATGTTTGCCATTTTGAATATCTGCCATTTTAATTGTTTTTCAAAAAATGCTATATTTTACAAAGGCATTGAGGCATCATCACAAAAACTGGTATGCATCTCCAACAGCAAGCCCTGAAAATGCTGAAAAAGTTTCGGCACAGTGTCACCTTGTGGCCAAAAAATATAAAGACATTTGGAAAAATTCTAATAACTTGTCCGGTTGACCTCATTGCCATGAGCCTGGACTTGATATATTCCTTGGATAATTCTGCAAACATTGATACCAAATTCTCCATAATTTGCCAAACTTCATATCCGCTATTTTGATTTAGTTTGAAAAGCGACTTTTTCTCCTCCAAGATGGTTGGTTCGATTTTCACCAATTTTGACTCAGATCATCTTCAGACGATGCTGACAAAAAGTTATGGAACATGTGTTGATAGGTGTAACAGTTTTCGTTTACTGCACTGACAAATGTACTGATATGATGCCAAACTACATCTGAGGCTGTAACTCTGTGATGCTTACATATATTGACACCACATTTTAGGTGTTTCATTGTCACCTCATATTGACCACACCATAAAAATTTGGTGACAATGCCACCTATGGTCAAGAAATATAAGCCATTAATAATAAAACTTTCAAAATTGGTAATAACTTTTGACAGCATGTTTATTTTGATGAAATTGGTATCAAATAATTTCTTGAATAATGCCGACGACACAGACGCATATTACGCCATCATCTGCCAAACTTCCTGTTCACCATTTTGATTTTGTTCTAAAAGCTTCTTTTTCTAACTTCTCATAGACCGTAAGACCAATTTTCACCAAATTTCACACATAGTCTTCAGAATATGCTGTCCAAAAGTTATGGAATTTGTGTTGATAGGTGTAATGATTTTGGTTAACTGCACTGACAAATTTGCTACAATGGCAAACTACATCTGAGGCTGTAACTCTGCAAAGCTTATACAAATTGACACCAAATTGATGTGTCATTATCACCTCACACTGACCACACTAAATACATTTGGTAACAACGCCACTTATTGGTCAAGACCAATCAATCATTTATATTCATTGTTTTCATGATTTTTTTTTTTATAATTTGGAGTAAAATAAACTTCCCGTTCATTCAGAACTCACTGTTTCACTTGATCTGATGCTCACTGTAGAGCTTGCTGCTCATAGCCTCTGGATTGCTTTGCTGAACAGAGTGGTCTCTTCTGTCACATCAACAGAAGTGAAGTCTGTTTTGTTCATTTAGCCTCTGGACTGCTTTCCTCATTCTGCCTCTGGACTGCTTTGCTCATTCTGCCTATGGATTGCTTGTCCCCATTATTGCTGCTTGCAGCTATATTTAGGGGCCAAGCAGCGAAGGCACCTATTGTTAATGTTCCGTTTCTTCTTATTATTATTATTAGGGGCCAAGCAGCAAAGCTGCGAAGGCACTTATTGTTATTGTTCTGGTTCTATTCTTCTTCTTCTGCCACGATTTGAATGGCAACCCATATAGGTGTTCGCTCGAAAGTTACAAAATTTGGCACACTGATCGAGGACAGCCTCATTATTAACCACAGCAAATTTGGAGCCTCAAACTCTCTAGCGCCACCACTTGTCCAAAGTTGCCAATTTGAAATGCTAATAACTTTTGAACCATTAGTTACAGAGTCATTTTTTCCCCCTGAATCCTTGGCTTATGCCAATTCAAACTGACACCAGCTTTAAAAATCGCAAGTTTTTTTTTTTTATATAGTTGCAAAACCTACTTTTTTTTTTTTTTTTTTTACCCGTCCTAGACCATGGGTCTCAAACTTGATTCCTGGAGGGCCACAGCTCTGCACAGTTTTGCTCCAACCCTAATTAAAAACAGCTGATCTAACCAATCAAGGTGTTCAAGAGTACTAGAGACTATTAAGCAGGTGTGAGTTGGAGACCTGTCCTAGAAGATTCATTCAATTTTCACCAAAATTGGCTCAGATTATTACTGTACCATGTTGACAAAAGTTATAGAACTCAAGACGATTCCTCAAATCGTTGACAAATGGCATGCAATATCTCTGCAACGCTTACGTTTATTCACACCAAGCTCGATGTGTGTTATGACAACTATGATCTGAGGTTTCCTGTTTCGGTGCAGTGCCACCTAGTGGTGGTCAGGATATGAAAAACAGCCATATCTGCCAAATTTCACAAAATTGGTCTCATTACATTCAGAGTAACATTCTGAGTTGAATGATATCCAATTTTCCCATGTTTGCCATTCTGGGTGTTGACCATTTTGAATTTTGTTAAAAAAAATTATATTTTGCAAATGCATTGAGGTATCATCACAAAAACTGGTATGCACCGTCAACACCATGCGCTGAAAGTGCTCAAAGTTTTGGAGCAGCACCACCTTGTGGCCCAAAGTTATAAAGGAATTTAGAAAAATGCTATGTTCTGCTATGTTGACCACATTGTGATGAGACTGGTCTTATTTACTGCACTGACAAATGTGCTGGTACAATGTCACCTATTGGTCAAAAGTTATAAAGCAATTTATCATTCATATGTTCATTGTTTTCATGATTTTTTTGTATTTTGAGTAAAATAAACTTCAAATGTATTCAGTACTCATTGTTTCACTTGATCTGATGTTCTCTGTAATAATAATAAGAAGAATAAGAATAAGAGCTAGATAAACTTATAAATGCTTCTAAACCAGCTACATGTATGTTAGACCCAATTCCAACTAAATTAATGAAAGAATTGCTACCTGTAATAGGAGAACCTCTTCTTAACCTCATCAACTCTTCTCTATCTTCAGGCCATGTTCCAAATCCTTTCAAGCTAGCTGTTATTAAGCCTATTATTAAGAAACCACAACTGGACCCCAGCAACTTAGCTAATTATAGGCCTATTTCAAATCTTCCATTTATGTCTAAAATACTAGAAAAAGTTGTTTGTGCCCAATTATGCTCCTTTCTGCAGATGAACAATGTTTTTAAAGTGTTTCAGTCAGGTTTCAGGCCTCATCACAGTACAGAAACCGCATTAGTGAAAATAACCAACGATTTACTCTTAGCTGCTGACCAAGGGTGCATCTCGTTATTAGTTTTACTTGATCTCAGTGCTGCATTTGACACCATCGACCACAATATCCTCATAGATCGCTTAAATTCTACAGGCGTCCAGGGACAGGCTCTACAATGGTTTAAGTAATACTTAACTGACCGTTACCAGTTTGTGAATATAAACAGCTTTCACAGGTCAGGCCAGTACAGTATGGGGTGCCTCAAGGATCAGTTTTAGGCCCTTTGCTGTTCACAATATACATGCTACCCCTGGGAGACATTATAAGAAGACACGGGATCAGCTTTCACTGCTATGCAGATGATACTTAATTATATATTTCAACAAAACCTGATGAGACGTCTGAACTGTCTAAGCTAACTGAATGTATTAAAGATGTTAAAGACTGGATGACCAACAATTTCCTTCTCTTAAATTCAGACAAAACAGAATTATTACTTATTGGGCCTAAATCCTGTACACAGCAGATCTCACAACTTGACCTGCAATTAGAGGGACACAAAGTTAGCATTAGCTCTACTGTAAAAGATCTAGGTGTTATACTAGACAGAAATTTAACTTTTGAATCATATCTCCCATGTCACAAAAACCGCCTTCTTTCATCTGAGAAATATCGCTAAGTTACGAAGTATGCTATCCATCTCAGATGAAGAAAAGCTAGTTCATGCTTTCATGACTTCTAGGCTGGATTACTGTAATGCTCTGTTCGCTGGTTGCCCAGCATCCTCTATTAATAAACTTCAGCTAGTACAAAATGCAGCTGCCAGAGTTCTTACCAGGTCTAGAAAATATGATCATATCACCCCAATTTTATCATCCTTACACTGGCTGCCTGTTAAGTTCCGTATTGATTATAAAATATTGCTTCTTACATATAAAGCTTTAAATAATCTAGCTCCTGTTTATCTAACCAACCTTCTGTCTCGCTACAATTCAACCCGCTCTTTAAGATCTCAAAACTCAGGGCTGCTGGTAGTACCTAGAATAGCAAAGTCAAGTAAAGGTGGTCGAGCATTCTCATTTATGGCTCCTAAACTCTGGAATAGCCTTCCTGATAATGTCCGAGGCTCAGACACACTCTCTCAGTTCAAAACTAGATTAAAGACCTATCTTTTTAGTAAAGCATACACTCAATGCACCGCATAATGGTATGATGCATGAATTTGCTCCACGCAGGTTTTTGCATCTCATTTATATCCACCATGAACAGCAGCTACGTTAATTATTCTCTTTCTCTATTTCCACCTGGGGATACTCATCCCGAGGCCCCCAGAGACTATGCAGCGCCACTAATGCAATCCAAGACCTGTGAAGAGATGATCCCAAGGTTTCCATAATCCCGGACCAGGCCGTATCCTGAGCAGCCGCTGTGGTGGTCATGGAGGAGTGGAGAGCATGAGACTGATTCCTGTGAGACCCCAGTGACAGACGAGTCTTCGCTGACGTCCAGCGTTCTCCAGCCTCCGGCGCCTAGACTGCAGCTCTGCACAAGACGTTTAGCCATAGGAGAATTGGTCGTGCCCAACTGAGCCTGGTTTCTCTCGAGGTTTTTTTTCCTTCACTTTCACAAATTGGTGAAGTTCGTTCCTCGCCGCTGTCGCCACTGGCTTGCATGGTTCGGGACTTGTAGAGCTGCGCATCGTTGGATTTGCTCTTCAGTGTTTGGACTCTCAGCAGTGAAAATTAAACCACACTGAACTGAACTTAAACTCTAAAAACTGAACTGACACCATTTCAATTCACTATAATCTTCTATGTGAAGCTGCTTTGACACAATCTACATTGTAAAAGCGCTATAGAAATAAAGATGAATTGAATTGAAGAAGAAGAAGAAGAAGAAGAAGA